>OY998179.1:32868358-33303559 GCA_963921935.1 Galeruca laticollis | reverse complement strand
GAATTATACTTCTAGAGTGGGAACTAGGAGAGCCAGCCTTAAGCCTAAGGTGTGAAAACTTCTTAGCGGTAATTATACAGTTACTATTCTTGCCAATAACTACAATCCAACATTTCAGTAAACAAATTCAAATAAATTAGAAGGATTTCTTACTGGAAAACCGAGGACACCAAAACTGTTTTAAGATAGAATTAGGACGTAGTTTCAATAAATTGACTTCTGTCTACCAACGATTTACCCAATTGCCACCTATAACATAGAATCTGGTTAGTGAAGATACCAAATTGTGACAAAAGCCTAACGATGATAAACAAAATACTAATACAACTTTTATAAAAGCCAAATTAAGAGATTATGAAAAATTACCCAAACTACCAAAATATATATAGAGATGCATTAAAAACGACCACTAGCGTAGGAGCAGCTGTGGTAACTGATTTGCAGAAACTTCCATCCTACATAAGAATCCTGTCAGCAGAACTATTCTTATATATCAAGCTTCAACACAAATTGACAAAAGCAGCCACCAAAACAGTTTCCTTGTCCTTTGGTTTATCGCATTAAGAAAGAATTCTATATTGGCAAAAAACGAGGCAAGGATGTCATTATATGGATCCCATCCCACATTGGTATTAGTGGAAACGAAGAAGCGGATAGATGTACTCGCATTGCAAATACAGATGAAAGTGTCA
This sequence comes from Galeruca laticollis, assembly GCA_963921935.1. NCBI lineage: Eukaryota > Metazoa > Arthropoda > Insecta > Coleoptera > Chrysomelidae > Galeruca > Galeruca laticollis. The sequence goes on along the minus strand of OY998179.1, from coordinate 33,302,867 downwards.
TATCGATTTCAAAAGTGGTTAATTCGGAACTAAAATGCGTTTTGAATAAGAAAACTAGCTCTTTATGGCAATCTTAGTGGACTGAAACTTCGTGAAATTAAACCACTATATCAACAGTGGTTCCCCTTTCCCAATAACAGGCAACACCAAGTGATAATTTCGCGTCTATGGTTGGGGTATTCTAAACTTATTCCTTGTTACCTAATAAAACATGAAGAAAACCCAGTATGTGATCTATGTAATGTAAATTATAACAGAGAAACATCTCATAGAATGTCCTAAATTTCAAGATCTCCATTATAGTCCGGTCAAATTAGCTCAAAAATAGTAGTGAAGCGACAAAACTTCACACCAAGCTGATTATTGGTAAGAATGTTTAAAACACTATTATAAACAAGATTTTAAAAAGTCCTCATAGATTCGGTACCTGGAAAAAAATTTATTCAAGGTCAAAGGTCTCAAAAATGGTTTTATCATAAAATTAGTTCAGACAAAAATTGTATATCTTATAATTATCTATAAAAAATGTCTAAGTACTTTTTTCCTAACAGTCACCATTTCTAAGATATAACGGTTCAGAAAGTTGTTGTTTTCATAATATGCATAAGTACGCCATGTATATACATCACCGAGAAGAAACAGTATAATTATAAGAATATCAAGTAAAAATAAACCCAGTCCCTCATTTTACACGCTAATGTAACCTTGAACAACATCTGTCTCAGATTCCATTGTCTACTTGGCGAGGGTGAAAAACAAGATTTAGTTCAATCTGCTGATGTTTTTAAAAAGAGTAGCTCAACTCCGCAAGAAGTTGTCACCAACGAAATTCGTTTTCTTCTTTCTAGGTACGGAGCTCCTAAAAAAACTACCGGCTTAGATATATTTTGTTAAAAATACTCGTAACAAAAAACAAGTATAATTAGACTGTCTTCCTCCAACTTCTGCTTACCAACATCTTTTTCGGGTCTATCATCAAGTTCAAGTAGGGCTTGATTATCAACTAGATACAAAAGACTGGGGTTGGAAGTTGATGATAATACATTGGAACCAGTCTTAACTTTATTCCCACCGGCGCGGCGCCGGAAGAACTCCTCAATACTGTAAAAAAGGATGTAGCGCTAAATGCGGCTGCAAAAAACTAACATGTTCTAACTGTCAAGGCAAGTCGTCCTCCAATGTAGAATTACCAACAGAAGAGAATTCGTATGATACCAACGAGGAGGCATGTGATGCTTCGCTGTTTACTTGCACCCAAGGAGAAGGAGGGGAAAAGGTTCAAGAAGAAGAAGAAACAGATGTATTTGACAATTAAATCAGACAATTAAAGTTTTCCAGTTTTTTTAAATTAGCACCCCTTTCATCATTTCCAACCCTTATCATTTTTTATTATTCAATATTTTAAAATTAAACAGGGTTCACAACAGACTGTGGAATAGGCCTAACGGGAAAACTACGTTAAAAAAACGCAACTTTTTAAATCGTTATTATCTCAGAAATCGTGGCTTTTAAGAAAAAAAGTATTGATACATTTTTTATAGATAATTATAAGATCTACAATTTTTGTCTAAACTAATTCTATGATAAAACTTGAGGTTTTGCTGAAAAACGCGAAAACCCCATTTTTATGACATTTAACCCTGAATAAATTTTTTCCAGGTACAAGATCAATGAGGATTTTTTAAATTTTGTTTATAATAGTGTTCTGAACATTCTTACCAATGTTCAGCTTGGTGCGAATTTTTGTACCTAAGGATGTCTAAATTGACCGCACTATTAATAATTAAATTTTTGTTTAGTTAAAAATATGTAACTGAAATATATATTTTTTCATTATTTAATTCATTTTGGAGAGTCATACATTTGATTCACATTGTATAAACTACATATATCTATGGCATAACGAAAAACAATATTATAATTATTTTCAAACTTCATCGTACGTATACCAAATTTTCAAAGTTATGTACAAGATGTAGATAAATATTGTTTATGTATTCCTAGATGGATTCGATAACAACAAAAAAACTGACTACATATTGTACACGTTTAAAGAATTAAACTAACTTGTAAATGTTAAGAGTTTTACTAGGTGGTTTTGCTGTACAACAAGAATAACTGTAGATAAAACATTTCCAAAAAATATTCAGCGAACCCCCAATTTTCAACATCTTTAGATATATCCCGTAATTCAATTTATTTAAATAATTTACGATCTACAGATTCCAGTTAAAGCAATATATTTAAACCTAGTTCAACAACTTTTAATGGGCAAAAATCCATCTAAGAAACGAATGCAGAATGAAAACTAAAAAGAAGAAAACTTTTCCCATGCATTCAGATCGTGCACTGAACACAAAACTAACTCTAAGCGGTCGCAACTACGAGACCAATTCTAAAATTATAAATATGTACAAAAAAAGGAACAAAACGTTTCACTATATTTTCTAATATAATGATAAATATATATTTTTGGCGTTTCAAATAAAAGGAAACTTTACTTTTTTTAAGTAACAAAAAATTTTTTTAAAAATCGTCATGTATACATAATATTGAATTACGTTCTGATTTATGTAATCGAGATTTTTTATACAGGTTGGAAGCAAAGATTGTGGTGAGAAAATTGTTCTTCATTATGTTAGAAATATTTCAAAAAAAAATTATTAAAATCTAAAGAACCTATTTATCCACATTCCAATTGTTCACCAACATTTTTTTTAAATCTTTTATACATAAAACTGCATAAATTTACTGGGTTAAGAATATACATCATTGGATAACAATTTTTTGCTTCCAATTAACAGAACGGCTCGATTCATATAGACAGAACTAACCAATTTTACTGAAGACCGAGCATAACATTGAAATGTTTAAACCCCATCCGCACAATTTTATAATGGGTTATAAAAATACAAAAGCTCAATTTAATAACATACAAGTTACATAAAAATTTACAATTACCTCAAAAAAATACAAATTAGGTATCCAATCTAAGTAAAAAATAATGATTAATCAAACACGATCAATAAAAACTTGAGAGGTTGTTTTAAAGTGGAATGAAAGTAAGGAAAAATTTGAATTAAATCAAAAAAAGTGTTAGGACAGTCATACAACTTTTGGTTTATATTGTTTGCATTGTAATGTCATAATAGTCTCTACCTTAACACTGAAACTAACCCATTAGCGCCCAGTGATACCATACAGTATTACAAAACACGCCCAATTCTTTTGTTGCTGAAGCCAATTAGAAACAATCTAAAGATCCCATCCTTTCCTCTAATGATAACCATAGACCAATATATCATAGGAACTGGTCATCAGTGCGTTTGTAAACTTAATGAATTAGGTTGATTTTACGAATATTTTGCTAACCAAGTTTACCCGAAAATATGGACATTCGATTCAGTAATTTGTATTTCTATTATTCTATTTCTAATAAATTTGAATATTTTGTACATTATGTCCTTTTTTCTAAAGTTAAATATATTGGAACATTTTTCTAATACTTAATCAAACATGTCGATGAAACAATATGGTGACACTGGTAGTTTATGATATCATTTAAAATATATTTTGTTTTTTATTTACAGCCGTGCTTTCTCATTGACTGAAGCTTTAGATTAGATTTATATTTTTTGAGCTACTACCTGCTCCATCTTTTGACACCAATGAAGATTCAGGGGATGAAATGGATAAATCTAATGGTAAATAATTTGCCTAGTCGCCAATTGCTAAGTAGTGCTGAGCTAAAATTATCCAAAATCGAACGCATTGGCGCTAGTGAGGACGTTGTAAGGCCACAAGCAACTGTAGCTGGTCCTTCAAAGGAAAAATTCAACTCTGAAAGAAATTGGGTTAGAAACAGACTGAAATATGTACAAAAAGAAAAACAAAAGGGATAGAGAAAAATTCAAGAAGGGTAAAAGGAGATCTTCAACAGATTTTCCCATGGATCACCATTATTCAGACAAACATATGACATTTATCAAAGTGTTTGAATGGTTTTTGATGACATTATATTAAGAATCAAGAAATTATGCTTTGTACAAAAACCAAGCTGATCCAAATATCAGTATTGCAGATTTGAGATGTTTCTTCGGGATATTAATTCTTACAAGTTCCCTCAAAAAGACATTACTGGAACATAAATGACGATCTCAATAACAAATTGGTATCCAACACAATGAATGCATCCTAACAGATATGAGGAGATTCAAAAATACATTCTTTTTCTAAATGACAACTGACAAGATGTGGAAATTACGGCCCCTTATGGACAAACTGAAGAAAAAGTTTTTAGATAATTTTATGCCTGTAAAAAATATTTGATACAATATTTCAGTCGTCATGGATGCAAACAATTCATCCGTGGCAAACCAATACGTTTTGGTTACAAAATGTGGTGCCTCAACATCAATGGTACCTTCTAAATTTTGATTTATATTAAAGGAATAATCCTCGTGTAAATGAGTCATATGAATCACTTTTCGGAAAATGTTCTGCACCTTTAGTCAATTTTTTAGAAGAGTTACCAGATGATAAAAGAATAGTTGTGTTATGCCATTCATGTTGCAATTTGTTCACTGGTTTTCATCTATTTGCTTATTTGAAGTATCTAGGGTTCACGCAAGTGGTTCTTTTGAACATATAATACACAGACGATGGAATATTGTCAGATGGATGGATAGTTCAGTAATAACTGTTACTTCAACTTCTTTGGGTATTTCACCAACATCAGTGAAAAGATTTTCATTGCATTGTCATATATTGATAAATTGCCCAAATTGCATATATAAGTATAATGAAAACATTGGTGGTATAGATCTTCAGGATCAATCTGTAGCTAATTACAGAATATGTGTAAGGGGAAAGAAGTGGTATTGACCCATATTTACATGTACGTTGGACATTGCACTAAATAATACTAGTACTATCTATAAGAAACACAATAAAAATGTATCTAACTTGGATATTTCTTGAGAAATTGTACATTATTTGAATTACTGTGGTGTCACTGTCAAATCGAAAGGAGCTGGAAGCAAAAAGGTTCACAGGGAACTTGGTTGTGCTACATTTGGAAGAACACAATGACGTCTTATTATGTGTAAAGTGTTTCATATCATCACACCAAAATAGAATTTTTTTGTCAATTGTTTATTGTAGGATAGTTAATTATTATATTACAGTTGGCATTAGTAAGGTTGTCGTATAGGTCTGTCAACAGTCAAGATGGTTGATTGTATATATGTAGTTTATACTCGATAGTCGAAATTCTGTAAAGTGACTCATCGCTCTTACTGTCCATAAAATCAGTTGCAGAAGCGAACTTCATGAGCGCATCATTTTTGAAGGGTTCTTAATAGTCCTAAATAAAAAATAAATAGAAAATGTTCTTGTACGCTCTGGCGTTTAAATTTGAGAGAACAGAAATACGAAATTATTATGGTAGGTATCATTATGTATATACAGGGTGTTACCAAGAATAATACACATTTTTAAGGATGAGCTATAATAAGATGTATATAAAAAAGTCGATAGTCGAAATTCTGTAAAGTGACGTCATCGGTTATCTACCGATTTAAAGTGAACTCCATGAGCGTATCATAGTTTAAGGGTGCGAATACTGAAATATCTGGAATTTCAATTTTTAACATTTGAAATAATAACTTATCACAAGTTGTTCATAAGTAAGTTAAAACAAAATAAAAAAATGTTTAAAAGTCAATTCCAACTTACTACTACTAAAACTAAAAAAAAGTTGTTTGTCAAGACCAAAATAAATTACCAATAAGTATAGGTATGTTGCGAGGTCACTTGTAAAATGTCTGACTAACTGGAAGCGGTATCACTCCCTGACGACTCCTCAGAATCATCGCTTTCTCCTCCTATATTGATAATGAGTGGTTCCGTCATTACTTCTACACGTATGTCTAAATCCCAAAACTTTATTTCTTCTTTTAATACGTGTTGAATACATTTACGCCAACTCTCAGCAGTAACGGTATGCAGCGCCTCGTCAAACAGTTTCTCAACGTCAGCCATTTTGAATGTACTATTTTTTCTCGCAACATAATTTTTCACTTGGGCCCAAACCAGCTCGATGGGGTTTAACTCACAGTGGTAGGGAGGAAGTCTAACAACTGAGACGTTGAAATCTTTCGCCATTTCATCGACAACGTACTTAATATAACTGCTTTTATGTTTCCGTACGAGAGATAATAATTCAACTTTTAGCATTGCCTCGTTGTGCGGAATGCTTTTACTCTCTAACCAATCAATTATAACCCTCTTGCGGCTAGCTGAAGTAGGTATTTGCTCCAGTCGACGAGAGTGGTATGAAGCATTATCCATAACTATCACTGAACCAGGAGTTACCTTTGTTAAAATTGATCAAAACCATGTTACCATCCATCTCTTCATGGTAATCGACAGTTTTTTTGGACTGAAAACTTAGTAATCCACCTTCTACAAATCCTTCCTCGCTGCCAATGTGAGTGATAATCAGTCGACGTCCTTTCCCAGAGGGAGCTTTTAAACCGGAAGAGAAACCCTCCATAAAGGCTTGTCGATTGCTTCGTATATTCATGTCTTGCCACACTTTTGACACAGTGTGGCCTTCATTTAACCATGTTTCGTCAAGATAATATATGTGCCGTCCTTCGTTACGAAACTGTCGTATCTGTTTTAAATAATTTATCCTCCATTCCACAATGTCATTTCGTTCAATTAAGGCACTGTTTCTACTTCTTGTTTGGTAACGAAAATTCATTAATTTAAAAGTTCGTCTCAAAACTTTATCACTGATGTTTGGTAAAGTATCATCAGCTTCTATTACCTTGCTCAATTTAGCTACCGAGGGGATTTCATTCCTAAAATAAAAAGAATGTATTTCCCTACGTATAGCATTCCGTGTTTGGTCGTCCAAAACAATTTTCTTTCTTCCCCTACTTTCCGGTTTACAGTTTTCACCTCGTTCTCTTGTCAAAGATCCGTCCCGCGATTTCTTTAGAATATTGTATATAGTACTCTCAGAAACTTTAGTTAAATAACTGCACTTAATCACAGCGTCACTAACACCCAACTGTTTGTCCATGGCACGCAGTCCTTCGTACACATTTAATATGAGGACTTTTTCTTCCCGAATTAAATTGTTACGACGCCGTTTTTTATCGCCAACACCGCTACACTCCGCCATTATTGTCACTAAATATACCGATATAAATATTACAATAAATACCAATAATAACCGATTTATCACACAAAACCACAACACAAATACTGATGTTACGCTCATGAAGAGAATAAACACCTCACATAACTGTTTACTATCACTGTCTCATTCGCGTAGCTCGATCTATCTATCTCGTTCTCAAAGCCGGAACATTGAAGCGACTCTCCAACATTGTCAAATCGGCGAGTTTTTCACAACAAACTTTGCGTTCAAGAAATATACATAAACACTTTATTTCACATTTCAAGTAAACTAATTATTATTAGTCTGCTTGAAATTTGAAATAAATATATTAAATTGGTATTGACTTAATTACATTACATCTTTTGTACCTGAAATATTGACACAATGGATTTGAAGTGTATTTATAAAATACAGCATTTCTCTCTAGAATACATATGGCAACTGCGCTTTAACCAAAGTGTTGATTAGATAGCTCTGACTCACTTTACACAATTTCGACTATCGAGTATAGAGAAAAGCATGTTCATTACAGTAAATAAAGTTTCCAAGTAACAATTATTGTTTCTTATTTGATAATACTTATATTGAATAATACATTTATGACATCATAACTTCCTGTGATACCATATGGTACCTGGCTGTATTTTTTCATCTAATTACAATTTAATTAAATTTAATATATGTTTATTATAAGTGAAAGTTACCTGTAATTAAAAGTACATCAAAATCTGAAAAAAAATTAAATTTGGGCGTTAATGGGTTAAATTTTTTAAAATATCAAGAAGGAAGTTGTTGGAATTGTGATCCAACGAGGTGAAAAAAATGTCCGGATATTAAACCAAAAGAGGAAATCTCAGATAAATTGGGGAAAACAATCATCATTTAAACATACATGTATGAGAGGTTATAAACTTAAGAGAATGATAGAATCGATTTTTCGTTATCAGGAATTAACTTTATAAGAGGCAGTTGAAAGTAAAAATTGTGGAGATAGATTAGATGAAAATTATTGAAAAGTTTATTTGAATATTAATATGTGATGATCGAATTTTATTGATGTATAAAACACCCTCACAATTTAAACATTTTTTTTTAATTACTCAATCATTATATTTTGCTGCAGATACCAATATTGTAGCAAATAAATTCAAAGTGGGAATTCATTTTACGATAATGGATGACACAAAATGTTACACTTTTTGGAAAAAAATAAAACGATATTTTGCATTTTAATCACACCCTCCCATAATTATATTATTTATTCGATTGCATAATCGTTTTACTTTTCTGTTTGAAGCTAATAGCCAAAAAATGTATTTTTTCCATTATGACATTCCTCCCCACCCGATTAATCGACCTAAAATTTCGATATAAGTCAAGTAGAAAAATGTACGAATTTTTATTTAGATGGGGTCAACGAAAAACACGTGAGCTGCTGAACGTTTCGTTAAATAACTTTTAAAGCATTTATTTTAATTACCTTTTATTTACTGAATTTAATTTCTGGTAATTTTATATTTCCTTACTTTAAATGACAAGAAAACGTGTCAAAATTTCCGTTGCATTTCATTCGACGGTTTTACAAAACGTTCAGCAGCTCTTAATATTACAGGGACGAACAAAAAATAATAATAATAAATTAGAGAGAAGAGAAAAAACATTCACATGAAAGGCCAGCCCATTTATTAATAAATAAAATGGAACTTAACGTCATCATAACATTTTAGCTATATTTGGATAATTTAATCGAGAAAGCGGGCTCTAATCTCAGAGCCCGAAGCCGTCACTTTTAGTACTGTCTCCCCGCCTGTCCGCTAGATGGCAAACTGGCAAAGTGAATTATCTTCGATCACGATGCTTGCTTAACAACAATCACTCCCGGCCGGGACTGTTGGTATTGCTGGACAGTCGTAGCATTGAACTCAAGGTAGGCCTAAAACAAAACTATACATTAATTTACTAAAACCACAATTGTGATAAAAGCAAGTACTTGAGATGACATATCTGAGATAATAAATATAGGATACTTTCTTTTTTATTCTACAATAAATTAGCAGTCAAACAGTTAATTCAATAAGTTAATATGATGAAGCGAAGAGTTCAAAGAAAATATTCCCTTAATGTTGTAAGATAATCGCGTATTTTGGTCTATGGAACCTATTCTTGAGCCTTCTTATTACTTAATTTTGGGGCAATTCGACTTATGGAATATTGTTACTCACATAACAATGAGTATTTACAACAGGTTTTTGACTGGTTGCAATGTTGATTTGATTCTACATCCCTACAGCTCTTTTGTATATGTCCACATTGGTTTTATTATTGTTTAATACATTAGTATTTATATTAATCCCCGGTTTTGTCCTAATAGCCAGTGGATTTGTTTTTTCTTTTTCTTCTACAAGAACTTTTAGTAACTACTTTACGGTTTTTGTTGTACTTTCACATAAAGCATTTATTCTTATTTTCTATTTCTTAGGCCATTTTTCAAGTACTCCCAAATAGATTTATGTTGTACTACTACAGAATTCGTCGATATTCTACTGTATATTCAAGTACAATTTAAAGATAAAAATCGATATACTACCCCATATACCTTGTTGTCAACATGAAAAGGATGAAGCTATACTAGGTATTTATTACTTACCGTGTGCATATCAGGCTTGTTTTCCACTGACTTAGTGGTAAGTGCAAGAGGTACATCTTGTTCATCGTCGAACATATGACTACCTTCGAGGTGTCTGATCGCTTCGACTATAGTTTCAAGGTTCTGTCTGGAAGTATTTGAGATGTTGTACACTCGACCATTCTCTTCATTCGGAGAGTTATTCGGTGAAGGTAGTCTCTCAACTTCCACCTGCAAAAATACCATAAAATAATAAATAAAATAATTATAAATATTCAAATGATGACTCCTTATTGCACAAACAAATATTTAAAATAAATATATATTGGACCATACCTTTGGTTCAGCCTTAATTGCCGCTTCCAGCACCGATGGTAACCTTTGCTCGGGTATCTCGGTGACTGGACTCGAGCTCCTGGAATTAGCAGGTGATGCACTGCATACCACCGTCTGCGTGTGACCAATCGGTAAGCTATCCGCAGCAATTAATTGCATGCCTACAGTGTCGCTGTCCTCCAATTCGAAAATTTGCGCAGGTTGTGGCTGCGTTTGTTGGAAAAGCTGCGCTTCGAGTTGCCTCACCTGGTCTTCGAGTATCAACCTTAAGTTGCGTTCGTTTTCCAGTTGTTGTTTTAGTTCCGTCAAGGTGTCTGTTTGATTTACTACAATTAGTTCTGGAGACATCGAACCTAAATCAAAACAATTTTTAAAGATATTTATTACATGTAAAAAAAATGAATATTCGCAAAAAGAGATTTTAAAATCATCAGAAATAGTCTGCTAAGTTTGCTAGTGTCGATAAAGCCATTATTCATATAAATAAATTAAATAACTTCTGGACAGTGGTAGGTATATGTCTTGCACTATAAAATTGATGTACTCATAGAACGAGTATATGAGGTCGCATTTAAACAACGTTGCCAGACTTTGAAAATAGCGTTGATATTGAGGAAATGTAAAACAGTGGGGTTTAATATAATGAAAATATTCTGCCGTTAATTCTAGATTTAGTTAATAAATGCAATAAACATATTTGAGGCACGAATATTTTAAAATTGTTTCACTCCCAAATTATATCTTGTAACCAATATTTATGATGTATGAACTACATATATTGTGAAAATTACTAGGCAAAATATAAAGGTGGGTGAAATTAATGAGCAGCAGAAAATAAAGGATACTTATAGTATCATATAATCAATAAATCGCAAAAGAAAAGTACTCGTCAAACTCGCGACACAAACCGCATGGTAGAGCTTACTAGGGTAAGGCCTGTAAGGTGTATGCCGAGCTATGTGGATCGGGAGGCTAGGCTTAATCGGCTGACCAGCGTGGATGAGGACCACTATAAAAACCTCCTAAATCCTAACAACGAGTAGTCGCCGAAAGGATGGATGGTCGTGGGTCAGTCGGTCCCTAGACCATTAACCTCAGAGCACCTGACCTGACGCACCCCATTGTATGTAGCCTTGTATCTGTATAATGCTCTTTGCAGGATCGACCTCTTTTCTCCTATACTCGTGGAAACAAATATGAACTAAGAGAATAAAAAAGTTTCCAAGGAGCCTATAGAGCCTGTAATTAAAGGAGATTTGGAAGTTATGGAGACAATGGAGACTACTGAGTCTCCAGCACAACCAAATGCCTCCGAAATCCTAAAAACAACAACACCATGGGGAAACGCTACACCGAATCCTGTGGATCAGAAAGCTCCACATGGGAAACTTTCAGGTGCCCGAAGAAGAAGAAATATTGAGGGAACAAAGCATTTTTACCAAGACAGTGGTGTTGCCGATTCCCTCAACATCGAAACAGGGTGAAAACCAGCAGACAAAGGACGTTAAGCGAACTGTGTCAGCCAGGAGCACTCCTGAAGGAAAAAAAGATAATAGGGTCAAATGTATTGTTAGCACTAGTACCATTAGTGGTATAAAGTACAAGGGTCAAGGCAGCCGTGGTCCAAAAAACTTCCCAGAGACAGCTATCTCGAAGATCAGGTAGGGACTATTAAAGAGTACCTGACCAAAATGATCGATGAGGTGCAAAAGGCGTCTAGGTTTGAAGCTAGTCGATACATGGACAGCTATTACGGGCTGCTATGTGCCAATGAGGAGTCCTTCAACATAACAACGAGTCTTCGCCCTACTTCCAGAGACTAAGAAAGAGGATCTGAAAGCGGAGCTAAAAAGAGACTCGATAAACAAAACCCTGGGTTAAAAGTTGATCGTTGGATGATCCTCGGCACCAAATCATCCGATAGGGGACTGCATGTGAGTCTCCGGATTGATGAGGAGTCAATGAAAGAACTAGTCCGGTCTCAATGGAGACCTACTTATTCCAACGAGCCAGCTTTAAGACACTGTAAAAGACGACTGAAGAGGACCTGCAGCACAAAAAGACGGCCACTGTTGTTCTAGATCAAAGAGTTGTGGCCGATGGCATCGATATCGTTCTAATCCAAGAATATTGGATAAACAAGGATAAGATACTGGGGCTAAATATTAGGGAAATGGGACAGATAATGGGAACTAATTGCACTAAAGTAAGAACTTGTATATGTTACAGATCTAAATATAACTTGATGCCAATCATGGAACTTAGTACGGGTGACATGGTAGCAGCAAATATTAAACTCGAAAAAGATGGGGAAGTAATAGTGTCTCTATATCTTCCAATTGATTCAGAAGAACCATTACCGGGAGCTAATATGGAGAACCTGATGGAATACACTAGACGACACAAAGTGGATGTTGTTGTAGGGGCAGATACCAACACACACCACTTCAACTGGTGCATCAAGGACAACAACACTAGAGGTAACAAACTATTTGACTATTTATGTAAGTACTACTGAGCTTGATATTGCGGATGTGGGCAATATGCCAACATTTAGAATATCGAGGGCGGAATTACCAATAGATATCACTCTCTGCACTCTACGAGCTGGGGAGATGGTATCGGATGAACCGTTTCTGTCTGATCATGCCCATATCTACTTCGAAATAGATGTAGAAAAATCGGCAGACCTAAAACTGCTGAGGAGTTAGAGAACAGCTGCATGGTTGCAACAGACCATAGTAACCTCCTATCATAATAACTGTCCGATAAGGGTGGAACAAAGAGCTGACAACAGTAAAGAAAGAAACAAAACGCCTTTTTAACAAAGCGAAAAAGAATGGCAACTGGGGAGCATATAAGGCTAGATTAGGTGCATATAATTAAAAAATAAATTAATCACAGAAGAAATCCTGGAGAGAATACAAGCTGTCCCTGAGAGGGTCAGAATTAACAAGATTTTCAAAAGGGTCACTTCTAATAAACTAGGCTCTATTTAGCTACCGAGCGGAGAGTTTACAAATACTGAGGAAGAGACTTCAGAACACCTCCTTAGTGTGCATTTTCCAGGTTCGGCAAAGATAGATTTAAATTAGGATAACGGGCCAGTAGCTAAAACAAGGGCTACCAAAGAGGACTGGAAACTAAAATGAGATCTTCAGACCCCATCTCGTTAGATGGACTTTAAAGGAAACAGGTGATGCACTTGGGTAATCCAGGAGACATCATTTGGTTCACCGATGGCTCTAAAACAAACCACGGCACTGGGGCTGGTATAAATGGACCTAGGAAGAGAATGTTCTTCAGCCTTGGTCGATATACGTCTGTATTTCAGGCAGAAACGATTGCTGCTACAGCCTGTATTGATGAAAACGTCAGGAGAGGTTATAACGACAAAAAATTAAAATATATACTGACAGCCAGACTCTGCTTAAAGCTATCAAGAGACAACACAGTGTCTCTAGTATGGGTGCCGGGACATGAAGGGACTACAGGCATTGAATTGGCGGACCAGCTAGCTAAACAGGGCTCTAAAGGAGACTTCATAGGTCCCGAACCGTTTTCTGAAATCACAAAGGACTGCATAAGAGCGGAAATCCGGAGCTGACTAGACAAAACACCAAATCAAATGGAGACTGACAGAAGGTCATCTTCACACAAAAAGCTTACTGAAAAATGTAAACAAAGAACTCTGAATCAGGTTATTGAAACTGAGCAAGAGATATTTGAAGACAGTTACCGATTTGATTACTGGAAGGAAACATCTATACAAAACAGAAAAAGTTAGTGAACCTATCTGTAGGAAATGTGAACTAAGGGATGAAATACCTACTCACATACTCTGCTTAGGTAATAACTTACAAGGTCTCAGGCGGAAGCATTTTGGAAAGGAAATAATACAACCATCTGAGGTACTCAAAATCCCCCCAAACAAGCTAGTGGCCTATAACTAGGACACGAAACTTCTGGAGTGGAAGTAGAAATATTGGGAATGGTACAATGACTTATGTCAAGTGCCCGGGCTGTTGAGCACAACCCAAATGAATGAATGAATTTATGATGTATGTACCTACATATATTGTGAAAATTAGTAGGTAAAATATAAAGGTGGGAGAAATTGATGAACAGCAGAAAATAAAGGATAATTATAGTATCATATAATCAATAAATCGCAAAAGAAAACTACTCAGCTGTTAAGTGCCCAGGTATTAATTCCGCGAACATCTTCCAACGTCAAATTGAACTTAATGAATCTAACAATTCTAAAAGAATTTCAAAACTTTCGCAGAGATATTCATCCAGTTCTACCGATTGTTTAAAGTAAAAACGCGCTCTCCTTCAGTTCATTATAAGGAAAGCAAGTATGCAAAAACTTTCGGAAACGTAAGGAAACCAAATAATTAGTGGAAAAAAACAAACTTGAAAATAAGATTTCTATAATGTCTACACAGCTCATGTAATTTTTAACAAACATGGGTATTGAGAAAATTTTAATATTCGTAAGGTTTAATTAAGTAAATTTTACTACTTACCAATGCCTTCATCTGACGATTCTGCCGTTAACGTGGGAACAATAATTTCAGTCTTTCTCTTCTTGGGTGGCAGTTCGCCTCCTTCGTGTTGGTTTACTAGCCGTTTAAGCTGACAATTTTGCGACAATAGACTCGTCTTCTCCTGTTCTAATGAGTAGATATATTCAGCTGTTTGTTGAAGAATCGCAGCCTGAAACAACAAAATATTTACATATTATACCACTAGTTAAATGTTCTAGTATTAATTTGACAGTTGAACAAAACGTGAACATTATTCTGGGAAAATAATACGGCAACTTCACACTTTTTAATTTAATTAATAACATGTATTGTATTGTTTTATGTACATCTATATAATTTACTAAATTTGGATACCGTGGCATTAATTATAGTATAATGACTGTGAATGTAGAATATTTTAACGTAATATGTATAATTAAACAGTTGATATACAGTAATCAAAATTAAAAGATTATTTGAAGAGTTGAGACCACCTAAATGGGTCATAAGTACCAATTGAAAGACCAACAGAACACCCTTAGGGATCGACAATGTGAATTTCCGGTCAACAAAGCAGTAATCGTTTTACAATATTTACATGCTTAATTGAAACTCTTGAGTAAGTTAGGTGACTTCTCTACTCATCCCAACGAAGCTCTCCTGATTTTTTAATAGAAATATATCGTAGTCTTAATACCAAAACTCACTAAGTGAAATTATTCGAATCTGTAGAAACAAAGGGTTACAAATTTCCTGTAATTAGATACATTGTTGTTACTAAATTCAGTATTACAAATCAACTAATTTTGTGTTCAATTTTGATTCGCTTGAAATGATCTCGAATGATGAAACTACTGATCTATTATCGACATATATTGTTTCACAATCAAATATAGCGAAAATATAAAAAACGTAACTTAATGAGTGTTACAAAATTCAAGAATATCACTTCATTTGACTTAGTGTCCAGATTGAAATTCTGATGCGAAAGTAATTTTTCAAATTAAAGCAATTTTACCGAGAATAATTATTAATTGTTACTTGTACATAATAAGAAAAATATTTTATTCTCCATCGCTATCTTCGATCGCATGTTCGTGTACTGAATCTCTCGTTGTCGGCATGAAATTCGTCAAGAATTGTTTGTTTCTGGCAGAGTTTTAAAAGGTCATTTTTCTTATCTCGTGTGATGGGAATCATAATATTATATAATTTTTTCAATATCTAGTTTTGGTAAAGACCTAGCTCTCCCTAGAACGTCCATTTTGTGGTATTCACCAAAATAGTCATAAGAATAAGCTATGTTCAAATCAAAAGGGATGGAGAATTATTGTGTATAGTATAAATCTATATCCGAGCGGGTGTAGTAAGCATGCTACTGCACTATTACTATGGTTACAAAAAAGATCTGAGGAACTAAGTCCATCACATGTTGTTGGAAGAAATCGAAATCACCTAGATGTGAAGATGTGCTTGTGGGAAATCCTTTATAATAACCACACTAATATAGTTCACAGTACCTTGATGTATTCATTCAAAAAATACCTCAAAAGTGGAATATGCAACTATGAAATCCAATGATGAACAAATATGGCCAGTGACAGACATATGTGATTTCATTGTAGCTGTAATTTCATTTTCGCTCGAAAATTTAAGTTTGAAACCGTAATTTTCGAAAAAGTTATCATACTTTAATTTTAAATATACTCCAGGTCTATTCTACATGGAATTATTTCAAATGAAAACAAGAATAAAAATATTAATGCCCACTATCGTCATTGTAACATTTTTATTTATACATACCCTATATTTGAATGATTCTATTTCCCATTTTATAATCAAGATGACGTAATAAGAGATGAGGATGAAATATTCCCGTCTAGTCCCCTATATATCGTAATAATAACATAATCATTGTTATTAATCATTCTGGTCATATCGGAAAAGTGTGTAGGGGTAGAATACTATTTAAACCACTTTCCCATACAATGGTAAAAAATTCAAGTCATTGTGCTACAGATTTTAACTTTAAGCATCTAGTCTAGATATTCATCGTCGGCCTTCCAATACAATATAAGTGACAAATTAGTTGAGATCTAGTGTCATACACGGAATACAAATTACATAAGCTGACTTGCAATTTTATATCGGTAAAACAAAAATATTCTCGAAACATGTCGCCCTGACGCTATGATTTTACTTGATGTATGATATTTCAATGAAACGGAAATCACAAAAATTGATAAATGAAAGAATTTTGCGAAATCTACGAAAAAAGCTGACACGGAAGAATCGCGAAACGGTGGACAAACAGACAAAAATCTAAGCAAAAACAGTTTTTTTTAGGGACGGATAAATTTTTAAATTACAACCCCGGTCGAATTTTACCTTATTTTGAAGGTAATGAAAAAATAAACACATACAGAAAATCCGCAACCTTCAGTGAATGGAAGTTTTAAACCCTTTAGTGATCCCAAAATTTCAAATTGTTTTCTTCACTCGTTTGTAAAACGTGGCTTTTGGGAAAACCTATTATTTTATAAACATATACGAAATATTACAAAAACTTTATTCTTAAATATTCTTAAATGCTGTAACCCTCTTTGGTGTAGATGAACTAGATGGAGTGGAATGTTGTGTTTGTCGTTCACCGATACACCAAAGGTTGTTGTTCCGTTTTACATCGATTAGGTTTTTGGCTTCTTGAAAGATATATGGAAAGGAAAATAAATTATATATTTGTAATTTTAGGTTTAATGCGGTTGCTATTATCGTCATCAATATTCCTTCAAAGTTTACATAATTTGGTATTATTTCTTTCCTAAGTAATTTTTGGTTAAACTAGATGTTTTGGGATGCTTTACAGCGTTTTTTTAGTAACTTCTTGTATAGTTGGAATCTATCTACTGATGATATTTAACAATTTTAAAAATACAAGATTTGGCAACGTCGAGTCTGTGACATTCATCCGCCTCTTCTTCTTATTTCAGTTTAAAGGCATACACCCAATATGTATTTAGCCAGCGCAGGTTATTTAGTTTAAATTTCGGGAATATTCCTTACGGAATGTATGGAACTCTCAATTTTCCCTTTGATAAATCCATTCCTCTGTTTCCATTAACAATAAATACTTCTGTTTTAAGGCTATACATATTATAAGACAACTCGGCACAGGTAAATACTTTTTTTCTACGACTATTATGGAATTTCTATATTCCGACGTAGTTTTTGAATATGGAATAGCTTCATTCTAGCACTAGGGCAAGAATATTCATTCTCGCCCTTGGTATGGAATGAATACTAATGGCGCCCTCTCAATGTCACGGTTAATTTGACAGAGAAAGAAAATAGGCGTGTCCTCTAAAGTGAACGTAAAATGACTAATATGGTCATTGAGTATTAATCGTTAGAGCCAGAAGTGCAGCATAAGTGTATTTTGTGGCACTTTTAAGAAAAAAGAAGAACAATTGTCAATAACTGTAATTATCTATTTTTTTTTAAATTAAATTGATTAATTCTTCATAAAAAGTAAGTAAAATTGTATAATTTTATCTTAATAATAGTTATTACATGGCTTCATTCATTTTTAGTATTTGATACTGACAGCAGTAATGATTTCACCACATCTCCAGAAATTAAGGTGTTAGCGATTCAATATATGTTTTTTTGTTTCTATTTGATAGTTGTAGAGAAGGTATAGTCTATAACACGGGTGAAATTCAAAATTCTACACTAGTAGAACCGTTTTCCTCGCCTACGGCTCGGGAAACAAATCTTTCTACTCGTGTAGAATTTTGCTTATTCCACCCTTGATATAGAATATATTATTCTCGCTAAGTGGCAACTACCGATCATTACACAACCCCAAATGTTACCTCGAATTTCGGATAGGAACCCAGAGTTAACAGATAATAGATTTTATCCGAATTTAACATCTATTTCTTTAACTAAATTTTTATTTGAAAAGTAATAATAAATTCCATTATTATTTTAATTTGTTTTTGCATTAATTTGGTTTAGGAAGTGAAATGGAGGTTGGACAGCCTATTTTTGTCAATTTTTTGTAAAATTCATCCGTGTCTATAAATAATAACTTTCATTAAAAGTGAGCAAAATAAATACACACATGTATAATTGGTTGCATACTCTCAGCACGAATGTTTTTATGGGATTACCTATTACAAAATAATTGGGATAAAATAAAATTATGTAGATAATAGACACTTTTAGCTTGTCATAAGTTTTTACACGTATCCGTATTGGAGTTACGTTGACGTAAATAAATTGTAAAGAAACGCTTTTTAGCGGATAACATATCGTTTCGAGCTAAAACCACTATTCTTTGGTGAAAGTAAAAAAAAAATGAAAAATAAAACTAAAAATAAACTTTGTGGTTATAATCAAACCAAACCAATATAAAAATAAACGGTTTTATGGATTAAAACTAACTTTTCCGCATCTGTGGTCCTGAACAATATTTTATCATAAAATTGTTACTTGTATACATTACGGGGGATATATCGTGCTAACAAACCGAAATTTCTCCAAAAATAACCAAAAATTCAGTATTCCTGGATTTATAGGACCCGCTGTACTCGCTCTAGTCAACTGAAAATCAATAGGGTACATCTGTGAGACACCTTGAACAATATTCAATTATAAAATTGATCAATCGTATACTCTCTGGAGGCTGTATCGTGCTAACAAACTGAAAATTCTCCAAAAATGACAAAAATCAATAGGGTTCATCTGTGAGAGGTTCTGAATAATATTCAATCATAAAATTGGTGACTTGTTACACCCCGAAGGCTAACAAACTGAAATTTCTCAAAAAATGACAAAAATGTACTTCAAGTACCATAGCACCCGTTGTCCTGGCTTTAGTGAGCTGAATATCAATAGGGTTCATCTTTGAGACGCTCTGAATAATATCCAATCATGAAATTGGTCACTTGTATATACTCCGGACGGTGTATCGTGCTAACAAACTGAAACTTCCCCAAAAAGGTCAAAAATATCGTACTTAAAGTACTGTAACACCCGTTGTATTGGCTCTGGTGAGCTGAAAATCAATAGGGTTCATCAGTGAGATGCCCTGAATAATATTCAATAATTAAATTGGTGACTTCTTGAACTCCGGAGGCTGTATCGTGCTAACAAACTGAAATTTCTCAAAAAATTACAAAATGTCGTACTTCAAGTACCATAGCACCCGTTCTACTGGCTCTGCTGAACTTAAAATCAATAGGGATCATCTGTGACATGTCCTTAACAATATTCGATCATAAAATTGCTGACTTATTGCACTCCGAAGACTGTATCGTGCTAACAAGACATGTAAGGGAAAGTGGCCGACGACGACGACGACATACACACAGGATTTTTTTTCTAAAAACCGTTTTCTCGTGTTGTTGTTGATGGAAAACGTAAAAATAACTCAAAAAAAAATGCAAAATTCCAACTTTTTTTGGGGTAAACCAATACTTTTCTCGCATATAGAAAGGTTGGGCGGAAAAGTAAAAGGCCTGTAAAATAGCACTAATAGCTCAGAATTCTGATTTTGGTACGGGGATACGGATACGTTTACGTATACGGAGTTAACAATCCGTTCAACGCATCGTATCGACTGAGCCGTAACGGGTCTACACATGCGCAGTTCGTTACGTATACGGATACGTGAGAAATTTAAGACAAGCTAAAAGTACCAAATGAAATAGACATTTCTAATATACCACCAAGACACTCTCCAAGAAAAAAAATTAGGGTTGCCAGATGGCCGGGATTCGTCTGGATTCTCCCAACATATTCAGTGAACTTCCGATTCCCAACAAATCTCAAACTCTTCTGACGAATAACTTCTCCGAAAGTGTGCCGCTAAAATATCTTATGGACGTACAAAAGATGCAACAATAGCACGAAATGTGCTCGCCACATATGCACAGGAACAAGTCGTCACTGAACTTAGGAAATAGAGTACTTTTCGGTCGAAAGCGATGCGTCTAATGTTGGAAACATAAAAACTTATCAGTACGCTGTCCAATTTTTCAATACAGACACTTTTATGAGGACCATTCGAATCATCAAAGGATATATTTAAAAAAAAATAAAACAGCGACAGAAGATCATCATTTAAAACCGACTCAGTTTACTGCGTACAACACCAAAATCCCGACATTCCGATCTGGCAACTCTAACTATGTTGTATCCCCTTGTTGTTCGCCTTCTTAATTGTGTTGTTCATATAGAGATATATTTTGCCAACCTTCATTTTTATACATCATAGAATCCAAAAATTCTAGATATTCAATTGTTCCCAATTATCCTTTTTATTGGTAATGGTTCACTCTTGTTCCGTTTTTTCCCCTTGTTGTTCGCCTTCTTAATTGTGTTGTTCAAATAGAAATATATTTTGCCAACCTTCATTTTTATACATCATAGAATCCAAAAATTCTAGATATGCAATTGTTCCCAATTATCCTTTTTATTTGTAATGGTTCACTCTTGTTCTGTTTTTCCCCTTGTTGTTCGCCTTCTTAATTGTGTTGTTTATATAGAGATATATTTTGCCAACCTTCATTTTTATATATCCTAGAATCCAAAAATTCTAGATATTCAATTGTTCCCAATTATCCTTATTATTTGTAATGGTTCACTCTTGTTCTGTTTTTGTTCTTCAAGTATTCTTAATCTCTATAAACTCCTAAAAAAAATACGTAGCGCTATAAGTACCGATTTACGATCCTGCCTTCTACGATCAGATGGATAGACTTCAAATATAATATTATCATAAATGTAGCACTTCCAGTTATACCGAAAGTAGGCTCCATCTTATTCATTTTAAATAGAAACTGATGTGTGTTTTTTTATTTAGATATAGTTTGTATAAGATACTAATACAAAAATTGAGTATTTTCGAGATATTTTGAGTTTAAATTTTTTTTAATTTAAGAATTTTTCAAAATTATGTTCTCTTTGTGACCAACATTAGTTTTCGATTCCATTTATCTAAAGCGGAGAAAATTGAAAAATGTTCCACGTTATTCGTCAACACGTGCTTCTTTTTTTATAACGCTTCGTGAAAATGAGAGTTTGAATGAATTTCAACTTAACCTCTAATTCGAGAATGAAGAGTTTTTCAAGAGATCGCGTCCCCCTTGCACAGCTTCTCTTTTCATAAGAACCCGTTTTGTGTTCTGCACACTCATTGTTGCTCTTTAGTATATTTTGTGAATGAGATGTCGATATTCAGAGTCATCAATTTTCTATTGCTCAAAACTGCCAAATTGAATAAAATCATGGATCCCCTTGAAACAATTTCCAATTAATAATAAGTACTTCTAAAAATGTGAAGAGATTTTTTTTCAAGGCAGTAAAAAATATCAGATTAATCGTGTATAAAAAAAAATAAAAATCAATACCTACAAATTTCACTCGAATGATTTCCCGAATAATAAAAAAGTTTAAACCAGTTTATTCGATTTGATAATAATTCGCATTCATTTTGCATCGCATTGCAATATCTACATCGAGTTTGTTGCTATTCTCCGAGAAAGAACCGGTAAATGTTTAATCCGTTTCTAAAAATAGATGTTGAGTCGCTTACTATCGCTGGTAAAGTGCTGCCCCCCGTTGACTGTTGGAATTCGGAACTAACACAAATATGCGAGTCTACTACCAGTTCCAACGTATTTCGTACGTGTAAGAGTCGTGTGTATAAAACTTCTTTGGATGGAATTAAAGCATCGGCATTCGTTTATAATTACATACAGGGTGTTAAATAGAAACCACGTCAGGGTAAAAGAGTAAAAGATACTTAGGTTTACATGTCTTTTTATATGTTTATATTACAAGAAGTTTACACTCTTGTAATCGTGACCCTAACAATTGGGCCTGTTCTTTGCATAGTTTCAGCTCACGAACCAAATCGTTTAGTTCAGCTTGTGTTATAAGATGTGGTTCCTAAGAAAACTCTGGTACATAAGGTAGATCGTTGTCTAAATTTGAGAAGTTATTGTCGATTTCTGACAATTTACTCTACGGTACGATCATACTGAAGTTTAGTAAGTAAAGACACAGGTTTTGAGAATATGTAGTTCTGTACAATGTGGAAATGGTTTACTGACGGAAGGCACATCAGGGTATTGCACAACGTTTTTATTCTTTTTTGAAAAACCGTACAGGGCCCGATCTAAGGAGGGGCATGCCAGACATTTATACAGAGCGGCAAAATTGTCTAATTCCTATCTTTCAACCAAGCCATTAGCCATCCACCACCAACACAGGTTGGCAGGTTGAATATTGAGAATTTTATGTGTCACCTTCCTACCTACTTTAATTTGGAGTGGGAATATTTAAGTATATTATCTTAATTATTTTTATTTTAAAGAAAGAAGAAGAAATACCTAAATAGGAAATAAGGAACCAACTCTAGAATACAAAGAAATTCATCCGAATTTTATGTTTGATGGGATTTCCCTCAAACTTTGCCTACATTCATACAATGCAACATTTTATGGGAATCCCTTAAATATCGTATAAGCAACATATTGCATTGTTTTTCCATAAGTTATTTAGAAGACACCAAAGCGTCCTCTATCACTGCAACCCCGTCGGATTTATTGTTGTTTCTCCTAACGGACCTTAGAGTGTGCTGTCTATGCCCGTTCTTTTGATTAGACTCCACAACTGTGATACTGGCCACTCCAAATAGCCTGCCGGTTTGGGATTTTCCTCTCCCAGCCTTGCAAACCTAATCCTGCATAGTGCTTCACAATGGCACCATACATGTACGGTAGTTTCTTCCGCCTACTGGCAGAACCTATCTTCTACCAGACTCATTGCATCCAGGTGCTACAATGGCCCGTTAGTTGACCTACCACTATCCTTACGACTCTTCGGTTGTGGCTAAGTAGGTTTGATGCGAGCTTGGACGAGCAGTGTTTAACGAACTACTTTTGGTTCTGGGCTTATCATCTCTGTGGCCGAACCTGCTTTGGCTAAGTCGTCTGACCCCTCATTTTCTAGGTGGCCTTCATGGCCTGGTACCCGGCTATGATAAGTTTGTTAGACAATTCCACTTCCTCTAGGGCGTATATACAGTCCCTGACCGGGTTTGGGACTAATCTTCTGGGAGCTGATTGCCGTAATAGCCGCTTGGTTTTTACTCTTCACTTCTTTTTGCTTTATCAGCATGACACGGTGCATCATTGTGGCGACTTACGCCTGAAACACCGTGGCGCGCTGTCCGAGTCTTTATGGATACCGTCACACTTGGTGTGTCTTCGTACATGCCAGCTCCAACCCCCTGTTGGTCTTGGAGCCATCAGTATACCTGATCTGGTCTGCCTTAATTGGAGGGCCGTCCTTTCAGTATTTCCTATCCGGTATGGTTATCCGAAAGTGCCTGCTGAAGATGAAGACCGGAGTTGTTTTGTCTGAGGGTATCTCAAACAAGCAGTTTACTTCCTGATCCTCCTCTATTTTCCAGCTCATGACCTTTAATGTTATGTAATTGGACCTTGACCTCGTTCAAGTCTGTACAATACCGTCGTTACTTCTCCTTGTATGTGGATATGTAAATACGACAGATTTAGCAGCACCTCTATTGCTGCGTTGCAGTTTTCATAGCCTCCGTTATGCATACACATGTCAGCCTATGCACATTTTGAAGTTGTCTGAATGCTACCGTCTACATGACCTTTACACTTCACGCAACTGAACCATAGGTTATCATACCATTTTATATAGCCATAGGTTCATCCTTGGGTTGAGTCCCCAGCTTTTTCCACAAAGTCTACTGCATCTCTCATGGTAATTTTTGCCTTTTGGATCACCTTATTAAGATGTTGACCCCGGGTCAGCTTTTGGCCAAAAGTGACTCCCAAGTACTTGACCTCTTTTGAGAAGGAGATTTCCACGTTGTTGAGCTTGGGGCGACTGAGCCCTCTCAGTGCTCTTTTTCTTGTAAAAGGGTCAATAACGGTTTTCTGCGGATTAACCGATATACCTTCATCCCTGCACCATTTGTCTACTATGTTCAATGCGTTTTGCGTTCTTTCTGAAACATATTCTAGGTTCCAGTCTCTGATTACTAGTACTATGTCATCCGCATAGCCAAGGCAGTCCAATCTTTCGTTGGCCACCAAGTACCTTACAAGCAACTCTAAATCAGAAAACGACTAGAAACTTTACGAAAAACAGCGCAAAAAACCTTCCACTATAACCTAAGCAGTAATTATTGCTGGCTTCAATGGAGAAATTTCACTACCTGGCATTACAACGCACAAAAATTAAAAGAAATACAATAGTCACTTCACTAAAAATATTTGTAGAATCATGATACTAAGTCAAGGACACTTTATCAAAATCAATTTATTGTCTTTTTTGTTTCCTAAAAACATGTACTTTTAACGTTGTATGTATAGTCCGTCTAGACAGTATCTGGAATTAAATATTTCTCCTAATTTTATCATATTTCTTTTTTGTAACATCCTAAGACTAAAGTAATGCATCAAGTAGATTGTGCTGGTAGTAGGCCATGGCCAAAATTACATAACAATACCATCTGTCACATATTGTTGATTGCAAGCAGTCTTAAGTTTTGTGTAATAATGTCACAACTAGAAAAAAGGAAATTCGATAGAAAAGGTGTTCAAAACATTAAAGAATTAGTGAAATTGACGGATGTCGGAAAAAGTGCAGTGCATGAGAGAATAAAGAGGATAAGAAATGGGATAGATATGAGGTATGGACCAGTTCGGAAAGACAAAATACGAAAATAGGCTAACAGATAAACGTGTGTCCAGAAACTGTCCGCAAGTTACTGTAAAAACAAGGCAACCAAAGTAAGTCCCTGCAATGAGGAATAGATTTTTGTCAATGTTTGCGAGAAGATAACTTTGGTAATGTTTTTATATCCGACGAAAGTTGTTTCCAGCTTGGTGCAAATCACCTAAAAATCCTATCAAGTGAACAATTTACTCTTCAAATTTTCCACTAAAATAATGGTTTAGGGAGCAATATTTATGCCTGGTGCTACACCTCTTTGGACAGTTGATGGTACCGTTAATAGTGAAAAATATTGTGAAATTCTTCTTGAAACGGTTCATGCTTGATATCCAGAGGGCTGGCGGTTACAGCTGGATAATGCAAGATGCCATACTTCTGCATATACTGCAGAACAAAACTTAACAACAATTCCATGGCCAGCAGCTTCACCAATGAAAACATATAGGGACTAATGAAGATCGAAGTGGAACGAGCAGCGCCACGAAATAAAAAAGATTTGATTCGGTCAGTTTTACAGGCCTGGACCACCATCACCGAACATTATGGTATTGACCTAGTTTCGGGTTTACCTGAGCGTTTAATTAAGTGTTTAGAGTTAAATGGAGGTTATATAAGTAAATAAGAGTTAAGATTAATTTTGTTCCTCAATTATAAACGACATTTAATTATATTTTAGATTAAATTCTTAATTTCTGGTTATGTTGGCTGTATAACAAGTTCATAATTGAATCTAGAGTTTTTTCTGTCGTCAAATGTACCTTATAACATGCTTTTATTACAGGATCTTACTTGGCCTTCCATCTTATTACGTTTTACTTATATTACGTTCATCAGATAACAATCGTAAATATTATCTACAATGAAAACATTTTATTACAGTATATTTATATACTTATCGATTCTCAGAAGTAAATATTATTTTATCGGCAGACAAATCACATAATATTTAACAACTACATAATTGTTGCATTTTCAACAGAACCAGATAAAAATAAAATACACGAGTTTATGTAACTGGGAATTATTACAAAGTTGTTGGGAAATGAACGAACACACTTTAGAAACTGTTTATTTATAAATGATTTCATTTATATATTTATAAGAAATTTGTTTACTATAATGATGAACATTTTGTTCCTTTTAATTAAAGGATGTCAAATTCCGCGCAGTATATCAAATTAGTTTTTTAAATAATCTTTTATAAAATAAACAGTTTTGAAGATTAAAACTATCTTTTCCGCATCTGTCATAAAAGTGTCACTTGTATACACTTCGGAGGATGTATCGTGCTAACAAACTGAAATATCTCCGAAAATAACCAAAAATGTAGTATATCTGAATTTATAGGACCCGCTAAACTCGCTCTAGTCAGCTGAAAATCAATAGGATACATCTGTGAGACACCTTGAAAAAAATATCCAATTATAAAATTGGTCACTTGTATACACTACGGAGGCTGAATCGTGCTAACAACCCGAAATTTCTCCAAAAAGGACCAAAAATGTGGCACTTCAGGTACCACAGCACCCGTTGTACTAGCTCTGGTAAGCTAAAAATCAATAAAGTTCATCTATAAGATGCCCTGAAGAATATTCAATCATAAAATTGGTCGCTTGTATACACTCTGGAGGCTGTATAGTGCTAACAAGCTGAAAATTCTCCAAAAATGACAAAAATTTGGTTCTTCAAGTACCATATTACTCGTTGAACTGGCTTTAGTGAACTGTATATCAATATGGTTCATCTTTGAGATTCTCTGAATAATATACAATCATAAAATTGGTCACTTGTATATACTCCGGAGGCTGTATCGTGCTAATAAACTGAAATTTCTCCAAAAATGTCGTACTAAAAGTACTGTAGCATCTGTTTTACCGACTCTTGTGAGCTGAAAATCAATAGGGTTCATCTGTGAGAGGTTCTGAATAATATTCAATCATAAAATTGGTGACTTGTTACACCCCAAAGGCTAACAAACTGAAATTTCTCAAAAAATGACAAAAATGTACTTCAAGTACCATAGCACCCGTTGTACTGGCTCGAGTGAGCTGAAAATCAATAAGGTTCATCTGTGAGATGTCTTGAACAATATTCAATCATAACATTGGTGATTTGTTACACTCCGGATGCTGCATCGTGCTAACAAGGCATGTAACGAAAAGTGGCCGACGACAACGACGACATACACACAGGTTTTTTTTCTATAAAAACCGTTTTTTCGTGTTGTTCTTGATGAAAAACGTGAAAATAACTCAAATTTTTTTTTCAAAATTCCAACTTTTTTGGGGTGAACCAATACTTTTCTCGCATATTAGATAGGTGGGGCGGAAAAGTAAAATTATGCATACTAATATATTTTTTAGTATCTATAAATAATTATAAGTAGACATTCACCAACTAACAACGTGGTGTCGGTTTTTCACATGTGGGTATGCGGGCGCATCATTTTTGTCAAACGTGGCAAAAAAAGTGATAAAAATTTTATGACGTGGGAGATGCGGTCATAGGCGAAAATGGTGGGACTTGCGGTCACAATCGCAAGTGACATTAGCGATTACTGTGTTGACAAGAGCAATGCGAGATGTGGTCAATGAAAACATTTTTTATAAAAATTGGGGTCAGATCCTTAAGGGGGTATAACCCCCCCTATAATATATATATATATATATATATATATATATATATATATATATATATATATATATATATATATATATATATATATATATATATATATTATTGTGGTTTGCCGTTTGTGATTTAAAACCTTCTCATCAATAAATTTATATTGTGGTTTACTCAGTGTGAGAAACCTAATTATTATTGTTTAGTTTATTTAATGCTTTAAACTTTTCTATTGTCAATAAAATTTTGATTCGCCCGGTATATTAAAAATTTTTAAAATATGTCATGAAATAATTACACTCACTTTTTTAATACTTTTGAAATCCTAGTTTTAGTTATTTATATGAGAACTCAATAATTTCAGGATCTTGGGTTCATGGAATTAGATAAAAAAATTTTAATTTATATTATAAGCGCCAAAATACAATTTTTTTTATTAATTAAAAAGTTTCAAATAAAAAATGAAATTCTTGCTTTTCTTTTCTCTACAAAAT
This sequence comes from Galeruca laticollis, assembly GCA_963921935.1. NCBI lineage: Eukaryota > Metazoa > Arthropoda > Insecta > Coleoptera > Chrysomelidae > Galeruca > Galeruca laticollis. Next base: position 33,274,271 of record OY998179.1, on the reverse strand, counting down.
TTTACAGAACGGTCCTGTACATTCTGTTTCGAGACCCCTCTCCAGTTACGATCCGTCTCATCAATGATGCCAACTGATAAATTAAACAATAGTCTAGAAATGAAATTCTCCAACAATGCAGTTAAATCTTTTCAAATGGAAAACGTTATTTAATGCGAAATCAAGGAAAACAAATACATTATTCAAATACAAAATTTTAAAAGGAATAACTTATCTACAGTGATCGTTCATTCAATACACACTCACACAAATGGATTATTATTAAATATAAGTACAATTATGCAACATATTATACACACTAAATATCATCTGATGTCAAAAACTTTACAACATAAAATGGCGGATATGGTGAGGATTAATATCTGTGAAATTTCAAAGTTTAATGATATACACACAATACAAGTGAGTTTATTTAACTTTTTAAAACGAAATAGTTTTTAAATACCTGTTCACTTATGTCCAATTCTCCTTGTTTAATTCTTCTTGTAGGATTCTTCCTGGGATACTCTACAGTTTCTCCTGTTTGGGTATAAACCAAAGATGATGTTATATTTCATCTACATCAATACATCGTTGATGGGTTTCCAGAGTCGAATTCTTTCTGAGATGTATCGTGGAGATATAATTTTCACGATACAAAACTTTACTTTATTATACGGATAATATTGAAGGTTAGTATTCTGCTATTTTTACCAATCTCTTGTTACTTTTCTATTTATCAGTTTCATTCACAAATTTTATTGAATTATTTTAAAGAATAATCTATTTCTTTTTATATTTACCATTCAAATTGTACCGCTTTCCTAGTTAATATTCAAAATTCTGTTCCAAAGATTCAATTTTCACCCCCATTCATTGTTAAAAAAATTCTACCTAGTTAGTAGTGTTCATTATCAACAACTTCCCCATTCATTTTTTCTTAATTTTTCAATCCGCTTGCCGCTGATTAAAACATTTCAAGTATAGTTGACCAATCAAATCGGTTATAAAAATAATTGTTGGTAAATCTCATTTCAGGTTTCAAATTGTTTATTTATCTTTTTAGAACATTCCGTTTTATATTTCTAAATAATCAATTCTCATATACTACTTCCTTTTATATAATTTCCAAAATATTTAAAACTGACAGTTCTATTTATTTTCATTTGATCTATTGAACATGATAAATAATTTCACAAATGTCAGACATTATAACCCTAATGTTTTTATTATTTTGACTTTATTCCTTGACATATTCTAAAATAATTTTCTAGTGTTTCCAAAGAGTTTCTTATGATATCTAATTAGGATATTTTAAAACAAATCATAATCTTTTGACTCTTACTATGTGAAAAATAGATTGTTACAATTTATATAAGGTGGCGTTCTAAAAGGTTCTCTCTTAATGGCTGGAATTCATGTTATCTCTACCATATGTGTATGTACAAGGTACATTAAAAATTTTCTTTATGTTTCTTCGGTTTGATTTACTATTTATTTTCTCTCTTGAATGATTTTCCTTCCATAGATCAGCTATATTTCTGATGATTTAAATGGTAATCAAAATTTTAAATTTTATATTTACATACAGTGTGTAGCATGTTCATTCCATATTATCATATACAATGTGTCGCAAGTTCTTTTCCATGTTAATATATATATATATATATATATATATATATATATACATATATATATACACAAGTTTTACACCCTTATTTGGTTATACCGTGCTGAGGACGGCTAATGAGCCAGATACAGGCATGTCTGCGGTTACCACTACGTTTCAGTAGCCATCTCTCTGCGTGCATTACCCAAGAATATCTTTGTTGTTGTTATATATATATATATATATATATATATATATATATATATATATATATATATTGTACACACGGCTCAACCACACGTATTTTTATGTACTTCAAATCGACACTTATTGTCAAATAATTTCCGGCTAACAAAATATTTTTTTTTAATTATATCGAAAGATGTATTTATTTACTTTTAAATTATTCTTACTCTTATCTCAGGTGGGTTCAATTCGTTATCAAATAATTTTTTTTTAATTTTTAAGGATTTTCCAAATTCAATATTAATTTTGCTCTGTATTATCTAGCCAGTAACATCATGTGACTGTTTAGTCAAGATTATATAGGATATTTAATTGCTTTCAGACATTTAATATATTTCAATGAATAGTCTGTCATCATAATCAACCAAATCACTGTCAAAAAATAAAATTCTTATTGAGTTGAATAAATTTAGTTTCCATAAACGTTTCCAAATATTATAAGCAACTTCCAATGTAAGTTAAAATTATTCAAAGTTTATCTATAATTTTATTAAATCATTAAATCAAATCTTAGTTTTCCTTTTTTTTAATCACAAAATTTGATCTACCCATATACAAATTAAAATTAAATAAATTACAAGCTAGAATATCTAATATCTATTTACGAAAGTTTATGAATGTTTCTAAATGTTCAAAAATTTTGAATTGTCACTTGACTCGGCAAATGTTAAATACCCGATCACAGTCCTAAAATGTTTTAATAAATTCTTCGATTGTTTAATTCTTTAATACGTATTCAGTTTTTAATTTGAATTCAAATTTATATTTTTAAAATTCAAATGCATCTATCTTATTTTGTTAAAGGCCTGATGTTTTCGATGAAATAGTGCATTATTTAATTATCAATGAACTGGAACGGATTCACCAGTACTCTGGACAGGAACAGCAAACTCGTACTATTATAAATATAAATAGAATTCTGGATCTTTCACTTTTTTCGAAATATGATTGAATCTTCCAAAACACACACGCACAGAATTTAAAATGGGTATCGAATGAAGCTTATACTATTGATTACACTATTTAAATTGCTATAGGTACTATTTTTACAAATATTTGGAAAAATCTCTAATATGATGTTATCTGTACGGTATCTCAAATTCAACTGAACTACTTTTTCCCAATCAACAAAAAACATTATATTGTAGTTACAACTTTCTGATCTATTATTTTTTTAATAATTTCTATCTACAAAGAGATTTGTTTTCTTTTATTCTTAATAAATGCCTACAGTGACCTCTGTTTTTAATTTTAAATATTACTTTATTATATTAGGACATGCCTTATCTATTATTGAATATATTCTATGTAAATGTCATCTAAAATTAAATAATGCTAAATTTGACATATACTATACAGGGTGATTCATTACTAATTGGAAATAATTTAATAGTAGAATCCTGACTTCAAATTATGAAGATTTACCCCAAAACACCTAAATAAAATTTAGCTGCTTACTGAGTTACAGGGTGTTTTGTTTAAAAATTTAAAAACTATTTGTGCTCAGTACTTTAAAACTATTTTACCTATTCATTTCATATTTGGCAGAAAGTGTAGACACTGTACACCCTACCAACTTAAAATTAACAAACGTTTCTGGCTACTACCAGAGGCGTACGACAGGGGCAAGTGACAGGTTAATCTTTCCCAAATTCTACGCCACTGGCGGAATAGGAATTTTAGCACAATTTTTTGATGCTTCAATACTTTTTACGTAAATAGAGTACTCCTTTTTCATAACGATAAAGTCAATATTCCTCGAGATATTTCAAGTTAAGCACGAAGCTGCCCAATTTTGATGTGTACTATGTCGATGTTTTGGACCAGGGAATTGCATTAAATACGTAAATGAAACTTTAATCCGTGTCAACAATAAAGAACACAACTATTGAATGAACGGATGATTTGAAAACAAATTGTGGTTCTGAAAATTATAATCTAAATAAAAGTAGGTTCCTACAATTTTAATAACATATCGGAAATATCAGAAACAAAAAGTAACTAAAAACCTTTTATAACAAATGTTTATGTGACCCCCGTTTACTTCAATAAGCTTATTCATTCTCTGGCTAAACGATCTCCTTAGCTTGAAAAATATGTTAGGTTGAAAGTTTGCCGATTGGGTTGAACTCTGTTTGGATACATTTGTTGATATCTGCGAGCAGCAGCAACACAGGAATAATTTTCTTGTGCATAAACACAAAGCATGTCTCGCATTTCAAGATTAGTAAAATTGTTGTGTCGAGGCATATTCACTTAACCGACTTTAAATTTTACAACAATCACAATTTCAAGTGACATAAGCAACAACCAAAAGCTATGACAGCACCCCACTAGATCGAAGCAATTAATTCAGACCAGAGCCAAGTGATATTGAAAAATTATCCATCAAATGCGATTTATCTGATTGTAATTAAAAATAGAAATCTGTTTATTAAATCATTTTAATATTATTCTAAGTTATTTGTCAATAATTTTAATATCTTTATTTACGGATTATAGTTTCATTTGCATATTTAATGCAATTTCCTGGTCCAAAACATCGACATAGTACACATCAAAATTGGGCAGCTTCGTGCTTAACTTGAAATATCCCGAGAAATATTGACTTTATCGTTAAGAAAAAAGAATACCTTATTCACGTAAAAAGTATTGGAGAATCAAAAAATTATGCTAAAATTTCTATTCCATCAGTGGCGTAGAATTTGGGAACGATTAACCTGTCACTTGCCCCTGTCGTACGCCTCTGGTAGTAGCCAGAAACGTTTGTTTATTTTAATTTGGTAGGGTGTACAGTGTCTACACTTTCTGCCAAATATGAAATGAATAGGTAAAATAGTTTTAAAGTACTGAGCACAAATAGTTTTAAAATTTTTAAACAAAACACACTATAACTCAGTAAGCAGCTACATTTTTTTAGGTGTTTTGGGTTAAATCTTCATAATTTGAAGTCAGGATTCTACTATTAAATTATTTCCAATTAGTAATGAATCACCCTGTACATATAATCTTTATTTTGATGCTGTGCTGTTTAAATATTTTATACTTTTTTAACACCCTGTATAATAAACACAAACTGTTATTAGCTAACCTATTGAACTTCTACATGTACACCGAATATCGTCTATGTATAACATCGATGCGCAAACCCTTGGATCAGGCTCGCTCACATTTCGGCTTAAGAAAACTCGACTCACCCTCGTTAATTTTTCTTTGGGTTTATTACTGTATTACAATAGGGTGTGCAGTTTGGATGCATCCTCTTGAACGCATCTCACACTTCGCACAGGTAACAAAATAAAAAGAACCGCATCTCCCACTAACTGCATCTGCCACTGACCGTATCTAGCACAACACGAAAAATGTATGTATGAATTTATAGATATGACAATTATTATTTATACTACTCTTTAGAATATTGAAAACATTATTTTTTTACTATAGGTACAAACGAATGAAGATTACCGCTCACATACTGACCACGTGACAGCGCGGTGATGCCGCATATCTTGAAAGAAGATTATATATATATATATACAGGGTGTCCCGGGACTAATGGGAAAAAAGTCAGGAGCGTATAATCTGAGCCAAAATAATGTTAGTACTTCATATAAACTTTTTCTATGGAGGCCCTCGTTTTCGAGTTATAGGCCTCCAAAGTATTAATTTTGAATTTGGTTTTTATTTTTATTTTTTGTACTAGTTATTTGATCTTTATCAAATTTACGGCAAAGCTATAATGTACGTGTATGTTTATTTTGGAAAGGTAAACAGATTTACAGTACTGCCTTGAAGCCAGGGACGGACTACTCGCAATGGTTAGTGATCCAAAAAATTTGCAGGGATGGCACACCCTGTATGAAATCATCGAAATTGACTTCCCCACGCATTAAGCTAACGGAAAGGTACTCTTGTTAGAATTCGATAAAATAAGCCGTTTGGATAATATTTACAGTTTTATTAATACACTACGTACAAATCTACCTGACTAACTTATTAATACGATGTCCAGGATTTACTTCCTTTTAATCAAAATTACGAACATAACATTATTAAACCATTAAGAAAACCTCAAAAAACACAAGTTATAAAACATTAGACTAATACTAATTCCTAAACAACAACAAAAACTAACGTTATTCTAATGAATGTTCAATATGAGCTCCTCTCACTTCCACGCACATTCTAAGTCTACGAAGGTTGTTTCTTTGCACTCGAATGAGCAATCCCACATTATTTCTAATAACATTGCAGTGTAACACAATTCTGTCTATTAAATCTTGTCTTGTTTGCACAGGTGTTGCGTATACCTTACTTTTGAGATAACCCTAGAGAAAGAAATCCATAGGATTAACGTCTCCTGATCGCGGTGGCCATTGAAAAGGGCCTCCACGACCAATCCATCTATTAGGAAACCTTGTGTGTAAATGCTGTCGTACATCTAAACTGAAATGAGGAGGGGCCCCATCATGCATGAACCATAAATTCCTACGAGTTTGTAGTAGCACATCATCAAACAGGTTCCATAACTAATTTTGCAAAAACTCCAAATATCTCTGACCAGTCAAAGTACCGTCAATAAAGTATATGGCTCTATCAAATGATTGCCAACTATTCCTGCCCAAATATTAACCATGAATCGATGCTGGCTCCTAGTTTGGATAATGCCATGTGGATTCACATCATCCCATAAACGCATATTATGAGAATTTATGATTCCATCTCTGGTGAAACCGGATTAGTTCGTAAAGAGAACGTTACTAATGAATGTATTGTCTGCTTGTTGTTGTCGCAGAAACCACTGGCTATACTCAAGTCGTGCAGGATAATCAGCCACTGTCATACTGTGTACTTTTTTCATGTGAAAGGGATATAACAGCTGTTCTTTTAGGACGCGATGAACAACTAATTTCGAGACGTTTTGTTCTCTTGATACTTTTAGAAAACTCGTTGATGGTTCATTATCAACTGCATTTAACAAGTCTTGTTCAACTGCCACAGTACGTATGCTTCGTACTGGACCTTCTCCACCTTTTTTTGGCAAAAATCTTCCTAAAATTAAAAATTTTGTTTTGTATACATGGAAAATCACATTTATTTATACCTGTTTCTCGTAACCTGAGATCAATACACTCAAACATTTGTCTGTCTGGCAATGCTCTGTTTGCAAAATGTTCTTCATAAAGCCTTCTGGCCTCTAAACAGTTTCGAGAAGCCAGTCCATACATTAGATGCATATCTGCGTACTCAATAAAAGCGAATTTTTCCATTGTAACTGTTAAATTAAGGACTTATGAATTATTGACAAGTACTGACTACGAACTATTCTACACAACGTTTGACAACTAATCCTATGGTAACTTGATAAACGGTAAAAAGTTTTTACCAACTTCCGAATTAATAAGTCGTTAATGTCTTTCATCTTCTGCTATCGTTAAATTATTTCTTTGTAGTACTGTAGGTAAATCTTGGACATCTATTAATAGGTTAGTTTTACCTCGTTGTGTACTCATAAAAATGGTGAATGCGTAAATTGGTATGTAGTGCATGAATAAAACTGTAAATATTAGCCAAACGGCTTATTTTATCGAATTCCAACAAGAGTACCTTTTCGTTAGCTCAATGTGTGGGGAAGTGAATTTCGATAATTTCATACAGGGTGTGCCATCCCTGCAAATTTTTTGGATCACTAACCATTGCGAGTAGTTCGTCCCTGGCTTCAATGCACTACTGTAAATCTGTTTACCTTACCAAAATAAACATACACATACATTATAGCTTTGCCGTAAATTTTATAAAGATCAAATAACTAGTACAAAAATTAAAAATAAAAACCGAATTCAAAATTAAAACTTTGGAGGCCTATAACTCGAAAACGAGGGCCTACATAGAAAAAGTTTATATGAAGTACTAACATTATTTTAGCTCCCGACTTTTTTCCCATTAGTCCCGGGACACCCTGTATATATATATATATATATATATAATATATATATAATATATATATATATATATATATATATATATAAACTGTCTGAAATCGAGTCATATCAAAAAAACCACAACCACAAATTTTTAAGAAATCATTTTTTGATTTGAGTTCCGTTAAATTTAACCCTTAACTAACCATGTGGCGTCTGGTAGTCTGCGATAAACAAATGTCCCGCATCTTTCAGGTGGTAGCGCCATCTAATTTTCTGCCTATTGGTGCAGTGGTCGTCCTTTTTCATTGTATATGTTTGATTTGTAGACGGAACAGAAGCATAACAACAACATATATTAAGAGAATAGCCATGATGGCAGCTTTTGTACGTACACGTCTGCTTTTCGGAAAAATACATTATTTCAGCAATAACCTAATTTTTAACGAAAATTATTGCGTTTTATTCTATCTACTTTGAATTATGCGCGAAAAAACATGGCGTCCGCTGGTAACGTCACGCTTAAGTAAATATACGCGCATTTAGTGAAAACGTCACGGCCGCCATTTTCTGGTTATTGGATGACAACAAAAATAAACCTTTTATTTGTATGTTAATACCACAAAGCATTATTTAAAGTTTTAATTTTAAATATTCATATATTTAAGCACCAAAAACGTCAAAAATATCTCTAAAAATATATATTATAATGGTAGTTTAATAAGGTGATGTTCTAAAAGAAAGGTTATAAAATATCGAATTTTTTTAAATTATAATGAATTTAGCTAATGCCTTTTTGTTCGTTTTCTATTGTAATATAATAGCAAAGAATTTATTTTACAAATAATAGAACTTCTTATTAATGTCATCCAAAAACTGATGATGCGTATTGCATTGTGTTTATGCTTAACGAAGACAGTCAACAATACATTTTTCGTGTGTCAAAAATGAAATTCAAAGTTTATAAGTGGTGTGCGGTCCCCCTGTGAACAAACACATCAATAGCAACACCTGAAAAAGTTTGTTTATGTTCCTAACAAGAAAATAGTGAGAGATAAGTTGTTAAAGCTCGCCGGGCGAAGCCCAGAAGAGACATAAGTCATTCGAAAAATTTAATTTTACGGTTTTGTTTTAATGATTAGAATTTAAAAATTTTGATTAAGAGTATGGTTTTCTAGCAAAAGCGTAGTAGACATTGTTTTCTTTTTCTTATTGCACCAATTTAATACCATCAATAATACTACCCATACTTGAACTGGGCAATTTACTGTCAAAAATATTTGTGGAGAGTCCAGATCTGTACAAACGGAGTACACTCACCTCTAGGGCATTACACAACCTTCCGATACCCAAAGAGTTATAAAAATTCATTAGCGTAACTATATGTATGATAATATTGTAGATTAATTAATGTCAGAAGAAACATAAAATGACATAATTTTAAGACTTTTCTACTGGCCGGTTAAATTCATTAATCATCTTGAATGTACAAATGTGGGTCACACTATAACATGAACTGTAAATAACATTCTCTAAAATTCAAAGTATATCCGCCAATGTCGCAATCTTTGTAGTCAAACAGTCTACCAAAAAAAAAGCCTTTACATTCCATATTATCTCTAAGCACTTTCTCCTTTCCTCATTCTAAAAATAAACATCAACAACAAGGGGGAAGCAAGAACATAAATTCTTATTGGACGTCAACTAACTTAGGTAGGTTTCAAGTTTAGATTAATTACCTTTTGAATCAACAATTCCAATGAATAATGACTAAATTAACAAAGATGAAAACATTAAAGTTCTTTTCACACATAAATTTTTAAGGCGTTTCTCAAGAATCGCCTAATTCAATAATTTGTTCTATTACGAGAGTCATACAAAAATATCTGTAAAGAAGAATTAAAAGTAGAACAATTTAATGTAACATTTAAATAGTAATATAAAAAAAGATTGTAAATATAGTCACATTAATCATGTGCTAGAACGTGTGTTCGATGTATGTGATAGTCATGGGGGGATATACATTTGTTCAATATATAGTTAATTTCAAAAAGTCTGCACCATATGAAGACCATTTAAATTATCCATTTATCAGAAAATTTGATTCTTGATAAAGATTGGTGCATTGCATTTGTGTTATCGAAATTCTAAATTTTGAAACTATGTACAGGGGAGAACAAAAAATAGTACTTTTGATCTACCCTTATTTTCGACATTATCAAAAACGATTATTTAGAAAAGGTGTTTAGAATTGGAAACTAAATTAGATTTTAAATCACAGCCACCTACGCAAAAAAATGTTTACCCAATTTTTCACTGTTCTAACCTCATAAAGATACGAGTGTCTCAAATACATCTTAGGTGACTCTTATATATATTCTTGCCTTATTCTTGAGGACGTTGGCGATCACATTGGCCCATTTTATTTTGTCTCCTTAAAACTTAAACTTGGTTTAATTTAATATTTGTATGTACTATGATATCAACGTTTGATGAAAATGGTTAAATTTTTACTGGTTCTTTGGTTCAAATTTTATATTTCACTCTTTATGTTTGTCCATAATAAATATCATTAATAATTAATGGAAGAAATTAATTAAATAAACTAATTAATTAATGCTAAACAATTGGACAACAATATGAATATAAATACAGAGTCAAATATCAAATTTGCACAAAAAAACTAGTAAAAATTTAAACAAACGTATCATAGTACAAACAATAAATGAGAGTGAAACTCAAGGTCTCTAGTTAATTCCACAATATAATACAAGTTATTGAAAATTCTAAAAAATTGACAATTGTTTCGATAAATCAATATCATCGTCAGAATGACAGAAGTTACATTTCATTTTATGCCTACCTGATGTAGGTAGGCATAAAATGAAATGTAACTTCTGTCATTCTGACGATGATATTGATTTATCGAAACAATTGTCAATTTTTTAGAATTTTCAATAACTTGTATTATATTGTGGAATTAACTAGAGACCTTGAGTTTCATTTAAAAACACTAATATGAGCATATTCCACGAAGTAAGGGTCGAGACAGTCAATTTCAATGAATGAGACCAAATTTTTCATTAAAATATTATTATAGTAAAATGTAGGAGTCGCTTAAGTTGTATATGAGATACTATTAACCTTTATGGGGCTTGTGATTTCAAATCTAAATATTGTTTCTAATTATAAACAACTTTTCTTAATAAACTTTTTTGATAATGTCGAAAATAAAGGTAGTTTACACCTGATCAAAATTCCCATTTTTAGTTAGTACATTGTTGGAAAATTTAGAATTCCACAACTCCAATGCCACTTTCCCGCAATGCAGCGATTTTTATCAAGAATAAAATTTTCTGACATATGGATAATAAAAAAGTTTTCCACATTGTGGAGACTTTTTGAAAATCACAGTTTTTTTATTTTTTTTCTCTGATTTCTCAATTTTCAAAATGCTCCAATTGATACGAAATTTGGTACAGGGGTGTAAAATTGACCCAGGAAGACGGTCTCGTGGTTCAACTCCAATCAACTCTCCTCCTTCTGGAAATGTCTTAAATCAAGGAAAAACCTGCAAAAGTTTCCGTTGCACTATGCCCAAGTCTGAAGCAAAACCTGATAGCAAAACGGTGCTAGAAATTACTTCTGGTAACTAAATGACTTCACCTGCTCCATTCCTTAATTTACACACCTCGTATTCTGCATCAAATAAAATATGCCACTGATCATAATATTATTTGGCCCAATGTATTGAAAATGTTATATTGTAAATGATATGAAAATAAACGGTTTTAAGGATTAAAACTAACTTTTCCGCATCTGTGGTCCTGAACAATATTCTATCATAAAATTGTTACTTGTATACATTACGGGGGGGATATATCGTGCTAACAAACCGAAATTTCTCCAAAAATGACCAAAAATTCAGTATTCCTGGATTTATAGGACCCGCTGTACTCGCTCTAGTCAACTGAAAATCAATAGGATACATCTGTGAGACACCTTGAACCATATTCAATTATAAAATTGATAAATCGTATACTCTCTGGAGGCTGAAAATTCTCCAAAAATGACAAAAATTTGGTACTTCAAGTACCATAGCACCCGTTGTCCTGGCTTTAGTGAGCGGAATATCAATAGGGTTCATCTTTGAGACGCTCTGAATAATATCCAATCATGAAATTGGTCACTTGTATATACTCCGGACGGTGTATCGTGCTATCAAACTGAAACTTCCCCAAATAGGTCAAAAATATCGTACTTAAAGTACTGTAACACCTGTTGTATTGGCTCTGGTGAGCTGAAAATCAATAGGGTTCATCAGTGAGATGCCCTGAATAATATTCAATAATTAAATTGGTGACTTCTTGAACTCCGGAGGCTGTATCGTGCTAACAAACTGAAATTTCTCAAAAAATGACAAAATGTCGTACTTCAAGTAACATAGCACCCGTTGTACTGGCTCTGGTGAACTGAAAATCAATAGGGATCATCTGTGACATGTCCTTAACAATATTCGATCATAAAATTGCTGACTTATTGCACTCCGAAGACTGTATCGTGCTAACAAGACATGTAAGGAAAAGTGGCCGACGACAACGACGACATACACACAGCATTTTTTTTGTAAAAACCGTTTTTTCGTGTTGTTGTTGATGGAAAACGTAAAAATAACTCAAAAAAAAGTTTCAAAATTCCAACTTTTTTTGGGGTAAACCAATACTTTTCTCGCATATAGAAAGGTTGGGCGGAAAAGTAAAAATAGTAATAAACAGATGAGTATAGTGACATGCTCTAATTTAAACGGAATTTGTTACTATCTATATGTTTTCTATTAAAAAAGTCTTCATTTTTAGCATCTTCTTAAATTTCAAATCCTTCATATTATATTTATTTGCAGGTAAAAACATTCTTTTTGACTATACGACATTTACTCTTATACTTATGTGTATTATAATAAATCAAAATTATATGTTTATTGTATAGTTCCTCGTAGTATAATTATTTTGTTGTTACTACTACCTACCTCATCGTCAGTCATCTGTTCAGTTAAAAGGCAAAGTTAATCTGATCGAGAAGCAGCTGTTCATAGTTTCGGGGCCACGGCACACGTACTGTCTGTTTCTGTTTGATGGCAGGTGAAAGACCTTCCTTCTACGTTGGTTGATGTACAACCAACAATTTATATACATGTAAATTATATAAAGACACAAAAATACAAGGTATGCGGCGAGTTCATGTTATGGTTGCTTTAAAAAACCACTTACCACACTCTAAAATACCTGATGCGTTACGTTTGAGGTTAGAGGCCAAGTTCTACAGATTAAATGCATAATGCATTTAGAAAAAGGGGAACGATTGATATTTGACTTAATGAGGGAGTTATTAAGTTTTCGAAGCATGACTTGATCGAGAGTGGATAGGTTTTGTTCTTGGGAAATAAAGCTGACAATTGATGGAAGTTTTTAAGTTTAAATTTAAAAAAGTAATTTTTGAATTTTTAATTAATCATTTTTTAGCGACATATTTTTTAAACATATTAAATTTGATATAAAATAATTTTCATCCATTAATGAAATGGGCGAAGGACGTTTCCTTGTCGGACTACGTGTGTAAATACCTAAAATGTTTCTTTACAGAAATAAGATTTTATGTAGAATAACGAAGTTGGTTGTTTGCTTTTAGACGCCAGTCATTTCGGTGAGGTATTAAAACGAGTTCACTGCAAGTAAACAAATTTATCTGAACATGTGATACACAAAATGCGTTATCTTATTGAACTTGGCCCCAATTCATTCAGTAAAACGTATAAATGCAATAAAAGCGAAAACAGATGTAAAAGTTTAACATAAATTGCTACCATACGTCGTATTTCTATGAACTTTGCGATAGCTGTAATATATTTGTTAACACTTCCATTCAAGAATAAACGGATGATTTTAATGGAAAAATATAGAATGTTTGAAACATTTTTAGGTATAATACTGATTGAAAGACGAACTTACTTTTTAAATTGAATTTATAAAACTTCTAGTAAAAAAAGCCCCTAGCCCTAAGTACAAAAGTCCGTTTTTGACCATCATATTCGTTTCTAAAAATTCGAAACAAAATTTTTTTGCAAAAATACTTTGTAATTTTTCCCATATAATTCTTCAAATCAAAAAATCGGTTTATGTACCTATGTACCGGTCAGAATTTTCTCTTTCAGAAACATTTTTTATTTTTTCGCTAGCTCTAATAATAAAAAGTAAATTTCAGTTGCGCCCTCTATCGTTCGAGGGAGGGGAAGAGGGTAGTAAACATTTAAAGGAACTTTTTAAGAATAGATCTGCTAATCCCAATGGAAAACATAAATATCTAGAAGCTAAAAAAACTCATGCGAAATTGATAAAATCAACAAAAAAGAATTACTATCATAAAATTCTACAAAAAAGGCGTGGAAAACTGTTTCAATGCCAGCTGGTAAAAAACAGAGTTCCCATAGAATTATTGATAAACCTGTTGATGTGGCAACTAAATTTAATACCTTTTTTTTTAACAAGCACCTCTTCATATACTTGATAAAATCGAACAAAGACTGTTTTACCTGTTTCTAACATCTCCTACAACAATTCATTTTCATTATACCCATTCAATCAGGATGAACTTTTAATATTACTTCAAAGTAAACTGAAAAATAAACATTCATAGGGTTATGATGAAATTCTGTCTTTTATTTTAAAAAAGGTACTAGGTGCTATTATTTCTCCAGTGACATTTTTGGTAAATTTATCCTTTTGTCAAGGTCAATTTCCAAGTAAAGTGTGCACTGGTTCTAATGAATTGTTGACCAACTTCCAACCCACCCCAGTCTGTAGGGTCTAGCTGATAACCAAGCCACACTTGAACTTGGTAATATACCCTAAAAAGATGTTAATGAGCAGCAACTGAGGTTGGAGGAAGACAAGCTAATTGTACTTGTTTTTTACTTTTGGTGTTTTTAACGAAACATGCATATCTATACTTATCTAAGCAAGTTTTTCTTCTTAGGAGCTCCGTACATAGAAAGAAGAAAGCGAATGTCGTTAGTAATAATTTCTTGTCGAGTAGAATTACTATTTTTAAAAACTTCAACACATTCAATTAAATTTTGTTTCTCAAATAGCTTGAAAACTGTTAGTTTACCCCTCCTGTAAAATGCAGATGTCGTATCACAGCCAGTTATTGCGTGTAAAAGTAGTACATGATTTTGACACTTTGCAAAAGTAGATAAACTTTTTGATGAATACATTTCCGATTGATGTTGAGCTTTTCCTGGTTTTAAGAAGAAAATAGTTTTTTCAGTTGGAGTTCGAGCAGTCAGTAATACGAGTAAGTCTATATCTTCACCAACAACAATAGTTGTGAAATTGACTGTCTCGACCCTTACTTCGTGGAATATGCTCATATTAGTGTTTTTAAATGAAACTCACGGTCTCTAGTTAATTCCACAATATAATAAAAGTTATTGAAAATTCTAAAAAATTGACAATTGTTTCGATAAATCAATATCATCGTCAGAATGACAGAAGTTACATTTCATTTTATAATTAATGCATACATCAAATAAATTAAGTATATCTGATATTATTCCTGGATTAATATCAGATATACTTAATTTATTTGACGTATGCAAGTATGCGTTAATCAGAATTATTTCACTTTTGACAATAAGATATATATTCCAAATGAAGGTTTACCAATGGGAAGCCCTATATCACCTATTTTAGCAAACATTTTTATGGACAATTTAGAAAGAAAGATCTTTGAAAGTAATATTTCGAAAAATGTTTTATTTTGGTATAGATATGTAGATGACATATTAGCTTGTTTTATGAGTAGTGAACGACAATTAGATGTATTTTTCAACAACATCAATAATTTACACCCAAAAATTAAATTTACATTAGAAATTGAAGAAAATAGCTCAATCAATTTTCTTGATTTAAAAATTCAAAGAGTTATTAATGTACTTGTTTATTCAATTTACCGAAAACCAACACAGACTGATGTGACAATTCCATTCAATTCCAATCACCCTATGTCAGACAGACTAGCGGCATATAATTCAATGATACATAGAGCTTTTTCAGTTCCTATGAACAAATGTAATTTTGATAGGGAGATTGATACAATTAGACAAATAGCAACATCCAACGGTTATCCATTAGATATGATAAATAAGCTAATTAGTAAAAAAGAGGAAAAAGTTGCATTACAACTAATATTTCCTAAACAAGCTGATGAAATAAAAACTTATAAAACCATCACATATGCAGGAAATATTTCTAATAATATTTCAAAGATAATATATTCAACAACAAATACAACAATTTCTTTTAAAACAGAAAGTAACGTTAGTACAAAATTGTTAAATGTAAAAACAAAAATACCACTATTAAAGAAGTCAGGTATATATAAACTCAAATGTCCAGAATGTAATGCTGTCTATTTGGGTCAGACCCTTAGGAATTTTGAAATCCGATACAGTGAACACTTACGAGCATACAGATTAAAACAACCATATAAATCCCACTACGCAAAACATCTACTTGACACCAATCATTCATTGACACCTAACACAGAGCTAGAAGTACTACATATTTGTGATAAGAAACAAGAACTGGATTTCCTTGAAGAATTGGAAATTAGAAGACAGTTAAGAAACCCTCAATATCAAGTTATCAATGAACAGATAAATCTAGGGAGTTCTCCACTAATAAACTGTCTTCTTAAGTGATAATTGTAAATATCAGCAGATATAGTTTTCCTGGTTTCCTATATCATTGCACAGTTATACAGATCTTAATTGGAAAAATGATATCCAGGATATCACCATAGGGCTAATAATATCTAAGCTTCAGTATTTGTAATATCACATCTTCTTCTTTTTTATATTAACATATATTAAGTCAATCACAAGTTAGGTCACTTCTTGGTCTAGCCAAAAATAACTACTAAACATCAGGTAGGCATCAAATTAAATGTGACTTCTGTCATTCTGACGATGATATTGATTTATCGAAACAATTGTAAATTTTTTAGAATTTTCAATAACTTTTATTATATTGTGGAATTAACTAGAAACCGTGAGTTTCATTTAAAACACTAAAAGTAAACTATTTAGCAGTTAAAAACTATATCTAATGCTTAAATATTTTAATTCATCCTTTCTACTTAACTTCTTTGTGGAACATATTTGGAAACACCAATTTCCCAACATTAGTGTAATGTGATCTTGCGTCGTTGTTGCTCCGGAATAGCGATATATAAATGCCAGACTTTATATTTTAACATGAATGAGCCTATTTTATTGCAAACCTATTTTACCTCATACCTGGAAAAGTTTCGTTGGTCAAGATTTGTAGTCCACAAGCATTATTATTCACTTTAGTGAGAATATATACAAAAATGTCTAGCCTGTATACTTTACACAACTACTAAATTACTGGATCTTTACACGCCCAGGTAAGTTGACCGCTCTCTATAAAAATATTGTTCAAATGCAGACTCATTTATTATAAATCTATATTATTATTGTTATTTAAAAATTGCATCCTGTTGGCGTGTGCCCTTTAAACACGTCGCGCATCAATGTCTCACAATCACGTGCACCTACCATAAAAAATTACGCCAGGTGTACTGGTAAAGTTTGACAACACCGCAGAAAAATTATATTTTATGCACTTTGCTACGTTGCCAATTTCTAAACTCACGCCGTGGTTGTATTTTATAATGTAATGAGTGTATTAAATGTAAAGTTAAAACAGCTGATAATAAAACGAAACGAAAATAATAGAATAGCAACAGCCTGATGGCGCCGGCCGGTCAATCTGCCTTGCGGCCAAGGTTAAAGGAGGTATGATGATCGAATCGTGCGCGCGCGTCAAGTTATTTTGTCAGCATAGGATAATGCACAGAAACAGCACATGTGTATGTGTGTGTCGCTTAAAATAGAAATAGGTAACATTAACGCCCCTCGTGTGAGTGAATATATTCTACTACTTATCTACTACGCTTTCGGTGACATTGGCGCCACGGGATTATTTTTAACAACAGAATTACTTAATTATCAGCTGTTTGCAGCGACGTTGTTATAATATTAAACATCGGCTTAAATAATGTATCCTTAATAGTAAGATAATGAACAACGGTATCGCGATATGCGAAGCTATATGGGTGATTATTTTTCATTCAAGAACTTCAAGAAATGCAACACTTCAACTGCTAAGTTTATTTAGCCTCTTGTGATCTAAGTAGGCCTTGTTATTGTTTTCTTGGCGCTTTTAAGAAACACAAACAGTATATTATATAAAATATTGAAATTTTTGTAATTTTTTTGTGTGATATAAATGTCCATTGCCTTTCTTTTTGTCTCGAACAACAGTAGAATGTAGCTTTTTTTCTTGAACATAACCAAATATTCATTTTCATATAATCTTGAATGATGGATGAAATAAAGCAATTAAGAAAGGAAAACAGCGAGAACAACAAACAGCTACTAGAAATAAAACAAGAAAACCAGGAATTTAAGAACGAAATAAAAACACTAAATAACAAAGTGGGATATCTGGAAAAAATAACTAAAAAGAAAAATTTGGTCATCACTGGATTAGAATTGAATACAAAAAACGATAAGGTACTAAAGACGACTATGGTAAACTTTATAACAAAAGGACTGCAAATGGATGTCAAAATAAGAAGCGCCCAAAAACGAAGTGAAAAGGTTTGCTTAATTGAAATGGAAAGTTTCGCTGATAAAATGGACATTCTAAGAAACAAAATTAGACTGAGAAATTCTCAGGAACATATTTTTATTGAGTCGGACCTTACCAAAAAAGAATTAGAAATACAATAAACAAGAAAGGTCAAAGAAGAAAAAGAAAACGGAAAAAATACAAAAGTAGGATACAAGAAATTGATAGTAAATGGAATAGTTTGGAAATGGAATGATGATTTAGAGGAATTACAATTGATGACTAGAGAGCAGAACCAAAAAAACTAATAAACAATACACTTAAAGATAGTACACAGGTAATGACTCAAGCTGAGAACAAGGGATATGATAACGGTAAATTAAATAACAAAATACAAAACGGAAGAATAACAAGTAACAAGCATAAAAAATCAAAGGATGATTATCATCAACAGAGTAACAGTAAAAAACACAGACCTCAGAACACGGAAAAATTACAGATGAGCATAGGTATATGGAATATAAACACATTAACAGGGACATAATTAGAATAACTGAAGAAATGGAAAACAATAATATTCAAATTCTAGGACTAAGTGAAACGAAGAAAAAAGGCAAAGGATGTTCGCAAGTAACAACAAAGCATACGTTATATTATTCAGGAGTAAAACCAGAACAAAGGGCAAAGGAGGGTGTAGGAATAATCGTTACAGAAGAAATAAAACAAAAGGTAATACAATTTAAGGCAGTCGACTCGAGAATAATAGTTATTAGTATAAAATTAGAAGAAATGATCAATTTTATATAAATATATGGGCCAGTAGAAGGAACGGCAGAGGAAGAAATTTTATATTCAATTGCAAAGAGTATTATATGAAGTAAGGGAGGAAAACGAAAAGACAATAATAATGGGAGATTGGAATAGCAGGGTAGGAAATTATTACAATAGAGGAATGGGTTGTATGGGAAAACACGAAGAATAAACAATTAACAGAAATGGACTAAAAATGATAGATTTTTGCAGAAGGAATGATCTAATAATAGGAAATACGATGTGGGAACAACAACTAAATGATAAATATACGTTTGTGGCAGATGGAGGAAACGCTAAAAGCCTGATAGACTACATAACATATGCACAAAACCTAACAGAAATAATGCAAAAAATTGAAATAAAGAAAGAAGTAGAAATTGGATCTAACCACAGATTAGTAGTGACAACTTGTCTAGTAAAATTACTCAAGAAAGAAGCTACTACAGACTACAGTAAACTAGCAACACATACACTTAAAAATAAAGATATCGAGAAAAAATACCAAAATGAGATGAACAAAGAATTCGATAAACTAGAAAAAGAAAACACAGATTGGACACTTGAAGGACGATGGGTCGCCTTTAAAGAAACTCTATTAACAGCAACAGAGAAGATATGTGGAAAAATTAAATATAATAAGAATATAAAAAGGACTAACTGGTGGAATAACGAAATTAAAATAGCGGTCAAAGAAAAGAAAACGGCATGGAAAAAATGTATCACATCAAAATCACATGTGGACAAAGAAGAATATGACAGGAAGAAAACTCTTGTAAAAAGAGCCGTCAAAAAATCAAAACGTGGCCCATGGAAGAAATTCGGAGAAGAAATAACAGATCTACATGAGATGGATAACAGTAAATTTTGGACAAGAATAAAAAGATTGAGAGGAAATAAATATAAAGATATTAGAGCAATAAAAAATCGACAAGGCCAAGTACAAACGAAAATGGAAGTATTGAAAACATGGAAAGTATACTATACAGAGCAATTCCATATATTAACACCGGAAGAGAATATAACAACAGCAGAAGAGGAAATCGACCAACTACAAGGAATCCATAAAGAAGAGATAGATCAAGTAATAGAAAAAATAAAAATAGGCAAGGCTAACGGAGAAGATGGGATAGCGCCAGAGATGATTAAATCGTTAGGAGAAAGAGGAAAAGAATGGATATGGAATGTATGCAAAGAAGCATGGGTACAACAAAAAATTCCAAGGGTATGGGAAAATAAAGGGAGAAAAGACACAATGCGAGAATTACAGAGCAATATGTTTGTCTCAAACTCGCTATAAAGTGTACACAAAAATAATAGAAAAAAAATTAAGAGAATATGTAGAACCAAAATTAGGAGAAGAACATGGAGCTTTTAGACCTGAAAGACAAACAAATGATAATAATATATATATATATATATATATATATATATATATATATATATATATATATATATACATATATATATGTTATTGTATATTCTATATTCTTTAATAATATTTGCCCCACGTTCGGGTGACAATTTATAGTATATCTCGACTATGTTTTTAATTATAATATATTATATTCTATATTGTTTTATCGTTGAATTTATTTGTAGCTGTAACTACACTAATATGAAAACACCTTTAGCTAAATATAACCTATAAAAATTTTAATGACAGCAGTTGTCAAATTAATATGCCCGGCTAAATAAATATTAAATTTTATATCCTGAAAGATAAATTAATACACAATATCAATCAAGTCACTCTTTTCTCAGGGAGGGATCAAAGATTTCAAAGCATAATTCAAAATTTTTATAAATTTCCAAATAATTTTCTAAATCACGTATTATACTATTCAAATCGAAAGTAACTGTTTGTCCAATACACTATAAGACAATTAAATTATCTTATGACACATAGGAAATTACTGTCAGAAATTAAACCAAATGTCACTTCTTGTACTAAATTTTCTATAGGATGAAATTATCAAATGTAATGAGAATGATTATGAAAAGAGAGCCAAAAGGTGATTAGAATTCAAATTTATAT
Organism: Galeruca laticollis; assembly: GCA_963921935.1. NCBI lineage: Eukaryota > Metazoa > Arthropoda > Insecta > Coleoptera > Chrysomelidae > Galeruca > Galeruca laticollis. The sequence continues at coordinate 33,252,953 of OY998179.1, read as the reverse complement.
ATTATATTATCAAATAAACACTTACAAAAATTAAAACTTTTCAAAAAATATCACAAACGAATACGCAAAAATAGAATTTTCTATCAAAACCTTAATATTATAAACAATCTAAAATTAGAAATTCTTATCTAAATACTTTAACTAAAAGTCCAAAATGACTTATATGTCAATGTAACATTCCCCAATTTCCTTGTAAATTGTCTTTTTCAAAATTTGTCTTGAGTTTACGTAGAATGATATATCAATAATGTTATTATAATTTGATCAAATCTTTAATTCATCAGATGCATCTACTTTCGAAATATTTTTTACTAAAGGCCTATTAATTCTTGAGAAATAATATATAATATGGACTGGACTCACCAAACTGGATACAGATAGACTTGTTTGTATTCTAAAAACGTTTTAGAATATCTGGAACAATTTTCTAAATGACTTATTTAGAAACTGGAACAACACTCGCACTTTACCGCTGTAATTCTCTGCGAATAATACACGCACTGGCTTTCAAAGGCAAATTGTGTTAATTTTATAATAATGCTACAAATTATTCTGATATTCTCAAATAAATTTGAGACAACTCTTATTCCGATGTTGTCTCTTGAGATATTAAAATTCAACTCTATTTAAAAAATTCTGAGACAACTCTTATTTCGATGTTGTCTCTCGCGATGTTATCCCTCAACTAACTAAACTGTTTCCATCAATAACTCTCTTCTCCTTTGGTTACCAAGAATTCTTTTTTTTTTTTTTAAAAAAATACAAATTTACGTTTTTATATACCAAGAGAGATTTTCATTATTTTTTTATAAGTGCCAATTTGCTAATAGAGACATCTGTATTCTGGTTTTTCAAATCGTTTTAAAATATATCTGTCATTAAGTCTATTCTGCAGTAATGTCATATGAAATTGAAATGTCAAATTTTATTGGTATATTGAACCTTTCAAATTATTGATAATACAGTGTGTATCACTAGTATTACATCTAAGTATGCATATTTTCTTTATTTCAATGTTTTCTTTAGAATTTGGATAGAGGATATGTATTAATATATATACTAAGGAATATAATCGAAAGAAAAATAGAAGAGGGAGAAGAAATGTACCTTACATTTATAGATATAAAAGCAGCCTTTGATACAGTAGATATAATAGAAGTATGGAGAACCCTGGAGGAAATGGAAGTACCTACCACCCACCTTAATAAATATAATTAAAAGTGTATACGAGACAGTTAGAGCCAAGGTACAGATTGCAGGCCACAGGTCTAAAGAATTCAAAATGTGTAAGGGAATAAAACAAGGACACAGTTTAAGCCCACTACTGTTTATAATAATCATGGATAAGATTGTGAAACGAATAAAAAAAAATATGAGCAGCTGAATACTGTAATTGGACACAGAAATTTAGAACCGATAAAAATGAGTAGTCTACTATATGCAGATGATGTGGTTTTAGTGGCGAATACAAAGAACAAAATGCAAAAAGTAGTGAATATTTGGACTAAAGAAGTAGAATATGGAGGTGAACATAAATAAAACAAAAGTGATGATAATAAATGAAAAACAATCAGGTAATCAAAATAATAGAGATATTAAATGCAAAAACCAGACTCTAGAAAGAGTAACAACATTTGAATATTTAGGAAGTATAGTAACAGATGATGGAAAAATAGATGCAGAAATAACAAACAGGGCAAATAAATCAACAAAAATATACTACTCTCTAAATAAAACAATTCTTGGACACAAAGATATAGACTTAGAAGTAAAAATGAAAATTCATAATATGATAACAGTTCCTACAATAATATACGCAAGTGAAAATTGGACTGTGCGAAAAAAGGACGAAACTAAAATAAATGCCATAGAAATGAAGCATCTAAGAAGAATTGCAGGGAAAATTAAATGGGATAGGATTAGAAATGACGTCATTAGAGAGACAACTAAACAGGAACCGATAACTGGTCAAATAAAAAAGAGATAACTTAGCTGGTATGGGCATATGGTAAGAATGGAACCAAATAGATTAACTAGAAAAATAATGGAGATTGGAAAACCGATCAAAAAACAAAGGGGTAGGCATAGAAGGAAATGGTTAGACCAAATACAAGAGATAGGTTTAGAAAGAGGAAAGACAATAGCAGAAATGAAAAATCTAGCAAGAGACAGAAAGGCATGGAAGAAATGGGTACAGGTCACGGAATCCACATCCGACGCCTGAAAGGGCAAAAGGATTTAGAAAAGAAGAAGAAGATATAATCTTCTAAATACTGCGATTCAGGAAGATGTTGGGAGAAATCAAATATTTCGTTTGGAGGAAGTCTATAATCGTGATAATAATTTTGTTGTCTTCAGATGTAAAACTTGTAGGAGGACTTTTACAGAATAATAACCAATCATTAACCCCGTTGTAGCTATCGGCTGGTTATTGTTATTATTCTTTGTGACATTTCCGAAGACACTCATTTTCATAAAAGATTTTAGGTTTAGTTCATCGATGCATATTCATACCAGTTTTATCTGTTATTAACATTTTTTCTCGTGCTGGCAAAGATTCTAAACATAATATGACTTAATAGACTCCATTTAATATGGAATAATTTCTATGGCAAGCAATAGGTAAACTGCTTTTTGCTTTTCCTTTAAAGGCCCCAAAAACCATTTCGCGACAGGGAATTTGTTTAGACATAATTCATTTCAGAAAACTGACTGTCCTATAAAAAGAAACGTATGTAATGTACTAGAGGTTGAATTAAAGTAAGCTTCTAACATTAACTGGGGGCGCAACGCGGACACCAGTTGACTACGGCACTTCAAATTAAATCATAAGAAAGACGACATGGATGAAATCAAGGAAATGTTTAAAGAGATAACAAACAAATTGGACATTGAAGACATGTTGGAGGAAAACACAAATGAAATAAAACTGTTACGTCAAGAAAACGATGAAATGAGAACAATAATATCAGCACAAGAAGTAAGAAAGAGACATAAAAAAGTGAAATATTGTCAAACAAGAAATAACGGATGGACAAGAAGAAAAACGGAAGCAATGAAAGGAAAACTGTGTAAAATATTGGAAAAAACGGAGGCGAATATTAATGAGAAAGCGGATAGGATATAAATAGCCAGATTAGGAATTATCAAAAAGGAAAATACAGACCCAAAGAATACACACTTGAAGGACCAGAAAGGACGGGTACTACCATAAAAAGAACATTAGCAGACAGATATCCACTGAATTACGATGGAAGAGAGTGAACAAAGAAAATAACATAGCCTTCTCAAAAAATTATCTAGATGCAATGAGGATGACAAAGGCGATGTAACAAGAAAAAGAAAACGCGAAAGAAATGAAGTACTAAAAATCCGCACATGGGATGTAAGAACCATGTTAGAAACTGGAAAGATGGAAGAAATTGCAAATGAACTAGAAAGGTACGAAATAGATGTAGCGGCGTTACAAGAAATTAGGTGGGGAGGAAAGGGAATAATTGAATTAAAGACCACAAGATATTATTATCAGGAAGTAGCATTTATTGTGGGAAAAAACTAAAAGAAAATATCTTGGACTTTAGAGCAGTAAATGAGACGATAGCATACCTGAGAATTGAAGCAAAACCACTTAATTTATCAGTCCTAAGCATATACGCACCAACAGAAACTGCAAAAGATGAAGAAAAAGAGATATTTTACGAAAAACATGAGCAAGAGATTATGAGTACATAAAGAAGATACAGTGGTGATTTTGGGAGATTTTAATGCACATATTGACAAAGAAGATCATATACAGAATGTGGATGGCAAATATACCTACACGAAAAAACCAATAATAATGGACAAAGGCTTTGTAATTTCGCAGCGTATGCCGGCATGGTGATAAGCAGTACAAAACACCAACACAAAAAATGCCATAAAATTACCTAGAGATCCCCAGACACAAAACCACATAACCAGCATGCCAGAAGGATACGAGATACAAGATGATAACTCCACAATTTTTCCCTAATCCCAGCCTATGGAAGATTTTTTGGCAAGATTTTTTAGAAAAACTCGTTAAGTTAACCGAAACATTATCAAAAGGAAAATGAGGTGAATATCAAAGGAATCGCGTGCCATTTTGTTATTTTTCTGATTGCTCCTGTGCTAAAAACGTTACATGCCAATTCTGCGGCAAGAATATTTATAACGTGGTTAATATTACCAACAAACAACCATTTGTTACAGTTTTAATGTCTCGGATATAGATATACGATTTCTGGGATACGTCGTATTTTTGGTAATAAAACCGAAATATCGTACTTTTTTATATACTTCATATACTCTGGGATAAAATTGCTGGAAACAATAAAATGTCGGGACGAACATAAAAAAAAGAAAAAATACGACATCGGATTATCTACGCAAGCTACGAAATAAAAATCTCTTAAACCCCAACGCATCAATTTTAAAGCTGTTTTCCTTTAAACTCCTAAAATTATATGTTAATTTATCACAAAGGTAATAAGATTAATTAAAAACACTCAAGACGAACATTTTCAGTTCCTAAATTTTAATTATGTTTACCTCGAATGGAATACCGTAAATAAATTCAGTGATAACGTGATTTATATATTCAATAGAAAGATAAAATGTCAAAAAAATTGCATATAAATCCTATTCTCTTGACCGGAAGAAGTAAATTTGTCAATAGTGCGTTAAACCTTGACTCGGATATCATGAAATTTGTTTCCAAATTCATAAATAAATTAAATTTATTTTGTCAAAAGATGTCAAAACATATTAAAAATCTGCTTTGGGATACTGGATTGATTTTGGTTTTTATAACACGATAATGTGCTTGACATTAATTTATATATTAATATTACTCTTGCATTGAGAAAGGGTTTTTCTACAACCATTGTTCATAATATCAGATCGGAAAGCCCAGCAGTTCGTTTCAACGAAGAACCAACCAGCGTAAGAAACAAAGTGACTAAAAGCAAAATAACATCCAAAGTGATTAATGCCTGGAATGACATACATTATAACGAGAACTGACAGACCATACTGTGTTATAAAAAATATAACCCCATAGAAATTGATGCATGTCATTGAGCGAGAATAAGATCACTTTTGAACATTAAAAGACTTTGAAAGTAGTATGGATATGGAGGTTGATATTCAATATGATAATAGTATATTGTGCAACAAGTGGGAAAAGTTCAACTTTTCTCACGAGAGTGGAAGTTTGTGGCACGAGCCAAGGGCGAGTGCCGCAATCACACGAGTGAGAAAAATACTTTTCCCACATGTTGCACACTATACTTTTTCTACAACTGCACTAATTTAAAGAATACAAGTAAATATTTTTGTAGAAAAAGTCTAAGAATCGAGGACCACCCACCGAAAACGGCTGGGCGTCGAGTATAACTTTCTGAAATTGGCTGGGCATCGAGGATCTCCTACTGGATTCTCCATATAAATGTATGTAGTGCGGGCAAAGTGCCGTGAGAAATAATATTTTTCTCCGATCGTGGGAAAAGTGACACTATTTTGACCTGTTTTCTATGCGCAAAGCTCAACATTCCAGAATAGTGGGCAGTTGCTAAGCAATTAGAAAATAACAGTGCGGTAATATTCTTACCGCACTGCTGTAGCGTGCGGTAATGTTACAAAGGGATTATTACAATAAAATGAAACAAAGTATGGTTTTAATTTTTATAGGTATTGATAAAGTTGTTATAAAAGAAACAACGATATTCTTGAACACAAATTAATTGTTGTTAATATTTACATTTATTGTACAATTTGTAAATTGTACTGGAGGGCAACGAGAATTTATAGACGTTGAAGCTGCATGACTAATTGTTTGGTTTATCTCGTTTCGATCATTTTCATTTGAAGTCGAGGCAGGGGTGTCGAATATTTTATTAGCCACTTCTACTTTATTATTAAGTGATTCGTCAATATATTCTTCCGCCACATTGGAAGATTTCCATCCTCCGTGGCGCTTTTAATTTTTTAAATGTAAATCAACGATCGAAGAAAAATAGTATGTATAATTCGTGGGAAAAGCATATTCCCAAACTCCTGTGTTACCAGACTCGTCGCTACGCTCCTCGTCTGGTAATTATCACAGTCGTTTGGGAATATTATGCTTTTAACACTAATTATACAATATACTATTCTCACAGTGTGAGCAATATATGGTTTTGAAATTAAGTAAGCTATGAGAAATACGCTACTTTTCATAGCAGTTGTAGAAAAAATTAATTTTCCCTCAATTCTAGTTTTTCAATTAAAACAAAAGGGTTTTTTTTTCAATAATAGAAATCATAGATACAAAAATAGCAAGTACAAAACTCGTAACACCGAAGAATTTACCCCTTGTCATTTCCCGATTTTCCATCACTATTACCGACATACAATATTATTAAAATTAAATAACATTAAACACTGTAACCGTCAAAAATGAATTTGAAAACGTCAATAATATGTCATAAAAACGTCAATAATAATAAAATTACTTACCACAGATATTTAATTAATGATATTATGTGAGAAATGATAAAATTAATTAATTTTCCAATAGATTTGACTTAAATTTTTTGCCATATGAACACCTTACGATCGTTTAGACCAGTTTCGTATTTCACGACGGTTAATCAGCACTATCATTATTTTTAACGAAAGCGTGTGACACGATCGTGATTCACTACCCATGTCACGATCGTGACCCATGTCAACTTACCACTTGCCCCAAGTTTGGTACAATGTCTGTCTTGTTCTCATTAGCGTTTTCTTGGCCTGTATAAACCTCAAAATTGTAGGTTTAGCCTGAAACCCCTGACATTACCAAACATTTTTAAGCCCATTTATATGGCGTTGCCGACATATACTGCTTCAAAAAATTCCTTGATTTTGTTAAATATATTTGTTCATCATCAAAAAGGTCTCGTTCGTGAGGTACAGAATGGAATCTCTCTAGTAAATAGTTGATAGCTGGACAAAATTTATATAATATATAAATTCATTTTCAAAAATATTGCTGGAAGTTCTGTAACACCTCTGAATTGTATACCGCCTTCCGGTACTTGCAAATTGCCTTTTCCCCATTTTATATTTGTATACTTCTCTTTCAGTTCCTTTAGTTCGTTTTTGTTCTTGGCTTGTTTCTTTGGTGCTGTATCAGCCTCAACCGAAATGATGAGTTACCTTTTAGTTGTTTGCCTTCGTAGACTTATGCGATTTTCGCATTCTTTTCCTTTCGAACGAATATCTTCATTTTTTCCCAGTGACTGTGAAGCAGAGTCATAAAAAAAGACATGTTGTAGCGGGTGCTGGAGTTATCAAGCATCAAGATGTGGATAAGCTGTTGGAACGTAACAATAAGAGCTCAACACAAACAACTAATCCACAAAAACGTAATAAACTAATCTAAAGTACTAGGAGTGAAAACCGCTTAGAACCAGTTTATCAAGAGTCCGATACCGATTCAGATTTTCTCGACGAGGAACAGGCACAGATGTTGCAAAACTTTAAAATAAATGCTTGGATATTAGTTAAATATTGCAGCAAGAAAAGCATAATATACAGTATCCGCCAAAATAAACAGTACCGAAAATAAAAATTAATTTTTAATTTCTGTAATGTAAGTGTTCAAAATGTTCACCATTTCGACACAAACAAGCTTCATATCGATTTTGTAAGTCAATAAACATATTTATCAAAAGTGGTTGATGTAACTGCCGAAAAATATTTTGTATTCTTTCCCGTAGTTCGGCAATATTAAACTCAACATGCGACCACAGTAAATTTCTCTTGCACGTTTGTCCGCAGCATTTAGTCGTTGTCCAACTTGAATACGGTATGGATAACCACCAATTGATTTGAACATGCGACGTAAAGACGTTTCACTAATGTTGAGTTTACATGCAGTTCTTACAAGACTTCTTTGAGGTGATTGCACAACTTGGTTAAAAACACGTCCTTCATTTTCGTTAGTGCATACTGTTTTTCGACGACCTGAAGAACCTTTACGTTGACACAATACACTACGAGTGAGACGAAATTTTTCAACAACAGCTAACATCACACTTTTACTAGGAGCTGCTTTATTAAATTTTTGTTGATATTTTATTGACACCTGTTCTAAGCTTCGACCATCATTACGACCTTTTCCGTATGAACGAAAATAATGCTCTACCAAAAAAACTTTTTCTGCCGTTGTTAGAACCATTTTTAAATCAAATTTAACTGCAGCGTACTATTAATATATCAACTAATGACAATTAAGTCAAATATGACAAATCCATATTACATAAACAACTCCACAGCACTCTCTGTTTCGGTACTGTTTATTTTGGCGGATACCGTATAATGTGAGGAAAATTATGAAAATGATATCAGTCCAGTACAGCGCGAATGTGTTGTGAAATTTTTAAAATTCAATACAGAGCCAATACTTTTTGGTCTACAAAAGATGATGTTGACAATAAAATCTATGGAAACATAGAAATGTTCTTAACCGATCGAATAGAGGATGAACAAAATTATTTGAAATTCAATGTAGAATTTAAGAGAGTAAATATTGCGTAATATTTTTATTTTGTTTTTCGCTACTTAAGTACTTAATAAAAATAAAGATTTTTACCTCTATTATGGCTTTTGATTGCATTCATTCCTATATACGGGGTAAGATCGATTTAAATATTTTCAATAGTAAAAAAAATGTCAGGGGTATGTTATCTATATACAAATATTAAATCTTTTACAATGGAGTATTTGTTTACAAATTGAAGATGCTCCCTCTAAATTTTGAGTGAATTTTCGATACACAAACTTATAAGCAACATTGACACAGAATTCAATGCTTGGTACCTTGATGATGGTTCTTTAGGTGGTAATACTAATTCCGTGTTCAAGTCTCTTGTCTATATTATAAACAATTGCAAGGATATTGGTCTTGAACTGAATTTCAGCAAATGCGAGTTATTTTTCTTAGAATCACCAAATAATCTAACTATTGATAAATTTAATTCTGTAGCACCAGGCATAACAATTACCAACAGTAACAGACAAAATTTATTTCTATTAGGTGCTCCTTTATTAAATAAATGAATTCTTTCTATCAGCTTTCAATGAAAAAGTAACCTTTTTCAAAAAAATGTCATCTCGTTTATCCTGGTTACCGACACATATTGCTTATTACCTTCTCAAGAATTGCCTATTAATTCCAAAATTAACATATATCTTAAGATGTAGTCCGACCTGGTTACATAATATCTTAATCAATTGTGACAATATCATTCGTCATTCATTAGAGTCATTAATTAATATTAAATTAGAGGACCTTTCTTGGAAACAAGCTTCACTACCTGTTTCATATGGTGGTTTAGGAATTAGCTCATTCGTTTCAGTAGCTCTTCCTTCTTTTTTGTTATCATTAAATAGTTCAAAAAATTTCATTAATTACATTCTGTCTATATTTTTCCACATTTATTATTAGAGACAGAAAATATTTGGTCATTAAAGTCTAACAAAGTTGTACCCGATGAATATAAACCCTTTCCAAAATGAAATAAAACAATATAGTTTGTTTATTTCATCGTTCAGTATGGATCTTCATCAAGTAAAAGCCTCATCTATTCAACCTTTAAAAAATCCTGGGATATACCTTTATTGAACATTGAAAATGAAAATCTGCTTCAGAAAACTATCAATTTACCAGACAAGACTCGTTTGAATGCAGAATTTTCAAAGGAATCAGCAGCATGGTTGAACGCTATACCGTCGGCCCCATTAGGTACGCTTTTAGATGACGAAAGTTTCTGTATTTCTATTGGTCTCCGTTTACGTAGTCAAATTTGTGTAAAACATCTCTGTAGTTGCGGAGCTGATGTTAATGAATATGGTAGACACGGCCTAAGCTGCAAATTAAGTGCCGGCCGTTTTTCACGTCATTCTGCAGTAAATGACCTAATCAAACGAGGCCTGTCATCTGCAAAGATTCCCGGTTCGTTGGAACCGTAAGGTACTTGCCGCGAGGACGGTAAACGTCCAGATGGTATGACCCTCATTCCATAGCAACGCGGCAGACCGGTTATATGGGATTTCACTTGCATTGACACTTGGGCTCCGTCCCATGTCCGATCCACATCAACTTTTAAAATTAATAAATACAAAAATTTGGAGAACATTTACATTTTTATTCAGAACAAAAGGACACGTCTAATAATGATGTAGATAACAAGGAATATATTAACAAAGTGAACCAGACCGATTATCTATCGACATCAACCGAACTTTCCAAAACCGCAATATCTCCATCCAATTCAATAGCAAACAACATCAATTCAAATTCCTTATCACGCCGATCAAGTGAGAGAGACAATAATAGAATCCGAGATTATTCGGACAATGATAGTAGTTGCGAAAGAGCACTCAACAATATCTCCATAATCAGATCCATAAAGGGTATTCCCCAAAAATCTTTGGGTCTCAAAGTCCTCAAAAATATTGATAACATATGTTTCATGAATAGTGTTATATAATGCCTATCAAACACAAGGTGGCTATTAGAATATCTAAAGAAAGGCGCATACATAAACATATCTAGCATGAAAGAAGCAATAATTAAAGCGTTTGCTGAAGTTATTCAAGAGCTTTGGTCTGAAGACAGCTCAAACAGAGTGCTTAATACAGTATCATTGAAAAGTCAGATTCAGCGATTTACTTCAAGGTTCATGGGATACACTCAACATGATGCACATGAGTTTCTTCGTTACCTATTAGCAGGACTTCACGAAGATGTCAACAAGGTATATGAAAAACCAAAGCCCATATTAACAGAAATTGATGAGAAACTTAGTGACATTGAGAAAGCACAAGAATCTTGGTTGAGATATCCGAGAATGGACAATTCCAAGATTGTGGATAACTTTGTCGGTCAATTAAAATCAACAATCAAGTGCACACACTGTGGTCACTGTTCAGTTACATACGATCCCTTTTGGGATGATTCCCCTTCGATACCCAAAAAAACAGGTCAGTTACGACTTTCACAATGTTTAGATTCATTTACAAGAGAAGAAACACTCGACGATGATGAGAAACCAACATGTTCGAAATGTAAGGAACGAAGACGATGCACTAAATCATTCTCAATTCATAAATTTTCGAAAATATTGGTTATTCATCTGAAGCGCTTTTCGCAAACAGAAAGTTTTAGTGGAAAACTTAATGTTGCAATAGATTTTCCAATAGAAGGGCTTGATATGACCCATTACGCGGCTGATAATGTGGCACCTTGTATGTACAACCTCTACGCTATATCAAATCACAGTGGAACTACTTACAATGGTCACTACACAGCATATTGCCGACATCCCTACACGGGACAGTGGCACGAATATAACGATTCAAGGGTGCTATTAATATCGTGGAAATATTTAGTCAGTAGAGAAGCATATGTTTTCTTCTATGAACAAGATGACACAAAGTCCCACCTTTAAGTTTAATAAAAATTTTATTAGTTTTTAAATTGTATATTTTCATTGTGAACCAATGTCTTATTTGGTTTTTTCTGCAAAATTTATTTATATATACATTGTATTCTTATTTTGAATGTTTATTTAATAATTTATAACTGCTAAAATTAAATGGATCTAAATTCCGTGGGATCTTACCCTAACTTACCGTATCATAAAATTTTAAATTACTATTACACAGGTATTTATTCTTATTTATTGGTCCTTTTGCAAGATTTACTGATAAATCTTCATAATTTTACAATATTTCATAAGAAAACAGGATCTATTTTGAAATAAAGCTTCTCCTTAAATAGCGAACTGTCTTCCATCACACTCAATGCAAGATTGGAGTCGCTCATGCGTGGACATTACAGCAGCTTCAATTTCTGCTCTTGACAGGCTACGAATGGCCTCTTGTATTCTTATTTTCATCTCGTCTCTCGTTGTTGGTGCAATATCTTTTTACCTACCCCATAAATGGAAGTCGAAATATGTGAAATTTGGGGATCGGGGTAGTCAAGGAAATACACTACCTCGTCCAATCCATTTTTTAAATTTGAAACTAAGAATTGCTTTATTATTAAAAAATTACGAAGTTTTATCATTCACTCTTGAAAATGAACCAATAAATAAGAATAAATAAAAGTAAATACCGGTGTAACAGCGTATTTTTTCAATTTTATGATAACTATATTTTTTATCTTCTATAATTTAGGCTAGGAATAAGATTGATAGTAAATTATTCCATATTGGAACAAACGAATTTTATATTACAATTTATAAACTGCCAAAAACATACCTGCCACATATTATCCCATATTATAAGATATATAGTCTAGGGCATTTAGCACTAAATCACCCGAATAGAGGAAATTTGGGAGCACAACAGATATCGAGATGCGGTTTTCTGCATTGTGTTGGGGAAGGTCCAAGAAGAAACTGACGAAAATGTGGGTTAGCAGTTTTTTGAAAAACGCCTTCTGGGCCCGTTACAACACATATTATAAAAACAATTGCTTTGGGAGTCTTGTGTGCCTCGAAACTGGATTTGAGAAAGGCGCCAACGCTATAAAGGGAGTAGAGTATCGTTACCACGGAACCGAGCGTATCGAGCACAAGCATATGCTGAAGCCACCAACAAAAAAGTCGACCTTGCACGCATAATTCCGACTGCCAATGCGTTAACCGAGCATATCAAGCGTGTCTATTTCTAAGTACAGGCTTGGTATGGTTCACCAGGTAACGACGAGACCTTAGATCCGTTACAATGGGGGTGGGAATTGGTGGATGGAGAGCTCAGTCCTGTCACCATGACCCAGGAAGCCGGCCCCGAGGAAATTTTGAACAAAATTTCGTGTTCTTGCCAAACTGACTGTGGCATGAGGTGCGGTTGCCGCCGAAGTGGGTTGGTGTGCTCACTGGCATGCAAGAATTGCGATGACAATTGCTCAAACCAAAAAGGCGCTCCCGATGGGGCCGATAATAGTGACGACGAAGAAGATAAAGAAGAGGAAGAAAATGGAGAAGGGGAAGAAGGAGAGCAACGAGAAGAAGAAGATGAGGAGTTTGAACAAGATGTTTAGTTCTTTAGTTGAAAATTTCAGTTTATAATGAATAATTCAAGATTAATAAAAACTTCTATTTGTTATTTGAATAAAGAATTATGTTCATAATTTGTGATTTTTCACTAGCTGCTTAACCATTTCCTAGCCGCCCCTGAGTGACCTGGATTTTACAATGCCAGCATTGAATTCAGCATCTCCGAAAACCCCCGAGTAACGAGTTTGGAGCCATTTACATGGACTACGCGATTTCCCCCCAGAATGACCCACCAGATACTCCCACAGACCCGCCCCCGTGCACCCCCGGGTAATTACAATGCCACAGTTGAATTCAGCATCCCCGAAAACCCCGAGTCACAAGCTTGGAGCGATTCTCATGCACGCTGCCATTCCTGCCCCAATTCGGCCCGGCGCACCCCCACAGCGCCGCCCCTGAGCGACCCAGATATTGCAATGCCAGCATTGAATTTAGCATCTCCGAAAACCCCCGAGTAACGAGTTTGGAGCCATTTACATGGACTACGCGATTTCCCCCCAGAATGACCCACCGGATACCCCCACAGAGCCGCCCCCGTGCACCCCCGGATAATTACAATTCCACAGTTGAATTCGGCATCCCCAAAAACCCCCGAGTAACGAGTTTGGAGCGATTCTCATGCACGCTGCCATTCCTGCCCCAATTCACCCCCCGCGCACCCCCGCAGAGCCACCCCCGCACACCCTCGGGTAATTCTAATGCCAGAATTGGATCCAGCATCTCCGAAAACCCCCGAGTAACGAGTGTGGAGCGATTTTAATGCACGCTGCCATTTCTCCCCCCAATTCACCCCCTGGACAGCCCCACAGAGCCACCCCCGTGCACCCCTGGGTAATTCTAATGCCATAATCGAGTTCGGCAGCCCCGAAAACCCCCGAGTAACGATTTCCGAGCGATTTTTCCGCGTTTACAATCGTTCCCATAACGGTACAAATAATGATGCAATTGGAAAATGCATTTTCCGGCCCAGAAGGCGTTTTTCAAAAAACTGCTAACCCACATTTTCGTCAGTTTCTTCTGGGACCTTCCCCAATACAATGCAGAAAACCGCATCTCGATATCTGTTGTGCTCCCAAATTTCCTCTATTTTTGCTAAATGCCCTAGTCTAATATAAGGATATTTTATTTTACATTCTCATACTGATATGGAAAGGAATGTCAATCTCCCGACAAAAAAGTGAAAGGAAATTTAATATTGAATCTGAATAAATTATTGTCAAATGTTGGAAATTTATTATTTATAAAGTTCATCATTTTAATCAGGTTTGTTTCAATTTAATAAATATATTTATAAAAGTTGACATGTAATTTTCCAATGTATATTTCACCACAATTTACATAATTAAAAATACAGTTGTGAATTTGTGAAAATCATGCTGATTCAAAAATGATCTCTTTTAAGCCAATCAGAAGCTTTATTTTTGTGACAAAAGACGAATGGCGGTACAATTTTACTGTTAAATGACACATATATACTTTGTAGAAAGAAAACCAAAAAAATTACCCACACTGAAAGAAAATTTCATGTTTTAAATTGTGTAAATCGAAGATATAAACACCTTTGATGATACCCGGAGGATGATGATATTATTTAAAGAAGATGACAGTCAAGCTGCGGCCAATCATTTCTCACGCCCCAGCTGATGCCGCACTGACGTAACGACGCGTCGGCGTCTTCTTGGTCGATACGACGCCCGCATCCGCTGACGTCACCGAGGTTAACGGCCTACTTCGGATCGCCCTTACTCTCTCTCCATTTCTGCTATTAAATCCCCTCTTTCCTCACTAACAGCGTATCGGCTACCGGCTTTTTGCGAAATCCCGGAAAATGTCGACCTGCCGGCTCCCTTCTCTCTATCCAAAACAAACTCTGGTAGCCGAAAAAATAGTTATGTAACTTCGGTATACGGTAGGGTTCAAAAATGGCAAAGGGACGATTTGATGGAACCTTTTTTTGATTGGATGCGGTTTTGGGTAGATGTATTTAAGTTTGGGGAAGGTTGGGGATAAGGTCACATTCCTTCGATATTTTTGTGTCTAACAACCGTATTTCTTTCACATTATTGAAATTGCAAGAAAAATATGTGATGAAATTTGTGTTATAAAATTGCTGTGATTTAAAATTTGTAAATTATTATTTTTTCTCAAAGAAACTTTTACGATTTTACATACGTATTCTCTTATTTTGCTTTAATTTCTGTTACATTCTCTTTAATCTTATTTTTTTCTGAACCAAATATCGTTCGTCGAGCGTATAACGTCACGTTTCTCTAATAGAGATGAGTTCTTTACTATAAAATGCGTCGCGATGTAAGTGATGAATAGTGTTTGATTAGTTCAGATTGTAAAATATTTTAAATGAGTTTTTTTTCGAAGTCTAGTTAAGCTTATTTCATAACTTAATTGTTTTTAATAAGAAAAAAATAAATTACTGACGATTAAAGTTACTAAAATCGTATTAAGTAGTTTTTAAATTAATCGCTCACCTCTATTCTCTCTTAGATAGACATTTTTTTGTATCAAAATGACAAATTTTCAAAAAAACTATTAAGAAGTTAAATATCAGTTATTTATAAAAGAATATTTACCAATTTATTAATCCAATGTAAACATTCTCAAATCACTTATCCTTGCAAACAACATAACAATATATGTTTATTTCACAATAAAACAGACATATACAAACTACAAAATTTAACTAGCATTTTTTATGTAGAAGTAAACAATTAATCACTGAAGCTGAGGATAACTAGGTTACCAACAACTTGTGTGTGATATAACAAATAGATACAGTAAAATTAAATTATAAATATACAATTAAGTAAATATTATTTTTAGTATTGACAGTGTCAGTATAATAATAATGATCAATTCGGTATAGTATTGACAAATTCAGTAATATTGACAAGTTCAGTAGATATAGTGAGTCGGGTAGGTAGATATAATATAATTCTCAACATATACATACACATATATACGCACACACATACATGCACATATTTTTCTTTTTATATCTTTTTTTATTATATTTTGGAAAAAGTCTCTATTTTTGATAATATCCATTTTTTTATTTCACATTTAAAGTTCTTATTTCTTTTAATGTTTTGTAGTTCCACAGGTACTCGGCTTAGAATTTCCGAAAGCTTGGAAAATTAGTAAGAAGAGGTTTCTTGTACAATCTTGCCGTTTCCCCAATATTTCTGGTTTTATACCTAGCTAGTCGGAAAAGACTATCTTTTATATACTCAGAAGGAATAATTCTTATCCTTGATTTTTTGGCAACATCATAACCATATTCGGGCTATGATAACAATAACAACGTTTTATCTTTGACCATATTTAAAAAAAGAATTTTTTTTAAATTTTTTTCTGAAGAAACCTATTTACGTAAGCCGAATACAGATATTGTTATTGCGAGTTCGTCTATGCTTATCACCATGTTAGCGATTTTGATAGGGGTAGAATTGTAGCCTATCGAGATGTTGGTTTATCCTATCGCGAAATTGCCCGTCGTGTTAACTGTACTGCAATGGAGATTTTGCGTGTGTGTCGGAAGAAGGTAGAGGAAGACAAACTGGTCAAACGAGGCGTACCACCGAGCGTCAAGGCTTCAGGAAACTAGCTCTGCGACCCCATTTTACTACTACGCGTCAAATTGCTGACCAATAGTTTGAGAGGAGAGTAGACCGCATTCGAGCATTTGGCCTCTTTTGATACCTTCCACGTTTAGTGCTTCCTTTAACTGCGAACCACTGTCGCCAACGTTTGAGCTGGTGCAAACAATGTCAGCACTGGGATTCAGAATGAGTCAGCACTGGGATTCAGAATGACGTAATATAGTATTCAGCAACGAAACGAGATTCTGTTTAGGTGCGCATGGCAGCCGTTGAAGGGTAAGACACCGCCGTAGAGAGCGACGTGTTATTGAGTCGACAGGCATGTACACTGTTGGAGAGACTGTTGGAGTAATGGATTAGGGGGCTATTTATTATGGCAGCAGATCACCACTTGTGTTTATTCGAGGCAGTGTGCTACTGGGCGTTATGTTGATGATGTTTTACAAACCACTTTACTGCCTTATCTAAATGGGCGTCCATAAGTCATTTTTACGCAAAACAACGCACGTCCACATTTTGCACGTCGAACGATGGAGTTTCTCCAAGAAGCTGGCGTTAATGTTTTGCCGTGGCCACCCCGGTTACCAGATTTAAATCCCATCGAACATGTGTGGGTTAGGGTGGGGAGGAAACTGTCCAATTTACACCACCCTCCACAGACTTTTGATGTAAGGCTATCACATTACCAAAAAATCAAGGTCGATAAATTATTATTCTTTCTAGTTTATATTTTACCATTTTTGAATGCCAGCTCACTATATCTGTCGGGACATGAGTACTCCCTCTCTCTTTGGGTTCCGGCGCCAGTAATATTAAAAAAAATAGCTATATTTATTGTTAAATCCAATCAATATTATCCCACAAATTTTTTATATGTATAAGTTTTGTTTAAAAAATAAAATTATAAAATTTTGCTATGCCTATGCTACTCTTCTTCTTTTCACATGCATGAGTTGACATAAAACGTACAGTCGTGAAGAATATTGATTATAGGAGTGTAATACTCAATGCATTTTTTCTAATGAAGTTTAATAAAGAATTTATTGTTATATGAGCAATTTAACAATAATAATATACTATCTGAAAATGTTACATATGAAACAAAACAGTGCTTATACTAATATATTTACAAAAAAAATCTATTGTTTAGAAGAATACAAACATAATTATTCGAGATAAAATTATAATATAGAATTTTAATACTTATTAAAGTTTAGAAAGTTTAACATTTGTTTTTATTAGATGTACTTCTCAACAAACTCGCGATTTATTGGTACCAATAAAAAATTTCACTAACCTTTACACTATTAGATGCGAAGTTCCACAACGCTAGACTCCCAAACCTATCTCCAACATAATCAAAAATTCATGGAATGCACCACAAATTCCATAATCAGGATACTACATCCAAATCTAACTTTCAGGTATAAGTTTTTACTATTCGTTTGTTATTACAATTGTATACTTTTTCTTAAAAATTTTGTCAATTTATATAATTTTTCAGCAGCTCATAGCAAAAACCTCCTGATACTCCGACAATTTCAAACCCACTTAATAATTTTTTCAATAAATTTGCATTGCTAAGCATTTACAGATATATCTTGATTTTTTTGTATAAAATATAGAAACTGGATATTCTCCATGTTTAAGCCTTTTCAGTATTTCCCTTATAACTGTCTCTTCAAACACAAGATTAATAGTTTATCCAGTATTCATTTTCAAAAAGTCTCTTCTTGTTATAATGCATACTTTTGTGTTTATTACATTTTATATAAAATAAATAAATCTACAATCAAGAATATGATTTCCTTATATTATTTATTTTAAATAAACTACTTCTAATTTTCATTTTTGAAAATTTTAAAAATTGAACATAATTTCAAACAAAACATTTCATCAACAAAATATTCTCTATTCCATGTTTCAGTATTGAATTCTGTCTTCTTGTTTATGACATAATCAATATTATTCTCCGACTCTTGACAGTTTATAACTTTATCTATAAAATCAATTACTTTTTATATAGCTATAATTAATTGCACCGATTAATAATAAATGTTTTCCTTTCTAGATTATGAACTTATATGGAATTATGTGGCCAAACAATATGCTTTACTGGAAAGATATATGTGACTTGTTATAAAGATTATTAAATCAATCACAGATATCTCAAATGTATTCAGGTATATCTTCATTACATTGTACCTTGTTGCTCATCTATTTCAATGGAACTGTAAATTTTTATACTGATTCACCTTTGTAATTTAATTTCGTTATATTTTATAACAATAAATATAAATAATTCGTATCTGGGTTTTGATGAATTTTATTATTAATTTGGCTTGCTATACAATTTATTTTCTTCTCCATAATCCTATATCATCTCTCTCTCTCTCTCTCTCTCTCTCTCTCTATATATATATATATATATATATATATATATATATATATATATATATATATAATCCACAATCGCTATATTAAGATCATAATTCAACTGCATGGCACCCTTTAATGTGGTCTATAAAACTTAAGCGTTTTATAAGTCATAAAACACTCAAAATGAATTTATTTATTTGTTAAGATTTACATTCACACAAGAAGACAAAACTTTGTTTTTTTTTTTTGGGTTTATTGGCGAAGGCAAAGCAACTTCAACCGTGGCTGAAATTGAGCTTTCACAAGAAGTTTCACCATTTGTTTGGCAGTCTCTTTCTGAATCATTTCCGATGTTATCAATTTATTTGATAAATAATTCTCAATATAGATCTGCGACATTAAGAGAGATATATTTATATTTTAGATGCATTTTATTCACAAATTATATTGCGTTAATAAAATGCTAAGACATTCACTCACTCATACAATACATAAAAACTTTTAATAATTATATTAATACAGTAAGAGCTGCTAGACGTCCCTATCAACCCCTTCACTGGTCAATAGGGATGTTACGACACACATTAAAGTAGATTTTAATAACTATTTGATAATAAATTCCAAATATTAAACGGTCATTATAATATTTGCCTGTATATTACGTTTTTTATATCACCTCTTAAAATGAGTTTTTTCTAACTCGTACCCTTTTTATGTCTCTTAATATGTCTCTGTCGCATCCTTACGATGTCTTGGGCGTGGTTCTATGCAGCATCGCATTTTTTTCTCTCTCTCTTCCTCCATTTCATCCCACGGATAATTCCCTCGTTGCAGTTACACACCAAAAAATTAATGCCAGACTTGTTTTACTACAAAACGTCTACAACTACTCCACTATCAGATATGGAGGAGTTAGTAGCAGTAGTGGGAAGATCATTGAAAAAATTCAATAGGGCGTATGCGGTTTTGCCGAGGTGTTTAATTCATGCCGCAATTGCGACCGTGAAGTTATACTACAACCCAGATAAGGGATATGGAAATTTGTAGGTCGGTAGGGCGAAAGTGATAATATTAGAAAATGTTACAAGTACGCGAACTTGACAATTTTTTATATAATGATGAAATATTATATTATTGTTAGCAAAATTAATTGAGTGGTCTTTAAATATCCAGAAATACAAAGCAGATATGTAATAGATTTGACCCTTTCGAATTTTTTAAAAGTTGTTTATTTTTAGAAAACTATAGAATTTAACAAAGATAGGAATTGAATCATGCAGATCATACTTAGTGTTTTCATAAATATGATCATTTAGGATAACTTTGAAAATCACAGAAAATCTTTACATTATACTATCTGTAATAACGGCCTGCACAAATTGTGGGCAAAATAAAACAGAGATGACTCAAATAAAATAAATAAGTGTGCACTTTTATTTAACACATACCCAAAAGCAAGAAGACATCAGTACAGAACATAAGCACCGAAAAACGAGTCCTCTTCTTCTTTTTTATTATAACATTTGTCATTGTCACTTGTACCAACTTAGGTAACCAATGTTACTACAAATAACCCCCACTCAAAGATTCAGTCTAACTGAGGCTTTTATTTCGCGGCGTGGGCGGCTTTTAGCAATATTTTTTTCACCAGATTTGTCATTTGCGCGCACTTTATTATCTGAATTTAGCGCACTTTTCTCACAGTCTATATTTATTGTAGGATTGTCAGTAGAAACGATATTATTTTCATTTTCTCTAACGTTTCATTTCTACTCGCATTACAGTGAATTGAATTTTTAATAACTTGGGATGACTCATCGATCAATTGGGTGAAATTATTATTTTGACCATTATAATTATTATTTTTTTTGGCCATTATCAATAGCGTCACAAAATTCCGTGCTAGATTAATTTTTGGGCCTAAAAATTTGATTGACGTGCCGTTTCAAAAAAGATTTTCATCGATAATTTTACATAGATACATTATGTCTCTTAACACTTCATCTATTATAGCCTTTACCAATTCTTTCTTAATTGCAGCAAATGCATCTTCTCTAGTACGTAAGTAAGTTTTTCTTTACATTATCGTAATTTTGGGATTTATTGTCATTAATAAAGTCAAATCTAATTTGGATTTTGTTTTTGAATATCAAACTAGCTGGGGTTACTCCAGTAGTTGTTTGAACCGAATATCTATAATGAAATAAAAACCTGTTAATAATGGTTACAAAAGATGCATTTTCATTTGTTTCACATTTCAACATTTTAAATAAATTGTTTTTAAAAGTTAGATGCTGGGTGATATGGAGGGGAAGTGAAATATGTTTAAGAATTTGCAAAATTCATCAGTGCAGAATGGACTACTATTATCCGTTACACATGTTTTGGCAAGGCCAAATCTAGCAAATCATTCTCTAAATTTCTCGATTGTACTGGTAGCTGCAGTACTGTTCATATTGAATATTTCTGGCCGTTTTCAAAAATGTCAATAATTAAAAGAATCATTTTTTCTCTTATAGAACCTGCAAAGTCAGCATGAATTTTTTCATAAAAATAGTTAGATTTAATACTAGTAAACAAAACAGACTTTTTAGGTTCAAGTCTAGAGGCCATACAAATTTCGCAGCTTTGCACAACCTTTTCAATATATGTATCAAGTGATGACCACCAGAAGTATGCCCTAGAATTAGCTTCCATTTTACTTATCCCTTCATGAGTATCGTGGAGCTCCCTCAATAATTGATTTCTTAACTTAATTGGAACTACAACATACCCCCATAAAATAATACCGTTGTTAATGTGCAGTTCATGTTCTCTAATTAAAAATGATTTTAACAAATTATTTTCTGTAAAATTTGGAAATCGTTTCTAATTAAGTTGAATATTAATCCTAATATTTTGTCTTTTCTTTTATTTTTAATGTATCAATCGAAAAAAAATTCTTCTTGGTTGCCCTTAATAGGCAAAGGCAATAGGATTTAAGCATATGTTTTGTTTTGAGAACCTATTATATACTTATTGGAATAATCGAAATCTGATACCTTTGTAAACGTTCCGACGACATTTTAGGAGGATCCTTGCGTTCCCCAAACAAACTTTGCAACGATTTATGATCTGTTGTTATCTCGAACTTGCGCACTGCTAGACACTCATACACCCTACTTACATCCCAAAAAATACTTAACACCTCTTTAGATACCATCGCATAGTTTTAACAACAATTTCGTGGCCCCTATACTACAAGAAGTTTACAATTCAAAATTTTATTTTCTATTTTAATATCTACCCTGATTTGTCCTTTTGTCTAACAATTGGTCCGCGATACATTTCAATTGACATAGTAGCGGGTTCTAATTTTACATTACTTAATTTTTTTTCGTAAACGATAAAAGGGATATAGGATAGCCCTGCTCCTTTATCAGTTTTAGAATATTTTTTGAGCTTCTACCGGACAACAAAACAACCTATTCTGAAATGAACAATCAGGAGCTGGATAAATTGAATAAGGTTTCCAATGTCTCATGACATTAATAGGACATACGAGGATATATTGAAAAATTCTTAGCCTACTACAGAGCCGAACAAAATTTCAATGTCATAATATTTGATTACTCAACATATTCTCCTCTTAATTGTATGATACATTTATTACAGCGAACCTGCAAAGTCTCTAGACTTTTCAAAAAAAATGTTTCTTCTTGCTCTGCAAACCATACTTCCACAGCTTTTATTACCTCCTTGTTGGAAGAAAATTTACGACCTTTTAAACTTTTTTTCAGTTGAGGAAAGAGATGATAGTCGGACGGAGCCAAATCTGGTGAATAAGGGGGGTGTTCTAGTAATTCAAACCCTAAATCACGAATTTTTTGCATGGCAACATGAGATTTGTGTGCAGGGGCGTTGTCCTGTAAAAACAAAACACCTTTGGATAGCCTTCCGCGTCTTTTCTCTTTAATTTTTTCCCGTAGAGTGGTCAGTAATGTCAAATAGTAATCTCCAGTTATTGTTCTACCCGTATCCAAAAAATCAATCATGATTACTCCATGGCAATCCCAAAAAACTGAAGCAAGAACTTTTCCAGCAGATTTTTGGACACGAAACTTCTTAGGTCTTGGAGACCATTCCATCGATAGTTGCTTTGTTTCTGGATCGTAGAAATGTACCCAAGTCTCATTCATAATAACAATTCGGTTTAAGAAGTCTACATCGTTTTCAAATCGAGCACAGATCGAACGAGATGCTTCTACCCTTGCACGCTTTTGGTCAACATTCAAACATTTGGGGATCCATTTTGCAGCAATTTTTCTCATGTCGAAATTGACGTGAACTATATGATGAACGCGTTCGTATGAAATATTCAGTGCTTCAGATATCCGTTTTAGCCCAATCCGACGGTCTGATAAAATCACGTCATGAACTGCATCGATATTTTCGGGGATTGACACAGAAACTGGCCTTCCCGATCGGTCATCATCTTCAATGGAAAATTTACCTCTTTTGAAGCTTGCTGTCCAATTTTTCACGGTCGCATACGAAGGATATTGATCACCAAGGGTATTAAGCATATATTTGTAAATCTCTTAACCCTTTTAAATACAGGTACTTGATGATGGCTCGATACTCCAATTTTTCGATTTTCACAATTTCGGTGGACATCTTTTTTCTTTTAATTTATTGCGTAACTCTGGTTTTCTTTTTTGACGTCAAACTTTACACTGACACTTCTAATAAGTTATTGTTCGTTGCTATGGTAACGCAATATCTTGTTTATGCATAGAACTGGTCTAGGCTAACTAGATATCACAAAAATAATTAAATATCAGGTAGGCATCAAATGAAATGTAACTTCTGTCATTCTGACGATGATATTTAGGTAATATCGAAACAATTGTCAATTTTTTTGAATTTTTAACATTTTTTCAATATATTGTGGAGTTACCTAGACACAGTAAGTTTCATTTAAAACACTAATAATAAAAGAAGTATTAAATGATGTAACTAAAGAGAAAATTGCCACACCGCTATTTTTGAGTAGATACATAACTTCCGTGTATAAAAACCCTGACTTTATAGAGCAATTCTTGGACCGGACTCTGATTCCGAACAGAAAATTACTTCAAATTGTCTTCCAGCTTTTTAATAGAAACTACGACCACTTGTCTGCATATCAGTGTATTAAAATTATAAAAGTATTATTTGCCATGATTATTTTTTACCTTTCATATCACCGCATAACTATTTATTTATATTTCTTAATGTTACCAACAGCAGCTATCAAATCCAGTTAGCAAATTCACCCTGTATATCTTAAATATATATCCGATAACGATTCTTAACCAACAATGAAGCATTTGAAATGCAAAAATCTCTCAGGATGTTATTTATCGGTATACAAACAAGTCATCTCGAGATTGCGGCGAACTGATGTTTCCGTTTTGCTAACATCAAACGCAGAACAGCTGTGATAATAAATTTCTTTGTGTGGTTGGAAGCAGTGAAGAGATGATCTTTGAAAAGAGAAACAGTACGCGAATATTAGTTTGTTTCTAAGACGCCGATAGCTAATTCCTGAAACATCCTTACATAATTCTTAATGATATGTATCAAAGCTAAGAATTTCCGAGCAGTGACGTCGAAAAAATAACAGTCGCTTGTTTAGTGGTGCTCGAAAGCACCGCTATTGTGTTTTTACTTTGTTTGCATAGTGAAATTTATTCAACCAACTATAGTTTGAAGTACAAAAAACTTCTCATTTGTATATCTTAGTCTAGCAGTGAGAACATACTTTAATTTACTTTTTAATATAGGTATATAATTGAAGTTGAAAGTAGAGACTGTAAAAACAAAATATACGTTTATCTCAAGACAATAAACTAACTCCAACATTTTCATCGATAATTTAAAACAGAAAACGGGTAAATTAATTCGAATACCTGGGAAGTTACATAAATGAAAAAAATGATCATACTCAGTAAATAGGAAAATATAATGGACAGTCCGAGAACTACATGACAACGGAAGGATTAAGACAGGGGGGAGTCCGGCATAATGATAATGGATGATCTACTAAAGGAAGTTAAACAAATACAAATAGGATATAGAAATATGGAAGTCGTGGGAATATCCGAATGTGTTTTTGCCGAAGATTTAGTACTATTCGCTAGAAACGAGTTGAAACATAATTTAATAACGTGGAAGCAGATATTAAAACTAAGAAACATGACCATACATATGGAGAAGACAAAAATAATGGTGGTGGGACAAGAAGAAGAGAACCTTAATATCGAAATAGATGAAACACAGTTAAAACGAGTGAAGAGTTTCAAATATCTAGGAGTGGACATACAGAGCAATAGAAAACAAGAGGCAGAGGTGAACGAAAGAATAAGTGGAGCAGTCAAAGTTTATTACTAATTAAATAGAAACTTTCTGAGAAGAAAGAAATCACAACTAAAACCAAATTGAATGTGTACACGTCAGTTTTTGGGTCAGTCCTTATGCATGGTAGTGAAAGTTGGATACAAATACACTCAAAAGTAGAATACAAGCAACCGAGATGAAGTACTTACGCAGAGTCAAAGGTGTCACCAGAAAAGATCGAATACGTAATGAAGCAATAAGGGAAGCCTTAAACATAGAACCTATACTCAAAACAGTTGACAAACAACAACTTAGATGGTTTGGACACCTCTGCAGAATGAATAAGATCACTATGCAATTTAGAGACCTCGTCAAGTGGAGATACGAGTGAAAATTGAAAAACATCAAGAATCAGGAAAAGTATATATAGGGTAAATGTAGAATATATGCCCTAGGACAGTGATGGGGAAGCTAAGGCCCGCGGGCCAAGTCCGGCCCGTGGAAAGGTTTAATCCGGCCCGTTTAAGAGTGCCGTCGTGAGAATGTTTGAACGCGTTCTTACTTCGTAATGTGACGACCCGCATAAAAACTACCTGCGGCGATATTCAAAACACAATAGTATTCTGGACAAATCCATCCGACCTAAACAGATGACTCATCTTCGCTCAAAACTTCCAGACACTCTCGAATTTTCGATTCATTGTTCTGTTTTCTCGAAAGAACCGGAAAAATCCAATTCCCGAACAATCCTTGCAGGTAGGTATAAATACAAGCGAGGCCGCCCGAAGATCAGTTAGTTAGCGACTTAGTCAGTCATCTGCAACCACCCGCTGTGACTCGAGTAATTGTTTGTGTAATTCCCGAAACTCCCACTGCCTCAACAAACACCCGCGCAAGAGCATTAGTTAGCAGTAAGCTTTCGTCAATTGCGTTTCTGTGTGTTGTTCTCCGTAGTAGGTAATGTCTACAATGGATGTTAAAAAAAGAAAAGTGGATTCAAAATGTCGAGATTTTAAAGAAGAATGGACGTGGAAATATTTCTTTACTTTATTTAAAGAAAAACCTGTGTGCTTACTTTGCAATACAACTGTTTTAAAAGAATATAACATTCAACGCCATTTCAAGAGCAAACATGAAAACCACTCTTTCACATCGTTAAGTGAAGAGGTGAAAAAAATTAAATCGAAAGATTTAATAAAAAATCTATCAAGTCAACAACAATTATTTCGGAGAGCTAATCATTCTCAAAGATGCGCTACGAAAGCCAGTTATGTGTTGGCTTATAATATTGCTAAATCTAATAAAAACATTTTCAGATGGAGAATTTATAAAGCAGTGCATGATAGATGTGTGCGATATTATGTGCCCTGAAAAGAAAAATGATTTTCAGTTACTGTCTCTCTCAAGAAGAACAATCACCGAGAGAATCGAAAATATTGATAAAAATGTAATTTCGCAACTGACTACAAAAACTCAAAAATTTATTCTTTATTCAATTACCATGGATGAAAGTACAAATATCAGCGATACTGCGCTGTTACTCATATTTGTAAGAGGAATCAACGCCCACTTTGAAATTACAGAAGAACTTGCAGGACTACAGTCAATAAAAGGAACAACGACTGGTGCCGATATATTTTGTGAATTTTAAGATTGCATCGATAAACCTCGTTTACCTATTGATAAGTTATGTAATGTAACTACAGATGGTGCTCCTAATATGGTTGGAATCAATCAAGGATTTGTTGGGTAATTTAATTCTAAGTATCCGGAAAATGATGTTGTTTTTTTGCATTGCCTTATACATCAGGATGTTCTCTGTAAATATGCTTTAGATATTGACCATATACTTAATATTGTTGTAAAACTAGTAAATATGATTCGTTCCAGAGGATTATTACATCGCCAGTTTCAACAGATTTTGGAGTCCGTACATGCTGAGCATTCCGATATCCTGTATTATTCAAAAGTTGGTTGGTTAAGTGCTGGAAAAGTATTTGAAATAATTTGGGATTTAAAAGACGATATTGTGAATTTTCTTCTTGATAAAGACATTTATAATCAATTTGACGTCTTAGAAAACGAAACTTGGCTTTCTGATTTCGCTTTTTTCACGGACCTCCTCATACACATGAATAAACTTAATCTCAAATTGCAAGGGAAAAATCAGTTTCTTCACGATATTTGGCAATACCTGAAAAGTTTCAAATTACAGTTATTATTATTTGCTAATCAGATCTCTAAATCTGATTTTTTCATTTTCCAAGAATACCATCTTTAAAATTCACTATATCAAACAATAAGATTAAAAAATACGAAATTAATTTGAGAAAACTATCTTCAGAATTTGAAAGGAGATTTCAGGACTTTAGAAAAATGAAACCAGAGTTTAGTATTTTTGCGACTCCATTCGATGTTAATTACGAAGAAGTTGATGCAAAATTTCAACTTGAGTTAATAGAACTGAAATGTAATACTCTCCTGAAACAAAGTTTTCATACAGTACCATTACTAGAGTTTTATAAAAATTTAAGTCCAAAATCTAATTACTCATGCAATGAAGATAATGACAATGTTCGGCTCATCTTATATATGCGAACAAATCTTTTCAACAATGAAACTTAGGAAAACTTCTTTAAGAAACAGAATTACAGATGAGCACTTTTCATCAGTTTTAAGAATTTCTGCTTCGCAAATGGAACCGGACTATGATGAAATTTTGATGAAACAGTCTCAATTTCATTTTTCTCATGCACCATCAACCAGTAATGACACCAGAAAATAAAGTGATAATACTTCACATCAAGAACTACACTAAATTCATATTATATTTTGTGCTTATAATTTTCTTACCTTTTGCTTTTTTACTATTAAAATAATAACTATATGTAATAATATATGTATATGTTTATAGAACACATAAATTTTTTAACGATTAAGCATTATTCTTTGGCCCGCTACGATTGTCTAGTTATTACAAATGGCCCGTCTTAAAAAAAGTTTCCCCACCACTGCCGTAGGAGGATATGTGCCCCGAGCACGTAGTTCGCAAAATATACGCATATGGTCGCTCTTTCTTCGTTCTCGCGGCAGTGCGGATGATCTGTTGTGCGATATCCATCGTTAGACAACGCTAGATTACGATTTAGCAAAATATCACTGGAAACAATTAGTAAGATAAGGTCTTAGTAAATTCTGATCATGCATGACTACTGAAATATTAGTTTTCTGAAGAATTACAACATTCTATCTATCGGATCTTTCGTCTCCAATGTTGATATAAGTTGGGAATTGGTTATCTAGGTTAGAATTAGTAGAATAGATCAATTATATCACGGAAATAAATTCGCTAGGGCATATATCCCATACGAAATAACACTCGGAGGATTTATGACCCAGTAAAGCAGAGGATATATGCCTTTCAATTTGAAACGAATCCCTTAGAAGAGTAATAATAAACATAGAGAGGGCTATTCATTCATAAACACGTTCATTTTTGCGGCCATCAATTCTAAACGCCAGTAGTGAAATAATGAATGAATTACAAAAAGTGGGGATGGTATTGTAGATACATGGCCTTCGTCATTTCGGCTTGGCACCGACGAACCATGATAATCCAAAAACATTAAATTGATGGACTTAAAAGTTTATTGTGTCAGTAAAAGTCTTGAAAAACATATCAAAACGAAAGAACTGAATGTTTACTCTCTAGTCGTATTGGCGCTCGTATAAACAAACCACGTTTGATATTATTTACTACAATACTATGGTGTATTGGAAATTATCGTCGATCACACTCTGACGATATCTGCATCACTCTTTATATGGTAATTAAACAAGGACAAAACTACTAAATATTGACACATTAATCAGCTACTGAAATTTTGAGTAATGTTGCCCCTTTTGGTTATAACTATAAAGGTATCTAAGGATACAACAAATACTTGTTTAAAATTAATAGAAGAATATGCCTTTATTAAATAAAATTCTAGTATTATTAATTAATTTTAAAAGCAGCGACTCAAATGCATAAATTAATATGACTTTTTTTTATTTGCATAACTTTTAACACAATTTCAATTAAACTTCTAATTTCATTTTTCCTTCAACTAAAGAGAATTTGTAAATATGGCAAAGCAGTGGAAGTGTCCGCAAGTGAGCTTAGAATGTGACTCAATGTTTGGGGCAAGAAAAAATCAAAACAAACATATATTTTATTTGTTAATCTGAGACGAATCCCTACTAATGACTCAATTTTTTCAGATGTCAAGAAAATATATTAGAAAGCAGAATATCAAACCACGTGTTTTGTGGTCTGAACAGAACTTGAGGGAAGCTATCGAACATGTGAAATCTGGAAATATGGGCATCAATGAATCTAGTAGATTTAATATACCTTATAGAACTCTCAGAAGAAGATTGACTTCTGATAACTCCAAAAAAGTTCCTCTTGGAAAGCCTCCTGCTCTTGGAGTATCAAACGAAATTCGTTTATAAATTTCATCTTTGAGACGCCCTGAATAATATCCAATCATAAAATTGGTCACTTGTATATACTCCGGAGGCTGTATCGTGCTAACAAGCTGAAATTTCTTCAAAAATGACAAAAATGTCGTACTTATAGTACTATAGCACCTGTTGTACTGGCTCTGATGAGCTGAAAATCAATAGGGTTCATCCGTGAGACGTCCTGAATAATATTCAATCATTAAAATTGCTGACTTATTGCACTCCGCAGGCTGTATCGTGCTAACAAACTGAAATTTCTCAAAAAATGACAAAAATGACGTACTTCAAGTACTATAGAACCCGTTGTACTGGCTTTGGTGAGCTGAAAATCAATAGGGTTCATCTGTAAAATATTCTGAACAATATTCAATTATAAAATTGGTGACTTTTTGCACTCCGGAGGCTGTATCGTGCTAACTCAAAAAATTTTTTTCAAAGTTCCAACTTTTTTTGGGGTAAACCAATTCTCGCATATTAGATAGGTTGGGCGGAAAAGTAATAATAGTACCAGCACAGATCGAAAACGCAATCGAAGAAGAGAAAGAAAAATACAAAAGTGGATAAAATAAAAATGAAATAATAGGCATTGTTCTACAACGTGGTTTTTAGAAACAATTACATACAGGGTGTTCATTTCAGGACTTCCCACCCTAATTTTCTCGAAATGTGTGTATTTAAAAAAAATCCATTGACGGACGAACATAATGGGGGGGAGCTCCATCTTGCTGAAAATATAACTCATTTTCGTCAAGAAAGTTGTTGCCATCTCTATCCAGTTGATTTTCAATTGCTTCGGTAATTAACGGATTGATCGTATTTTCTAGCATATTCAAGTACATCTCACCATTTAGATCTCCATTTATAAACAATGGACCAATTACTTGATTTCCTAGTATACCGGCCCATACATTAATTTTTTGGGGATGCTGGGTATGCCCTTCGACAAATACATGGTCATTTTCATTGCTCCAATATCTGCAATTATGTTTGTTGACAAAACCATTTAAATAAAAAGTACACTCATCAGTGAAGCAGATATTTTTTAAAAATTCGTTATTGTTATTAATCATCAGTGAAGCAGATATTTTTTAAAAATTCATTATTGTTATTAATAATTGTAGTGTCATTTGTTCACAAAACTCAATTCTTCTGTCAAAATCGTCTTCACTTAACTCTTGACATACTTTCATTTTATAGGGATGGAATTTATTAATTTTTGTAATTTTGTGGACAGAGCCTAAGGAAATTCCAGTTGCAGCAGAGATGGTACGTAACGAAGTATTAGGATTCATACCAAAATAACCTATCACTTCAATTTGAGTGGCTTCATTCAAAGCTCTTGGCTGATCATGTTTTAAATTTGCAACAGATCCTGTTTGAGTAAATTTGGAGATTAGATTTAGGACATACCTATGTGAGGTGTTCTCATCTGGGTGCCTTTCGTTAAATATTGCAGCAGTTCGTCGAGCACATTGGGTTTCGGCGCCGTAAATTAACACTATTTCAACTTGTAAACAATTTTTAATAAATTGCTTCTTCACACAACTGGTAAGTATGGTAAACAATTCAATAGGTATCATGTCTTTTATTTTCTCCATCAAAAACATTTTTTTGCATTTTTTTATACAAAAAAATTGAAAGGAATAACAAAACAAACAATTGCAGTTTTCATTTTAATGGTACGAAGCAGCAAACAGATTTTCCTAAATATTTCGACAACGAATCGATCAATTAAAAAAACAAAAGCCGACGTGTAAAGATTAAAAAGACCTTTAAAATGAGGTATAACTCGATACCCCTTCCCATTTAAGATTTTTAAGTTGGCAACTCCCCCTGGCGGGGGGTGAAAGGGGGCGCGTTGCCTTTATGATAAAAAGTTGTCCCCTTCGATATATTTGTTGACGTGTCCCAGGATTTTTTTTAAATTCACACATTTCGATAAAATTAGGGTGGGAAGTCCTGAAATGAACACCCTGTATATTCCTCGTTGTGTACGAAATATGATTAGATTATAAAAATATTAATAATTGCTTATCCTTACTATTAAGCGTATAGTTATGATAAATACAATAAATAACACCATTCAGTCACAACGTAAAAAAATATCAATGGAATTTTAATTCATTATTAAACTTCCCAGTCTATTTCGGTCTTTTTATCTGGATCATATCCGGTTTTTTTGCACGATCGATTCCGATAACAGTTTGTCTTGAATCAAAATGGCAGAAGCCAACACAATTAATTTTGCAAATTTTGCCTTGAATGTGATAAAGAGAATAAAAAGTATGTAGTAGAACAGGATCTACAATACACACTTCCTGCTTTACAAATTTATCAAATCACTTGATTGTCGGAAGTACAGTTTGTAGATTTTTACTAATCTAAGGAGTTGATTAAGTATGATTCATCGGCTACGAGAAAATATATGTAATTTCCAATATATGTTTCTATTTCTTTGAATTTAATATCACACAGAACTACATTTCACAGATTTAATATTTGGACTTATCTTCGATCTTTTCAAATCTGATATTATTTTTTATGAATGCTATTTGGTAAAAAAGTTAGCTATATAGATATAAAACAGACCCCACAGATTAAAACATGTGTGTGTGTGATTTGGTTTTCCTTGGCTGCAGATACTAAGTCCATTCGCCAGCTAAAGTTAAAATATATAACACGTATTATATCAATATCAGGGAATTTCTATGTCAAACTTTTAACATTTATAGTCGGCAATATTTTGTTAAAAAAAATGCGTTTCAGAATTTTTGGATGTTTATTTTGAACCCATTCCATCACGTGACTTATACGACATCAACCATATGCATATTAATCAAAACAATACGACAAACGCTTGTATTGAGTTTCGCTCTTTTCCTGTTATTAGAAGAAGACAGTACCAACATAGTATGTGTTGAATAGAATATAGGTAACTAAGTGACGTGTGATGGAAAAGCTTCACCGTTTCTACTTTATGTTACTTTCACGTGTTTTACGCTATAAATCTATAACTATTATTGGTTTTCAAAGTAAAATTTGACAAAAACAGTTAAAACTGTTTAATTGAGGTACAACATTATTATTCTAGTTAATTTTTTATACCAAAAACGCTATAACAATATCACGTTCATTTCTCAAAATCTTTTTACAATTAATTTTGTTTCCTTTATTAAATTTCTTCCGTGTCATTTCTGCGTTTAAAACAATTTTTATATTAAACTTAATGATTTAAACTACACAACTGGCCTATTATTACCGATTCCCACCAATATAAAATGTCTGTTAAGACTTTAAATGAAAATAATGCACCGATTATGTATGATTACGAATGATACTTTGGGAAATCCGGAGAGCGTCATCTCACATATCCATGAGAACTATCTAAATTGTCTAGTCTCGTCTAGGACACGAGTGATATAATATGATAGGCTGGTACATAAAAGCGGTGTTGATAAATTTAGTGTAATTAGTATCTACTAAGATATTTTTTTAGGAAGAGAGTTTATACTATAAATTAGAGAAATGGTATATTTGTATTTCTATGAGAGAAATTATGCAAATAGCAGTTAATAATAATTACGATCCAAATTTAATTGACAATATCATAAATAAAAAGATAAAAAAACAGACTTTAGAACAAGTATTCCCTTCAGATAAAAATAATAAACAATTTATAAGCTTAACATACTTTGGAACACCATCTTTAAAAATTAAATCATTTTTAGAAACTTTAGACATGAATATTTCATTTAAAACTGATCACAATTTATCCAAATTCATTAAAAATAATAAATCTAAATCTTCAAAATTAAAAACAAATCAGGAGTTTATGAATTAAAATGTGGTAATGACAATTGTGATAAAATTTATATCGGTAGAACTTTTAGAAATTTTAAAACTAGAATTTCGGAACACAAACGTAGCTATGACAACAAAAAATTAGATTTTAACTATTCAAAGCATTTATTAGAAAACCAACACATTTTCGACCCAAATTTTGAAATTCTCCATGTAGTCGGTAAATCCTTTAGTTTAAATTTATTAGAGGCCCTAGAGATAAACAAAAATAAATATTCAGGTAATCTCCTTAACGACCAAATAAATATCAATCAGTCTCCTTTATTGAACCTCTTTACCTAGAAGATAGCTTAGGAATGTTTGTAGTAAATGAATTTCCAGGTAATTTCTTTCAATACCATTGTTAACCTTAGTAAATAGATTTAGCACTGTATATATTAAGACATTTTTATATTTTACCTTCATTCGTTTTGACAAAGCTACTGTGTTAGTGAAACGCGTCAACAAGTTTAAATTGAACATTAGTTCAAATATATGAAGATTTAAACAAACTATATTGTTTTATTTCATCGTTCAATAAAATTTGTATTTCTTCTACATCTTGTATCAGCCTTAATCTCACAAACTTAAAAGTTTAGAGAAACATTTAATTCAGGTAAGTATTCTAAATATTTCTTAGCTTTTTGCCATTCCTTTACTTTACGGGGCAACCTGTATATTGGAGAAACGAACTGGAATTTACTTTTTACCCATATTTGACACGGCTATTTATGTAAGTGACAGGAACGTAATTCATATACGGTAAATCAGGGTGATATGGTGAAGAAAACTATTGAGCCTCATAAAATACAAGAAATTGTTTATTTGTACGAAATAAAAACACAATTTTTTCAAAGATTCATAGGCCATAATATAGGAGTGTCAAATATTCTACGAAATGAGAAAAAATGGGATTTTCATGAAATCAACAATTTCACCCATACATAAGGGTGAAGTGGCGAATGCACATTGGGTGAAAGTGTGAACTTACTTTTCCTGCTTTTTCCCACATATATCACACGTGGATTCATATTTTGAACAGTCTTCGTGTAGCCAAAGTTGGCAACTAATACATTTGATCCACTCTACGTCCTTTTTAGTGGAACTGTACCGGGTGTCCCAATAAGAACGGCTCTCGGCCATATCTCGGGAACCGTTTATAGTAAGTACAGCTTCGGGAAAAAAATTATAACAAAAGTGACCTCGAGAAAAACCTGGAAATTTTATACAGAGTTGTAGGTCCACCGCCAGAGGGCGTAATTAAATACCAAAACTTATAAAATGAATAATTTACAAATTTTGCCTAACTAAAATGCATTTAAACTATGATTATCGTATTCTTCAAGAAATTCAGCGTATATTTGATTTTACAAGTTTTAGTCTATCTCTTCAAATAAGATGTGGGGGGAAGCGGGAACCTTATTATGAAAAAACGCCTGTAATTCCAGTTCTACTTAACCTATCTATGCAAACTTAGTCTTTTTGAAGAGAGCTCCTTTCTACCAATGTAAGAGTTATAATTTCGAAACAACCTAATGAGTAACTTATACGCTAGAGGGCGCTATTTATTTATTTTTTTAAATCTAGCTATCCTTGAAAAATGTTGGATGGAAACATGCAGTTTTAATTAAGGAATATAAAAGTAGACCAAATTCGCAACAGAATAGCGAAAACCGCATGTCGATATCTTTTTCGTATTACGAGATATCCTAAAAATTGTGTAAATTTTAAGCATTTTCCTTTAAATATAAACTACTCCGGTTTGACTGAACGGATTTTAACATTTTTTGACTCCTCAAAATTGTCATTCCTTGTTCTATTAATAATAGTTCCAATTATTATGTCAATATTACTTATGCTGTCACCGGGAAACTGCGTTATGGAAGTTAAAATGGAAATATATAAAAAAAATCCCAATTGGACAGTCTTATTTCAGTAACATGTTTGCATAAAAACCATAATAAAAAAATTAGACAGAAAATTAATAGAATGTTTTGAGATGTCCAAAAAACCAAAGTAACATTCTGGCATCAAATCAAAAACAAAAAAATAAAAAAAATATCTGGTAAATTTGTGAATTTTCTTAAATAAATGTTTTAATGTACGATTTAGAGAAAAAATGTTGAATACAAAAGTTGTAGAACGTGTTAAGATCTATGAAAAAGCTCAGTAACTTTTTTGCGTCAAATGAAAAACAAAGGAAATACTATTTTTTATCAACTTTGACAGGACGCCATTTCGTTTTTACTGGGCCGATTTGGCTCATTAACGAGCTCGTTAAAGATTTTGGCCTAACCGATTTTTGTAGCGAGTTTGGTTTCGATTCGTCAAAAAATACGCCCTCTATCGTGCTTACAAATTCCGTTATAATTTGTGAATTTTCTTAAATAAATGTTTTAATGTACGATCTAGAGAAAAATGTTGAATACAAAAGTTGTAGAACGTGTTAAGATCGATGAAAAACCTCAGTAACTTTTTTGCGTCAAATGAAAAACAAAGGAAATACGATTTTTTTCAACTTTGACAGGCCGCCATTTTGTTATTACTGGGCCGATTTGGCTCATTAACGAACTCGTCCAAGATTTTGGCCTAAACGATTTTTGTAGCGAGTTTGGTTTCGATCCGTCAAAAAATACGCCCTCTATCGTGCTTACAAATTCCGTTATAACACATATATATATATATATATATATATATATATATATATATATATATATATATATATATATTATATTTCAAATATGTAAAATATTTATTTATATTGCCTGGTCTTACGTGATGGTTTCCCGGCTTATAGATTTGAATTCTGAACTTACCAATATGAATAAAACACTAACCTTCCAATATGAACCAATTTATTAAAATTACATTTACAACTAATAATTGAATTAAACAATCTCAACCACTCTCTCTCATACACCCCGTAGATATCCTATTATGTTATTGTCAGTAATCTTAATTGAACCATCAATAAAGATTGTCGAATCTGAATTATAATAAAAAATATATATATTTAATTAATTTAGCTCAGTCGTAAATATTAATTATGTGGATAATTGTTTTTATTATAAATATCTCAGGCTACACGAATGTAGGATCGGGGGTTACTTTGAAAGAATATACTAAAATTGAACTGTTAAATTGTAACTTCTTCGTATCTCTGGTGAGTCTCCACCTCTAGAATTTAGTAATCTCCGTTCCGTCTATAAATCTTCTAACTTTTAAGTGAGAATATTGAAAATCAACCCAACCTAACATATCCTTTATCTATGGTGAGAATAAGACACTAACCACAATTTTTGACAAAGAGTTTGGTTTTCAAGTTTATTTAAGATTGTATGTGATGAATTTAAATAATTAGTTTATAATCAAAATCATTATTAGATGCTGTATAAAAAAAACACAATCGAAATACATATGATGGTCATACGTGAGATTTTTGAAATGGAGATTATTCAGGTTAGTAAATATCAAACAAATACTTATTCTGTCTTGAATCGTACCTCTTTTTCAGATTTTGTTATACTTGGGACATTCACTAGGTTTTTACTTTGGAAAAATATTTCATTTGGAACACATAATCGATAAAAAATTTGCTATTGATAAAAATGAATACCTCAGAACCAGGACGTTGAACTTATCAGCCTTGCATTAATTATTCTTCTACCATACACTGGGCACTGGTATAGAATAAAATAATATTGCCCCTCTGTTGGAATGCTCTCACTTTCCAATATTAATGTTGGAACTTAAAAATATCACTTTATGTACTGTAATAGTAGAGAATTACTTCTGGTAAGTAGATATACTTTTTTCTTATAATGGACAGGCTTTTTCCACCAATTTTGTTAAATATTTCCTGGACTTAATTTTGGTTGACGTTCACCCTCATTTTAAAAAATCAACAACCTTCGTTTTTCCTCATCCTGCCTTCTCATTAGCCGAAAACCAAGTATCTCCTAGGCAACTGTCAGTAACTTGATTGTTTAAAAATTTCCAAAATTATTTTATTAGAACTTTTTCTAACATACTTATTCTTCGAAACTAATGTTCTCAATGAATTCATTATAAAATTTCCATTCCAAAAATGTCTTATTTGTCCAGTTTTGTACTAAAATAAGGTTAGAATAGAGCACAATGTCTCTTCCTCTTGTCTCTCTTCTGAACCCCTTTCTGCAGCCCTAGACCCAGATATTTGAGTCTCAGTATGATATATAATGATAACAGTTTCAAATGAGACCATTGGAAATATTTAAATCAGCTTTAAACTTATCGAAATCAAATCATGATTTTGTGACGTTTAACTCTCGATAATTATTTGTATTTCTCATGACATCAATTTCTAGACCATTTATGTAGTATAATTATACAAAATGCGTGAATATTTATATCATTGTAGGTTAAATTTCTGAATTGAATAATTATATAGGTATTTGTAATACTGTGTTAGCAAAATTTTCAAAATATTAAATCTATATCGAAATCTTTATTATTGGCTTAATTTTAACAATAAACTATTTTTATGTACTCGTATATTAACAATTTTACTGATACAAGTAATTCCCATTGCGAAAGATTTAGACAATAACAGAACAACCATGATTCATGAATATAAGAATTTACATACAGGGTTTTCTCAAAAAATTGACTTTTATCGGTGATTCACAGTATGTATGAAAAAACTTATAGACTACATGTATAAGGTTAGCAAAAATATCATAGTTATAATAAAATGAATATACTGTGGACCAAATTAGTACGATAAATTATTTGTTTTTATGTTCTTATAAAATTACATGAAAATATATATATATATATATATATATATATATATATTATATATTTTTAAATAATGCCTCTACGTTGGGAGCCATTTTTATTATATATAATTTTACTTACGCCCTTATGTTGTAGTGCTATTTTATATTATAATTTTTAATTTACCTCAGTTGGGCTGCTGTTTTTATTATGTATATTTTTTTTTATTTTCAATTTAATATATGTTTTATTATTATTTATGGGCGCCAGAATTGGTTACGCTTACCGCTATACCCAATTCAAATTATTATCAATTTTACTTTACCTTTTAAATACTGTATCTCAGGGATGAGATTCGGCACTTGACGTTTGCTAGCAACAAGAAACTATAGGTAGATATCAGAGAAAAATAAGACGAACCTGAACAATTGAACATAATTTAATTAATGAGAAAAGATAAGAAATTTTTATAATCAATTAATAAACCAATATTATACGTTTAAATTCATGATTGTATCATTATTACGCAACAACCATATAAACGCTTTCATTACTATAAATATTATTAAAACTCAACAAATAAATTTCGTGTATCATTATTCTTATTCTATGTTTGAATGTACATCCAAAAAAAAACTTTCAATCTCAACCATAGATCTTTAAGTGCGAAAACGTGTAGTGTGCTGTTCTGTTAAATGTTTTGTTTAGTTTACAAAATGGAAGGCAAAGTGATGTGTCTAAGAATCTTTATTATTATTATGCAAAAATCTAGTGAATACTTATTTAATATGAATTTAGTGTTTGTGTCCGTTATCAGTGGAGATTGAACAGTTAATACTAACGTTTAACCAATAAATTGCTACCACAGACAATTAACCTACATACAAAAATATATAAGTGAAATGTTTTTATAGAAAAAGTTCAATATACACGTGAAAAATGTTCATCGTTAGTTATAGAGCATAGCATTGAATGTGCTGTTCTTGGAGGAAAAAATGATCAGCTGTGATCAAACAAAAACGAAGTCCAAGATGTAGGAATGATGATATATGTGGTTAATATCGTCAGCAGAGTATCTCTATTATAAGATACCTTGGATAACCACCAGAATAATTGTAATAAGGTAATTATAGTTATAGTTCTTACCAAATCTAGATGATTTCACTAAAGTTCACTTATTTTTAATTATACGGAATGTATTTTAATTTATTTACTTTAAAACGTCGTCTGAACACTTTTGATTAATATTTCTGATAATTTATTTAAGTTATTTCAAATTTTAATAGAAATTTGAGGAGATAAAATTTTACACGTCCACCCTCTAATTCATTTTCACGGCGTCTCCCCAAGCTCCAAATCAACAACCTTTTATTGTTTTTAATTTTGTTTTTCGAGTTCATTTGTTGATAAACAAACATTGTTTTCCTGAATCAATATATCTATTCTTGCGTTAGTATAGACGAAATCACTTTGTTTTTATGCATTTCGAAAAACACACCGAACTACACCGTACGAATTACTAACATAACATTGCTTCTAGCGTTGATCTTTTGACCTTGACGTTTGCTAATAATTATAAAAGTTTATGCGATATACGGGGTTTCCGAAAGTGTCTATAAAATATAAAATTGTAATAATCGAATTTTGTTTGAAAATTTATGTGATGATATATACTGGGATCACCACAATTATGTATAATATTACGTTCGACGTAATTTACTTGTTGGTGTTACTTATTTTGCAATATACTTTAAAAGAAAATAGATACTAAATTAAATAGCAATCTCTTAAATTAATTTATCAATTGTATATGATAGTTAAAAATTTCTTGACACGTTCAACTCATGTCTTTACGGATTATTTCTTTTTTTAT
Source organism: Galeruca laticollis (assembly GCA_963921935.1). Classification (NCBI taxonomy): domain Eukaryota; kingdom Metazoa; phylum Arthropoda; class Insecta; order Coleoptera; family Chrysomelidae; genus Galeruca; species Galeruca laticollis. Next base: position 33,212,502 of record OY998179.1, on the reverse strand, counting down.
TGGATGTTTACTAATGAACTACTAAGATTCACACTATTTGTATGATGCTGATTTGATTTAATTTGTCTGATAGATATATTTCACTTTAATATATATATATATATATATATATAACCTTTGGAACGGAGGGTGATTTTGGCATCTAGGAACACCAAAACGAAAAACTGCATTGAAATTTTTCGTCATGCTACTCTCTACAATAGCCCTATTTCATTCTGAAATAAGCCTAACAAGTAGTGGGCCATGAAAAAAACAAAACAAAAAGATATGTCTTATGTCAAATTAATAAACCTAGTAATTTGTTCATTTACGTGTCATTGCGATTTGTGTGCATTAAATTCGATACAAAATTTACTTAAAAGTTATATCTAAGATGATTCTTACAAACGAAGAAGCATTTGATATGATAGGCATTTACGTTGAATGTATTAGAAATGCAACTGTTGCGGCTAGGGTATATGCCATACAATATCCCCAAAGACGTCATCCCGGTAGCAGAGTTTTTCGTCGACTCATACACCGTTTAAGAACGACTGGAAATGTAAATCTTCCTGTATTTAGAAGAAGCGGCAGAGGTCGTTCAGATGAAAACACAATACATGTTTTGGCATATGTGCAATTTAATCCGCATTTAAGTATTACAGCACTAAGTAGAGACTTGGGAATAAGCAGAACCACCGTTCAACGTATTTTGACAGGACACATGTAAATTATGATGTAAAAAGATATGTTTCTTAAACAAAATATACCCGCATAATATTATTTGTGAGCATGGTTATATGTTAACATAATAATTTATTTATCATTCCGGAAATAAATTTAATAGGACATTATAGATTTCATCCATATCATATAGTACTACATCAACAATTGGTTGATCGTGATTACGACAGAAGGTTGGATTATTGCAACTGGTTACTACATATGGTATATAACGACACTCAATTACTGTCACGTATTTTGTGGTCTGACGAAGCTACATTTAGTAGTGATGGTACGGTTAACCGGCATAATATGCACTATTGATCACAGAATAATCCACGCTGGATGGAAGAAGTTCAGTATCAGGGGCGATGGTCGGTGAATGTATGGTGTGGTATTGTAGATGGTCAGATAATTGGACTTTTTATTTTTGACAACGCAATTAACGGGGAACGCTACCTAAATTTTATAAGGAATGAATTACCACTTCTTCTAGAAGATATATCACTAGCAACTCGTAGGTCTATGTTGTTTCAGCACGATGGGTGTCCGGCGCATTTCTCCAGACAAGTTAGAGAATTTTTAGATAATGCTTACCCTGATAGGTGGATAGGACGTGGAGGCCTATTTTTTTTGCCAGCCAGGTCACCAGACTTAACCGTCTTAGATTTCTATCTCTGGGGCCGGATTAAAGACCTTGTTTGTGCAATTAGACCCACTACTAGAGTTAACATGATCGAAAGAATACGAAACGCCATTCAGAGTATTTCGAGAGCAGAAATTGAGACTGCTGTTCAATCTACTCTTCAAAGAATAAACGCTTGCACCGAACACGATGGGCGATAATTTGAACATTTAGGTCGTCACTAGCGAGGTACCTTAAGTTATATTTCCATTTTAACTTCCATAACGCAGTTTCCCGGTGACAGCATAAGTAATATTGACATAATAATTGGAACTATTATTAATAGAACAAGGAAAGACAATTTTGACGAGTCAAAAAATGTTAAAATCCGTTCAGTCAAACCGGAGTAATTTATGTTTAAATGAAAATGCTGCATTTCTTAGGATATCTCGTAATACGAAAAAGATATCGACATGCGGTTTTCGCTATTCTGTTGCTAATTTGGTCTACTTTTATATTCCTTAATTAAAACTGCATGTTTCCATTCAACATTTTTCAAGGATAGCTAGATTTAAAAAATAAATAAATAGCGCCCTCTAGCGTATGCGTTACTCATTAGGTTGTTTCGAAATTATAACTCTTACATAGGTAGAAAGGAGCTTTCTTCAAAAAGACTAAGTTTGCATAGATAGGTTAAGTAGAACAGGAATTTCAGGCGTTTTTTCATAATAAAGTTCCCGCTTCCCCCCACATCTTATTTGAAGAGATAGACTAAAACTTGTAGAATCAAATATACGCTGAATTTCTTGAAGAATACGATAATCATAGTTTAAATGCATCTTAATTAGGCAAAATTTGTAAATTATTCATTTTATAATTTTTGGTATTTAATTACGCCCTCTGGCGGTGGACCTACAACTCTGTAAATAATTTCCAGGTTTTTCTCGAGGTCACTTTTGTTATAAATTTTTTTTCCCGAAGCTGTACTATAAACGGTTCCCGAGATATGGCCGAGAGCCATTCTTATTGGGACACCCGGTACAGTTCACCGCACCCTATACAACAATCTTCATCATCCACGTCATCATCATCGTCTTCCAAGTGAATATCCAGCGAAGGTCGGATTCAGTGCCAGACGTAAAATCTTTTCGTTTCCTAGCCTGCTTGATTTTCCTCTTCCCTTTGGTAATCCATTTGGTAATGTTTTTTCCTTTCACCTTATTTTAGAGATCGCTCCACTTTTCCCTGACTCGATGGTTTTGTTTAGTTGTCTTCTTCGTAAATTGGCGATATTTAAAGGAAAATTCAAAATCTCAGCTAAAGCTCTGGAATTCTTCCTTGCATATTCTACTTACTTTAGGATAGGATCGGCGAAATTTGATCCAAGAGTTTCAGATTGTTCTGTGGCCACTCTTGAAGTTTGTTCGCTGGCTTCTGATAAGAGTTGCACTAGGGGTTGCATGTTTTCAGTAGATTTTCCGCCTGTTCAAATTGATGACTATCTACTACTGCAATTGCTGCTTCCGCGGGATTCGGGACTTCATGCTAGTGTGAACAACGAGATCAAACATCTTCGACAAGTTTTAGTGCATTAAAAATTTTAATTTTTCTGAATTTTTGTGTAGATTTCATATTAAAATTTCTGAAGTAGCTCATATTTGCATTTTATAGTTTTTTCGGATATCGCGCTAGTTGAAGTTGAAATTGTCATTTTATGTTTAGTATTCGATTTTGCTTGAAATTTACGAAGCTCAAATGATGTTCCCGATTGATATTTTATTAGTCTTCTAGATAAAAAAAATTAGAATTCAAAAAAACAAGTGGTTACATAAATACTACTATAATAATTTCCAATATTTGGGCACCTACTTAATATATTCTAGTCCAAATGCATAAATTTGCCCTTCTCACTTTTTATCCAACAAATTTCCAGTTGCGTGCGTTTGCGATGTCTGTTTCTTCGATTATTGGCGTATTTAATACAGTTTTCAAACAGTTATTCTGTCTGATCTAATATTATTCATACTTTAATTAGATGATTAACAATCTACATCCCGAAATGTTTGTATTATAACCAGATGAACGAGGCCCGAATTTTTTTAGCGTGATGTCATCGAACCGGCTGGTTGGTCTAGTCAATGCCGTTGCTTCGGCGTTGCCAATGTTTCAACTATAAAATTAATTTTACTTTCAATTATCAGGTTGTAGTTTTTACGATCAACGATAATGAGTTTGGTTTTAAAAATTTAATTTAGCAATAATTGAAGAAATTTGTGTTTCAGGTAGATAATTTTAAAGAATTGATTAGGAAATACACCTGAAATTTGGAAATATAAGATAAGGTACAAACAAAATAGAATAACCAGCATATTTATAGAGAACTGGAATATATTCATTTGATAAATATTTATTTGTTTATATTTTCCTGTATTTTTCGGAAAAATAATTAAAAATAGTGCAGCATAGTTAGTCTAATCAACAAGTTCAAAAACGTGTTAAATAGAAATAAAGCTCCTAAAAATATGTGCCATAGCTCATTCGATTCGGAATGACGTCTAGAAAAATGTTTTTTAAGGGTATATTAGCACATAAAAAATTGTAATTGTTATTAACAAAATAAGATAAAAAAAAGGTATTTAGTTTTTCGTTAATAACTTTTAAAATAATCATATTTAAGGAATTTTGAAAAAAGATCCTGAAAGAGGAGAAAATTTCCAATAAAAAAGTCCCAACTCCCGGAACTCTATGTATATTATTTATAATTGTTTTTAACGCTGAAAATAGGGCTCCACGAGGACGTTACGGTATAGGCGCGCCGCCTAAAAAGCCGGTATATAACCTAAAATAATTTTTTTTTTAATATTAAATAACAATTTAGAAATTTGAATAAATTATAGTGTAATCTAGACACTTGAACGAAAAAATCCTCGGTGAAAAAAAATTTTTTTGTCGATTTTTCAAAAAGTACAGCATTGTTAATTAACTAATTTTTTTCCAATCTCTGTTTTTATAAATTACGGTATAAAAGTTTAAATAATTGGTCTATAAATTTTTCGCTTCGTGGAGCTCTTTTTGTTTAGGTACTTAATAAAGTTATGCAAAAAAAATTTATTAAAGTTAATTATTTTGTAAATTATAATTTTTTTAAATCAACTAAAAATGAAATTTATAAAAAATGTTATCAAAAAAATTTTTTTTTGGTAATATATTATTATCGCTGTTTTCGCATCTGATATAGGTATTAATTAACATTGGAAAAAAATTTTTACGTCATTTGTTAAGAAATTGCTTATAAACAAATAGACTATTTTGGGATTTAAAAAAATTTTTTTCTACTATCTTATAGCATAGGTGAAATGATGATTTTTAAAAAAAAAATTTCTTAAATAAATTTTTTTATTGTTTATAATCGTTTTTTTATATTTCAATTGTTTAAATAATTAGTTAAGAAATTATTTTATTCTTAAAAATCATCATTGACACTTTTCAATGGAATAACAGAGAAAAAATTTTTTTTTATAAATAATTTAATTGTTTATTAACTTAACAATTTGTTATAAACAAATAATATTAACCGTTATATTTTTTTTTCGAAATTTTACAAAAACAATCATATATAACAAAGTTAAGAAAAAAATTTAAATTTAAATATACAATAATGAAATTACAGCCGTTACATAATTTGTCAAGTTAAAAATTGTTATAACCTTTAAGCTATTAGAGATAGGGTAAAGAACATTTAAGTCATTTTTGTAAAGGATTTATTTATCTGTAAAATGAATTCAAAATCGATTCTGTAACTATTATTTTTCACTTGTTATAAGCATTTGTTTATAAAAATTTTAGATTTTTTTTGAAATTCCATAGCTTATAAATTGTTAAATAATATAGATACAGTTACGGACCCAAGAACTTTTTTATTCTATGATAAAATATCTTTCTAATTACGCATAAATTATAGCAATATCCATTTTTGTTTAAATAATATATTAATTCAAATTTATACTTACCCAATTTATATTCTGCTACAGATCATTTTTCATTTATTCATCACTTGAATGATTAATATTCTGTTTAATTATTTATTCATTAAAATAAGCTTTAATAACTTTCTACTGGAGCTCTATAAATTATTTATTTACAAAAAAATGACATCTTTTATTTAATAAATGAATTTATTTTCTAATTTTTTTTTCAGGTATATTTTCTAAAATATTTAATTTAATTAGAAAGATATTTTATCATAGAATAAAAAACTTCTTGGGTCCGTAACTGTATCTATATTATTTAACAATTTATAAGCTATGGAATTTCAAAACATGTAAAAAAAATCTAAAATTTTTATAAACAAATGCTTATAACAAGTGATAAATAATAGTTACAGAATCGATTTTGAACTCATTTTACAGATAAATAAATCCTTTACAAAAATGACTTAAATGTTCTTTACCCTATCTCTAATAGTTTAAAAGTTATAACAATTTTTAACTTGACAAATTATGTAACGGCTGTAATTTCATTATTGTATAATATTTAAGTGTTAAGTTTTCGAAAAAAAATATGACGGTTAATATTATTTGTTTGTAACAAATTGTTAAGTTAATAAACAATTAAATTATTAATAAAAAAAAATTTTTCTCTGTTATTCCATTGGACAGGGTCAATGATGATTTTTAAGAATAAAATAATTTCTTAACTAATTATTTAAACAATTGAAATATAAAAAAAACCATTATAAACAATAAAAAAATTTATTTAAGAAATTTTTTTTAAATCATCATTTCACCTATGCTATAAGATAGTAAAAAAAGATTTTTTTTAAATCCCAAAATAGTCTATTTGTTTATAAACAATTTCTTAACAAATGACGTAAAAATTTTTTTTCCAATGTTAATTAATACCTATATCAGATGCGAAAACATCAATAATAATATATTACCAAAAAATAATTTTTTTTATAACATTTTTTAGAAGTTTCATTTTTAGTTGATTTAAAAAAATTATAATTAACAAAATAATTAACTTTAATAATTTTTTTTTGCATAACTCTATTAAGTACCTAAACAAAAAGAGCTCCACGAAGCGAAAAATTTATAGACCAATTATTTAAACTTTTATACCGTAATTTATAAAAACAGAGATTGGAAAAAAATTAGTTAATTAACAATGGTGTAACTTTTTGAAAAATCGACAAAAAAATTTTTTTTCACCGAGGTTTTTTTCGTTCAAGTGTCTAGATTACACTATAATTTATTCAAATTTTTAAATTGTTATTTAATATTAAAAAAAATTATTTTAGGTGATATACCGGCTTTTTAGGCGGCGCGCCTATACCGTAACGTCCTCGCGGAGCCCTATTTTCAGCGTTAAAAAAAATTATAAATAATATAGATAGAGTTCCGGGAGTTAGGACTTTTTTATTGGACATTTTCTCCTCTTTCAGGATCTTTTTTCAAAATTCCTTAAATATCATTATTTTAAAAGTTATTAATGAAAAACTAAATACCTTTTTTTTATCTTATTTTGTTAATAACAATTGCAATTTTTTATGTGCTAATATACCCTTAAAAAACATTTTTCTAGACGTCATTCCGAATCGAATGAGCTATGGCACATATTTTTAGGAGCTTTATTTCTATTTAACACGTTTTTGAACTTGTTGATTAGACTAAGTGTGAAAATTGCAGAAAATTCTTAAACAAAATAGAAATGACCAAAATATACTAATTAGCTGTATGGGAAAATTAAATTTTATGTTAGCTGCAAACAAATGAAAATATATTTTTTAATTTATTTATAATTCAAGTTTTTTCACTAATACCAACGAACAATAACAAGACGTCTTGTTATTGTTCATTGCTAATACCTAATCTATTGCGTATACTATTTCCATTAATATTTTCGAAGACATATTCATAAAAAAATTCAGGTGTTTTTTTCGCTCTCTTTCATTGTTAATTAATTTGTTCAGCAAATATCTATAATTTAAATTAAGTTAGTCATGGGTGTATATACTCATACCTGTAGAATTTTTTGACTGTGTGACAACATTGCGAGCGTGAATGGATAATCAGCTGTTTTTGGGGACTACCGGGCCTCACAAAGGTGCCGATGTTGATGCTGGTATTGCTAGTTAAATTAGTGTGTTAATTCTAGATCTCAAACTTTCAAATACCGTAACACAGAGTCGAACTTAATACCTTTTAAATTTTGATGTTAATGATCTCTCTATCATTAATAATCGAATATATTTTGTTATCCCATAACAAGATTGCTTGATAGTTGAGTTCATTAGATTCAAAAGTCTACGTTAGAAAAAAAAATCATTAAAAATTATAATATGTTCAAATCTCTTTAAAATAAATACATTTTTACAAGAATTTAAATGACAACACAGCTTGCAATCATTTTTGGAATGATCATTTGACATTTATGAAAGTTGTCATAAATGTTCAGTAATTTAGTTTCTGTGACCAATGCGGGAAGTTTGAGTGCGTTCCATTAGCGAGTTAAAATCGGACTACCTAGATGGTGATGTATGTTAATAAGTAAATATTAGTTTTTTAATGACAATGGCTATAACAGTTTCGTAAAAATTAGGTTTACTTTTTAACTTATTCACGTAAATATATGTAATACATGTATATTTTGATAAATATATGTATTGAAGAATCTTCTTATTCAATTTTATAGACACACATAAGTGAGAGTTTAGTGTAACTCGTAACAAGTTTGCGAAAACTATAGTGTTTAGTTCCCAAAATCCAGAGGATCTCATCATAATATGTATCAATATTTTGTGATTAGAGGGTTAAATAATGAAATATGGGCTACTGCAACATTTTTATTGTAGTTAATATTGATTTTTTTTCAATAATTACGAACTAGAAATAACTAGAATCGTGTTTTAATCCACCAATCAGAGTTTAGTGACCAGTGGCGTAACTAGGGTGAAGCTCTGGGGGGGATGAACTACCGGGAGATCTGGGTATCGGAAATTTTTTCAAATTTTGAACACCTAAAACTGCATTTTAGCTTTGTGTTTCTTATAAAATTTTAGACTACCATTTCCTAGCTTTTAGTACATTTGAATGAAGTATAGGTTTGCTGTGATTATATATTAGATTTTTTTCATTTTTAGGGTTCTGGGGGGGGGTTCTATCCCCCTCATCCCCCGTAGATACGCCACTGTTAGTGACGTCACTTCTGTTATGACAAATTATTTTAGGCTATAGTTGTTGTAAACGTAAACATTTCTTTATTGCGAAAAATAATTGTACTGAATAACTATGGTATGTATCACAGTGAAACTTTGTATTTTATTCGCATTTTCAACGTCTTTCTCTAGCAATATAATACAAATAAACATTCTGTATGTCATAAATAAATTTATTAAGTTGGTAGGTAATGACTTTAAGCATACCAGGTATAACAAATATAATATTGGGAGACTTGTATCAGTGCTATTTTCAGCATCGAATAGAAGTGTTTGAAGAATTTTTTCGAAGCTAGTACTTTTTTATGAATTTTGGATCAGAAGGATCAGTAGCCAGTGACATACAGGAATAACGTCGGAATTATTTTTTTGATGTACTTTCACATAAAAATATTGTATATTGCCTATTTGCATATTGGATTTGGTTGAAGAAAGAAAAACAGTCTGAATAAAATTATTCTCAGTTTACCACATTTGTAGATTATATAGTTTGAATGTTTTCTAAAGCAAAAAATAAAGTATTTCCCTGGCTATATTCGTTAACATATCAAATAGACCAAAGGAATTTACTTTTTTCGAAATAGATCACAGAAACGTTTCTGTGAAAGAGAAATGAAACTGTATTTACTCCATAAAAAGTGACCTTAGGACCTTCCTTTGTCGATTTTCTCGATTGACTTCTTTACTCGGGTCAACGAACCGACCCATATTTTTTTTGAATTCTCTGATACGATCCTGTTGGAGACCGATAAACATAACACACATTTTAAATTTTATTTTCGTTCTGTCACGTCAACTGCAAAGAACAACCAATAAATTTGTCTAATACTTGAAGCCTCCAAGACAGGATGTTGCAATTGTTTTTCAAGCGGATATTTTATTTCTTTCTCTCATTCAATCTCCATTGATGTCTGTCAGTAAATAAACACCGATCTTGTTCTATTGTTACATAGTACGCACTCCATTCATCGGATATTTGATATCTTTAGTAATAGTAATACAAATATCAAGAGAGAAAAATAAGATATTTATTTAAAGTATATAGGAAGGGCAACCTTTGCTACAAGGAAAAATTGGAAGTGAATCGAGAAAAGACAAAAATTATAAAAATGCACTCAACCAATAATGATAATGAATGAATATTCTAGTCGAAAAAAAAACATAATTATGCTGTAAGAAAAAATAAAATTGATATGTATGAATTAGAAACGGCGTGCAGTTATATTTATCTCGGGCAAGTCGTTACGATGAATGGAAACATCATGGAAGAAATTAAGAAGAGTTAAAATTGCCTGGAGAGTATTCGGAAAAGATGCACTATATTTAAAACTCGCCTCTCAATTTGCTTCAAAAGAAAAGCTTTTGAACACTGTATTTTGCCTCGATTAACTGTGTAAAAACTTTAAGCAACCCAGACAAGCATGGAGAAGTGTATGTTAAGATTCGTCCCTAGAGATATAAAACAAAATACATGACTTAGAAAGAACACCAAAGTTATACTTGCGAATTTGAAATACCGTGTTTATGACAGGGAGCATTAGAGGTGACAAACTATCGATAGCACTATCGACAACTATCGATAGTACGGACTATCGAAAACTATCGATATGATATTTACACTATCGATATTTTTCGATAGTTAGAAAACACGAAAACTAGATTTGACAGACGCACAGACCTTACCAATATGGGTGGGCTTGTGCTGTCCAGATTGTCCAATCATTAAAAACAAACTGATAAATATACTATTGATCTCTTGTCCTTGAAAAACAAACGTTACACATAATAGAAGAAAACATAAACTTACAACATATTGATTTCTGATTTTTGTTTTCTGCTGTGAATTTTGATGACGTCAGAATATTTTGGCAAATAAGTAAATAAACTAGTTCATCATTAGTCTCTGAAGTCTAATTGTAGATAGATAATCCTGTGACAGATATTGCAGGTAATTCATTAATGCCAAAGTATAATATATTTAATACTTTTCGAGTATAATAGTTAAATCGGCATCATCCGTCGAGTTTGAAAGGACTTTCAGCGCTTCCGGGAACCTTATATCGGACAAGTGCTCAAGGCTTAAGTCAAAAAATATTAATATGCTTTTGTTCCTGAATAAAAATTTCGACCTATTATATTCAAATAATTGTTTGTAGTTTTTTCATTTAGTTTTGTTCTCAATAAAATCTGAAATTCACAATCACCATTTATTTCTTTGTACTATCGAAAACTATCGATAGCGACGGTACCAGCTACCGATAAATATCGATAGTCGTCACTATCGATAGTTTGTCACCTCTAGGGAGCATTGTGTAAATGTTAAATACAACAAGAATGCATAAAGACCACGGATACTGCCTCCTCATAAATTATAAATTATCCTTTATACCTGCGTCCTAACAAGGTCGGAGTAATCACCAACCAGGTAAAGCAAGGGTGCAGTCTATCAGTCTGTGACTTTTCATCGTTGTGCATTGTGCAAATAAAAATGGCAGTGTTTCGTCCACGGGAAAACATTGTATCGAATGAAATGGAAATAGAGAATGAAGTGATTGAAATTAGTGACAACAGTGATACTGAAGATGATGTTTCGGACAACAGGAAGGTTAAAAGAAAACATTTGTCAAGTGACGCAAAAACGATAATAAAAAATGTTTACCAAACTCTAATTGAAGAAGGGTGTTCAACTTCTTTCACCGTGATAAGTGAATTAACAAAAGTCCCTGTAACTACGATAAGGGACATTATAAACAAGGGAGAGGCAGAAAGACAGAAACGAGAAATGAAAAATTTTTCTAGAATCGATGAAGCGGCGGGAACAAATAAAACAACAAATTTACTCTTTTTACAAAGAAAATAGGGTGCCAACAACGTCTATGATATTGGAAAGACTGAATATTTCGGGAATTGAAGTAACCTATTCGGAACAATAGTTTCGGAAATATTTGAAAACCATAGGTTTTTAGTGTAAAACCCTCAACGGAAAGATGAGCATCATGGAAAGTGGACGATTAAAAATATTGCGTTGGGAGTACGTTACAGAAATAAAGACGTCCCTGCGTAGGGTCGGACTGTGTACTTGGTCTTGATTTACAGCTATGCTATTTACGGTTCATAAATTGTCCCCCACTGGGTAAAGTTAACAACGGTCGAAGATAATAAAGACGGTATTTTAAATTCGCAACTATACTAGTGGCATTTGTAGAATAAAGATGGTACCTGCCACAAGAAGCGATGGCAGAGAGATAAGAAAAGATTGAGTAAGAGACCATAATATACCTAGAGAGATGATATTGTCGAATTTATGGGAACGGAATGGAGAAGAATTGCAGAAAATAGAGGTCAGTTAAGTTACAGTTTATTTAAAAAATCATGAAGTGCAGACCCCACTTCTATAGATCCCCTACCAGCTTGGTTTTCAAGCCAAGTGTAAAATACAGGTGTGCTGGTAGACATATCTGTTACACAGAAAGCTGTTGTGCATATAAAGCGTCCCCTATAGGTACTTTAGGCAAACCTTGGACTTGTTGCAAATCGAAGCAGTAAGATTGTGTGAAGTCATTGGTTTCCTTTATTAAAATGTAAAAGTTCTTGGCCCTTAGTCTATGAACTCGGTCGTAAGTCTCGTTTTTTCTTGAATATTCGTACATAAACAATTTTGCGTTTTATGTCGCATACAAAATCCACAGATATCCGTTGCTGGAGAGTCAAATCCTATATTGAAATCCGTATTAAAAATTCGACTAAAAAACTTGTACTTTACTTTGTTCTGGGAATCTACAGAGTTATTATAAGCTTTCCATAATTTGGTTATATTGTACTCAGAAGACAAATAAATTCTTCGAGATTTCTGACGTCCATAATGACTTTTGTGGTCTTTCAAATACGCTATAAATTCTTTTACCTTTTCCCGTTTTTTTGTGCGAACTGTGATCCCCTCCTCTTCTCTCTACTATTCCACAACCAATTTTCATATTTTTTTGCAATATTTTGCACTCTCCGTTGATTGACCCCAAACACAGATAAAAACATTTTCTGGCGAACGGTCCTCTTTTCAGCAGGAGAACGAACGCATAGTTTGTATTTCACACTCAAATTGTGATGTTTTGGATCGTGAAGCCTCCTGCTTCTTTATCTTTTTATAGTGGATATTTCAAGAAGATGAGATAGTTTAACATCTTGTTTGATCTTATCTTCCTGTGAATAGCATTTTGCTCAACAACGTTACAAATCCATGAAACTTATATTTTTACATGTTTCATGGATATTTAAAACGTAGTAACTGTGGGTCGTTGTCAGAATATCTATTCTAAAACGATAAGTTTTTCTAGGAAATCATAACCTCAACAAAATAAACAATAAACTTATCTATCTTACTTTTTCCTCTGTTTCGAAGATAAATTTCTTTTTTTTTCGACTGCCCATGTATGTGTCACCAACAAAATTTTCGTATTCCATCTTTAGGCAAATTAGGGTTGAAAAACGCTTTTATACGAGCCAAACTTTACAAAGCATGTCACAGTTAAAGCGCTAGGACTATACTATTCATTTCTATAACGGTTTCATTCAAAAGTACTCATGTCCCAAACACAAAATGCTTATTGAATGTTCAGGTTATTTTCCTTATTGATTTCTACAGGACTAAAATCGATTTGGAACGCCGAATATTAATTTATTTGACGCATCTATGTTTGTAGACTGAAACGCCACCTTTATTTTGGACAAAATGCATTTTGAAAGTCATCTCCTCAGTTACAGTTATTAGTATCCTATGGTACTGAAGGTTTGTATCTTTGGAAACTGTAAATTCAATTACATTTTTGTTTAATTCGATAGAATGAGGAATATTACTGAAACACCATCACATACAATGTCGTCCAAGAGTTTTAATGAAAACAAAACATTGCCGACTATATGCGGTACAATTAGCCTCAAAACTACGCATTACTATTGTTTATACTAAAATATAATGTTGGTCAACTCTCCGTCCCAAATTGTATTTGAATGATTTCGATTAGTGTTTCGAACGTTTTTTTTCCAAAAATGGCATAAAGAAAGCAAACTAAAAACAGCGAAGCTCTATTTGTATTTTTCGTGAGAAAGGATACGTCAAACCGAATAAGAGCTCAGAATTTCTTGATTACACTCTTGTGTAATGGAAAACTGGGAAAAATGAAAGTAGAAAGAGAACCTGGTAGGTCAAGAGGACAACCTCATCAGGGTTGTCCCTAAAAAAATATATAATTCAATTTTCATGTTTCATATTTTAACTCTGTTATATAAAATTTTACGAACAATCTTTCAACAGTGTTTACTTCCACCCTCCTCCCAGCAAATTCAAATAGTTTTTCTGTCCCACTCTGTATAACGACAAATGTTGAGGATAAATAAAATGACAGTGACAAACAAAAATGTGATTTGAATTCCTATTAAAGGAATTTTTCCGTGGTTGGTCGGTTGATATTATATATAAAGATTATATTATAAATTTTTGGTTGTTTTGAAATAAATTATCATTGTGTAAATATCGTTCGATTTCCTAATAGATAAAAATAAATATACAACCGCTTTTGTACAATCCGTCAATGAAATAGACCGGGAGTTAGTGACAGATTTCTTACAGTGTGACTTGAGGTATTGATATTCTAACGATAATAAGCCATACTTTAATGAATAGTTCCGTGTTTTTTATATATAAAAGAAAATTTACTAGATTTTGTAATGCGAGGTGTCCTTGAACATGCGCATATGGTATTCAATTTTTTTAGCTCACGTATAGCCGGAGATACACATGCAAGCAAATTGGGCTAGTAGCTTTCAAGCCAATAGCTCGCATGTGTCAGTGCCTTGCAGACTGAGGATACATTTGCAACTAAAATTGCACGTCAGTAGCTTGTTTATGCCAGTAGCTTGAAGACGGAAGATACATTTGCCAGTAAAATGCATATAAGCCTTCGGGAACGCTGAGATTTTGAATAGGTTAATACAACGTTTGCACGATCAAACCTTTTATTTTGTTTTTTATATCTTTTATCGTGATATCGTCATTCACCTCTTCTTGAATTTTCTTATATGCATTTTCACGTGCTATTTTATTTTTATACAGAAATGAATTACTCGAATTCCACAAACATTCGTACTATCTATATTCTATATAAACGAATAAACTTTATGGTCCTTTCATCTCCCTACCGAGACATATTGATACGGAATCAACAACACGAAAACAAAAAAAAAATTCTGGTGACGGCGATCACAACTTGCATGCGATTATTGACATGCTAGCACTTGTCGTATGTGTTCACACATTCAGTTTGGCATGCAGCTCGTACTCCCGCACCACCCAACTTGCACATTGTATGCCAAAAAATCAAATCTTTTCAATCTACATGCATGCAAGTTTAACAGATACACATGCAAGAAGCTTGCATATTCGAGTAGCTGGCATGCGAGTGTACAAGCTACGGGCATGTTTATCTCTAACTTATAACATAAACATGTAAGACTGTTCCGAAACGCGGATAAATATTTTTTTTAAAATACAGAGACACCTGTCCGATTCGACCCTATTGTCTCACGCAAACTGTAAGCCAATGACTTTACTAGTAGCTTTTTCGTTGAATTTCATTTTAAAGCACATGGCAGCCTGCTTAGAAATCGTATAAAAACGCTTAATTTGGAAACAAGAGTTAACTAACTTTTATAATATATAACAAACACGGAATTACTCATTAATATATTATCCTTACTACATACCTCAATATACTCCAAGAGTCATACTGTAAGAAATCACGTTGAAAAATCTGTCACTAACTCCCAGCATAAAATTTAATAAATCTATGAACTATCTTTGAACCAAGCGATACAACAACGTTTTTACATAGGTTTTCATGGTCAGTTGCCAAATGGACTAAATACATAATTACCTATCGATCCACATTCAGCGAATACTATCTATAAGATTAACAGTATACATATATGTAAAATTTGACTTTTCGGAATACCTATGCCATATAATTTGGCGAATTACACGCGAAAAGTAGGTGTGAGTATTTACATGTTCATTAAATTTCCCTAATTACGGAGTGGACAGTGGTTATTTATAAAAAAAACGTATTAAGATGTTTGAGATTAGTCTAAACAATATTTTTTTATGAACCCAACCCATTCAAGTACTGTTGGGTTTCAGCAAAGTCTACTTACTCTATTAGAAAATCATTTTACAGCTGATAGTTTAGTGCGGTGATTCTCAACCACTTTTGTGTGCCTCAAAATTTAGAAATGTATATAATAAAATTATTATGTTTTTTTCATTAAGAGTAGAGTTCAAATTAAAATGTAGTTCATAAACCCATTTGAACAATTGTGGTACCAATTCATTCTATAAACTGTGAGAAAGGCAACTGTTAGCAAACAATTAAGAAAAATACGATATTTTAGCAACAATTAAGAATCAAACATTTTCGATGTTTATTTTACAATGTAAATTTTCAACCAGCTCTGTTAGAAGACGAAATGAAAATTACCCCGGTCAATTCAGACATTTAACCTTGCATAAATTCCCAACAAGCTGAAAATTTGCATGAACCTTAGGCACACCATTATAGCGAAATTGTGAAAAGTCCCCGTGTGCAATAGTATATTATACACCAAGAGATTAAAGTGACCCATTTAATCCCGCGGGTGGTGTTTGATTCAGCAATCAACCTAAGGAATTAGTGTCACTTTCGACGAGAGATGTATGCGATATTTTTTGCAATTCCGGTAATTCTACATACATTTTTAATAAAAATAAATACTACTTAGGATGGACATTTACGAAACTTGGCTGAGCATCGAGAATGGACTTCTAAGATGCTTGGCTAGGCATCGAGGAGGGACTTTTTCTTATGAAACTTGGCTGGGCATCGAGGACGAACTTCTAAAATGCTTGGCTAGACATCGAGGATGTACGCTTTTATTTGTACTTTAAATCCCTTGGGATTTTAACTTTCACTTTATATCCCTTTTGTCTAAAAGTGACACTTTAGTTTCTACCATGTGAGACTACAGTGACCACTTTAGTCTCGGAATTAAAAAAAAATTAAAGTTCGCAAAATGGATTTTTTGGAATTATTAGCGAAACAGTTAGTTTAATGATAAAAATAGTTCAGACAAAAATTATAGATAATGTAATTGTCTACAAAAATTGTCTTTATACTTTTGTTCATAAGATAAACGATTCTTGAGAAAAAGCTATTCTAAAATTTAGTTTAGTCGTATTCTCCATAATATGCATGACTATGCTGCACATGTATATCATTGGACGCATAATATAAGTAAAATTAGTAGTCTGCGTCACTATTACATTAATATTGGATGATAATTTTGAGAATATCAACTGAAAAGATATCGAGTCCCTCGTTTTATGTGATCATGTGGCCTTGAACAACTTCCGTTTACTGTTCAATTGTCTACGTGGCGCAGGGTCCGGCTATCTGATTTTACTTCTCCGCTAACCCTATCTAAGATGCGAAAAAAGTATTGGATTACCCCATTAATTTTTTTGAGTTATTTTTACGCTTTTCAGTGAGAAAAACGTGTTTTTACAAGGAAAATCCTGTGTGTTTGTCGTCGTCGTTGTCGTCGGTACATTTTGGGTTGTTAGCACGATACAGCCTCAGGAGTACATGAACTCACCAATTATATGATTAGATATTGTTCAGGGCACCTCAAAGATGAACCTTATTGGTTTTCAGCTCACCGGAGCCAGTACAACGGTTGCTATGGTACCTAAAATAGCACATTTTTGGTGATTTTTGGAGAAATTTCGGTTTGTTAGCACGATACAGCCTCCAGAGTGTATAAAAGTGGTACTGTTCAGGGCTTCTAACAGATTAACTCTTTTGATTTTTAGCTCACCAGAGCCAGGACAATAGGTCCTATAAATCCAAATATACTACATTTCTGGTAATTTTTGGACAAATATCGATTTCTTAGTACGATACAGCCCCCGGAGTATAACAAGTGACTACTTTTATGATTGGATATTGTTCAAGGAGTCTCGCATATGAATCCTATTGATTTTCAGCTCACTAGATCCAGTACAACGGGTCCTATGAATCCAGATATTCCACATTTTCGGTTTGTTAGCGGAAAAGTTAGTTTTAGTCTTTAAAAACCGTTTATTTTTCTAAGGTTCGAACAAAATTACCGTTAGTCTTGAACAAACTTGTGCAATCTGCTCATGAACATTTTAATCGTATATATTAATACTACGAAGTTGGTAAACAACTGGACCCAGTAGAATGAGGTTGGAAGCTAATTGATAATGTATTGGAACCAATGCACACTCCTTCCACCTGCACCAGTAAACATCCTTAATACTAGTGTTTTTAAATGAAACTCAAGGTCTCTAGTTAATTCCACACTAGAGACCTTGAGTTTCATTTAAAAACACTAATATGAGCATATTCCACGAAGTAAGGGTCGAGACAGTCAATTTCATCCTTAATACTATTTTTTGCATCTGCAAAAACTGGTGTAATTTGAAATGCAGCTGCAAAAAAGTTGGCTTATATTCACCAGCATGCACCAGTACTGTTCAAATGTTGAATCTCCAACAGAAGAAGATCCTTACATCAACGACGAAACAACTGATGTATCGATGTTAGAACAATTTACGTCAACTCAGAAGATGAGGAAGAAGAAATAGAAGAGGAAGATGGAGGAAGGTAAGAAGAAAAACATGGTGACGATGAATAAGAAGACCTGACATACCATTAAATTTTAATAAAATAGACCGTGGAGTAGGCCTACCGGAGTAACCACGTTAAAAAAACGCGGTAAGTTACAATACCTCATAGGTGGCATGGAAACGGATGGAGAATACAATCAAAGTAAATTATAAAATCGCTTTTTCTCAGAAAATGTTATTGTTATGAAAAAAATAATATTTTGGTTCGTACGAAAAGTCTGAAGAAGCAAAAGAAGAAGAAGCAGCAAGACTTAAAATCGAAAAACAACTCCATTATTTTTCGATCTTAGGGATGGAGGAGTTATAGGACGAGAAAACTCTAGAAATAAATAAGAATATTATGTTACTATAAACAAGATAAGAAATGCAGAGTTAGCATATATTTTAATATATATAGGAATGTTGTTCAAAATATTATTATTTTTAAATTATTAAGATTGTAGATACATTTTCAAGTAATTATTTCAAAATTATTGTAGATTTGATTATATTGTGAAAATAAACCTTTTTAATAAAATGGTTTTCGAAGTTAAAAAGTTATAATTGCCGCTATGCTTTTCAGCACCGCTTAATCACTCCACTACGTAATTGGGCACCTCATTATGCAAAAATAAATGTAACATTTCACTCTTGATTTCAGCACTGTTTAAACATTTCGCTACGTAATTCGGCACCGTAAAGATATAATTGAAATCAGCCAATCAGAATAGTGGATTGTTTAAATGCCACCGGGGCTTAATTGCATATGAAACTTCATTAAGTTAGTTGATTGTGATTATTCTTATTAGGGAAAAAATACAATTAGTTGATTTCGAATAATTATTTTCACAGCTGTTCATCGTACTTCCGTTAGGATGTATCTACATAATCTTTGCATAATTATAATAATGCTATGCTCATACATTTGCAAGAATTTATGTCAAACAATCTATTATGATGCATGAGTAAAAAACTATTATTATATTTATATGAAAATTATGTTAAAATAATATCAACATCCGATTCCAAGCGGGTTTTGTTCTGAATAATAAAATTTCAAGCTATTCACATCGTCTGCACACTGCAGTGATCGGAAATTGATAATGACAGATAATATTATAATAATATAATTTAAGCTGAAATAATCCAGCAAATATAACATTTTTCTGAGTACAACTTTTTTGGATTTTGTGAGTAAGAGATTCTTTATTAACCTTTTTCCAAGTTATGTGTCGGTAAAGTATGAAATAAATTCGATATTTCTTAAAGCAACAAAGACTTTAATAAAACTTGAAATACGTTCATTTCTAAAGTCTGTTTCTTATTGACAGTACGCGAAAAGGTCACAGATGCTAGTCAGGTAGTAAAGCATAAGCGTGACAGTTCATCTAAGGAATTTATCTACTATTTAATTTTATACCCGATCTGATATATAAAGGTAATATAAATGTAAATTCGGTTAGTTAAAACAACTAACTGGCCTTCATACATTTGTAGAGTACATACAGTTAAAACAATAAATTATTTTTGAAATAATCTAGTAACGCAACTATTATGACTGAATATTTCATTAATTATCTTGAGAATTTGAAGCAGGTCAATTCTTGGGAGTCATATTAACAAACCATTTATCAATTCATTCTCCAGATAATTACTTTCTGATTTTCCAAGAAACAATACAATAGGGTCCTACTAGGGATTGTCCCAATGACTACTTAGAAGTTTTGCAGGTATATACGGTGAAACTTGGTCTCGCCAAAATTTGTATAATTTGTTTTGCTTAGAGTCGCTTATGTTCCATAAGTGTTAACTGTGTTGTGAAAAATGTCTTCAAGTTTTACCCCAGTAAAGTGTAAGAGCGTGATTAGCTTACAAACGAAGACTGCAGTGTTAAATGTGCATGATGCTGTTGTACATCAAATGCCGGCTGCTACTGTTAGAAATATAGTTTCGACATGTTCCAATATGACAAGAGTTAGTGAATCTACTATTAACAGGCTTCTAAGAGAGAGGAAAAATGGAAATATATCTCCACCTAAAAAGTCAACTGGAAGAAAACCATTTGACCTTGATAAACATATGCAAAATACAATAAGACGAAAAGTACATGAATTATATTTTAAAAAATAGACCCCAACCCTTGACTAAGAATGGTGAAGGAGGACGAGAATTTGCCTGACATAGGGCGAAAAACTTTGTGGAAAATATTACACAAATTAAATTTTACTTGGGAGAAGCAAAGTCGCAAATCAGTGCTACTCGACAACGATGAAATAATATGTTGGAGACGCCAGTATTTACGAGATATCCGAAAATACAGACAGGAGGGAAGACAAATCTATTATCTAGATGAAACATGGCTCAATGAAGGACATTCAGTGAAAAAAATATGGCAGGACAAAAGTATTCAAACCAGTCGTCAAGCTTTCATAGAAGGTTTATCTACTGGGCTGAAAACTCCTATCTGTAAAGGTCGCCGACTAATAATAACGCATATTGGATGCAATTAAGGGTTCGTTGAAGGTGGTTTACTGGAGATTCAGTCAACATCAACCAAAGGCTATCATGAAGAAATGACTGCAGATGTATTTTACACAAATGGTCGAATTAATTCCAAATAATGCTGTAATGGTTATGGACAATGCCACTTATCATTCGCGATTAACAGAAAATCTTCCATCTACCTCTTGGAGAAAAGCTGATATTAGAAACTGGTTAATCGTAAAAGATATACCATTTGAAGATGATATGTTGAAAAAAGAACTTTTAAAGGTTGCTTCAGATCACAAGCTACAATTTAAAAAGTTTGTTATTGATGAAATAGCCAAGAATCGTGGGATAACAATACTTCGTTTGCCGCCATACCATTGTGAATTAGATGCGATAGAGTTAATATGGGCCCAAATGAAAGGTTATGTAGCTAGACATAATAAAACATTTAAAATCAAAGATGTTCGTGAACTCATGAAGTACTCATTGACAACAATAACTGAAGAGAACTGGAGAGATGCTGTGAATCATGTAATTAAAGAGGAAGAGAAAATGTGGGTTTTAGATAACCTTATAGAAAAAACTATAGAACCGATAGTGATCTCTCTCGACGAGTCTTCGGATGATTCTTGTATGACCAGCGAAGAGGATGATACTATAGATTGAATTTTATATTTCCTATAAATGGTATGTTTACTTTACTTAATATACATTAATTCATCTTCAATAAATTTGAATTATGAGAATTAAACTATATTTTCTTTAATTGATTTAATTTAATAAAAATGAAAATGTAACTTGTTAATAGGCCTAAACGAATGAATTTTATTTCAACTGTAATGTTGCTGGTATTGTTCAGTTTTATTACCATATTGTATTTTGAGCTGAAACAGGGATGTACAGATAACCTATACAGACACCTACTTGTTTTGCATTAGAATTTTAGTATTTACTTGTAAAATTCTTAGGATCACTCTGTAAGAGATAATTTTCTATTTGAATATTTAATGAGGCTACTGTGTTGTCAGACATTAAGAAATAGACTATAACCTTTTTCCAAGTTATGTGTCCGTAAAGTATGAAATAAACTCGATATTTCTTAAAGCAACAAATCCTTTAAAAAAACTTGAAATACGTTCATTTCTAATTGTAACCTACATTTTACAACACAATTTCAATATACAGGGTGATCCACGTCAATTTTTTTAGAGTTTGGAAGATGTACGTTGAGAACATACATTTCATTGGTGTCTAATGATATATACACACAGCTTTGTTTTAAATGTTCGGTCTGCTGTATTTGACAGTATAGCTGTATGATTCAAGACTGTGGATTCTATATTTTAGTTGAAATGGTGCAAGATTGCAATAAGAGCCTCAACCAAAGAAAGTAACAATCTACGTTATCTTGATAAAATAGAGTCACCCTGTAATTGTAAGTTATTTATAATTTTATTGTTTTTTTTGGGACGTAACGTATTTTATTTTAATAACTGATTGCTTGAATAAACAAAAAGGTAATGGAGTTCCAATGCGTATTTACACAAAAGAACCCCTCATCCAACTAAAAACCATTATTAGCATTGTTTTTGTTTCTGTGATGATGAGACTAGTCTTTTCACTCAAAGACCTGGTTCTGGATGAAGCAGGACTACAACTGATATAGATAAATGAGTGGATAGTAAAGAGAGGACTTCATGCTGCTGGATTACCTTCTCAAACTAAAGCTGCTGGACCTCCACTTTCTCGTCAACATCAGATTGACAGGTTTGAAAGTAAGCTGAAGGTTGAATTAATTCTTTAATAGTAATTTATGCAACAAGTACATAAAGTGGTACTTTTTTTCACGAATGGAAAAAGTTGACCCAAGTTAACGTTATGGCACTTTTTTTAACGCTTTTTTACTTTTTTTCACTCTAACCATAAACAACCACTTTAAGCGCTGCAAACCGATGAAATACAAGGTACTTTAAAGATAGGGCGTAGAAAAACCTTATTTATGGTTTCTTGAGAAATATTGTTTATTTCGGTTCGACTTGTGTCTTGTAACTTCTCAGTACCTACTTATTGGTTCAGTTTTATAAACCACATTCTTCAATGTAATCAAATCGTAATTAAATATTAGAGTTTTGTGTAATTTTATACGCAAATACTGACGATGTTATAAAAACGTTCGCGTGCCGAGATACTACACTACGCCGTTTCATTGAAAAGGGCATTTAAAAAACGAGAGTGCTATTTAAATGTCCACGATATAATTTATTTCACTAGCTGCACGGTTTCCTAAACGTTTCAGTTGTGATTAACATAATTATTTGATATTTTATTACAAATCTGAATAAAATTTCTACCTCAAATCACAGGATAACAAAATAAAACCGCCAATTAGTTAAATAAATATACCACAGGAAGCGGAAATAAAAAACAAATAACAGTGTATGTGAACGTAAAGTTTTTTATTATATTATTATTTTTAGATGGGTCCGTTTCCCACACTTATATACGGATGGTTTGCCAGTATTTACAAGTTATAAGGAGTCACAACTTATTAATGTGATTGAGGATTGTTCACGAAATTATCGTTAAATAACATATACGCATTGATATTTCCATCAGCATAACGTAAAACGGAATCACTTCAAATGATTGTCCAATCCTATGATCTTTTTACAAAGCGATTTCATCTTTCTAGATATGGATGCTGTCTCCGTTTCTTTTCTGCAGCAACTGTTGGCCAATATTCATTGTTTCAACATCCTTTAATATTTATAACAATTTCTTATTCAATATCGTACATAAACAAAAAAATATCTTCTTTTCAAATATTCATAATCCTCTTTATTGGTGCAGCAGTTCCTTCTTAATAGTACGAGATCCCACTGCAGAATTAGTGTACTTATCGAGTATATGCTGAAAACCTAATTTTTACGCATATTTATCATCAAGAGAATAAATATCTGCTAGGGTGCCTATTAAAATGTGGCCGCTAGTATTTTTAATTAAATTATTTTTAATTAATTTTTCGCAAAAAATTTCATTGATTTGTTTTTAAAATAAAATATCGCCCACTTCACGGCAATATATATATATATATATATATATATATATATATATATATATATATATATATATAGACTTTGAAAATTCACGGTTGCCGTTGCGCACTTGGCCGCAACCTCTTCGCAGCCAGGTGTAAACAGGTATGTTTTGATATCTTTTTACGTTTATAACGTACATTTATGATTTATATATCAAATTAAAGCTAATTTTTCTCTCATTATTATAATATATGGGTGCCTAATTAAATCTGGCCGCAAGGGCGTCGCCAGCCGATGGCGCAGGGGGGGGGGGCAAGTTGACTTTACATACTACAATTCATACTTTTCTCATTCTCTATGAATGAGAAAAGTAGGTATGAATTGTAGGTAAAGTAGGTATGAATTGTAGGTATTCTGTGACAGTACATAGTCCAATGTGTAAAGCTACACGAGCACGAGCTCTTGACTATGCAATAAAAAACTTGTAAATAAGTTATAATAATATTTATTAGAAAAATAGAATAAAAAGGAGTTTGAATTTGAATAAGTGTACAGCGTACAGCGTATTTTTTTTAATTATCAGATTTTAATATTATAATGGTCGTTGTTTGTTTATATTAGGTTAATTAAAATATAATTTTCGGGGATTCATTGTAAACTTCTCGACCACTTTATTATTAAAATCTTGTAAGTTTCCATGTATAAGTTTTCGGTGCACACTCATCATGGCCAAACCATTGAGGCGATTTTCACTCATAGTGCTTCTTAGCCAGGTTTTTAGTCTCCTGAGGCTGCTAAACGATCGCTCTACCGTACACGTCGTGCATGGAAGAGCTATCAAAATTTTCAACGCTTTTTCCGTGTCGGGAAAGAAGGTTTTTGCTTCTTTTAGGATATCAACAACGGTTTGATCTGTTGAGTTTGGTTTATTATGCCAGAATTGCTGCCAAAGCTCGACTTCAATTTTTATGTTTGGTAAATTATAAAACTGAGCGATAGTTTCACAAGTTTCTGTGAGATTTTCGACTGACATCGTTTGCATTTGTGCGGGGTGTAATTTAGATAAAGCAAATGATGGAGTATTTTCTTCAGCAAAGCGTGTTTCAAGCGATGTAATAACGGAGTCCAAGTATGGTATTATTAATGATCTTTTCCAGAATTCTGAAGGGCTTTCTGCTGGGTGATTGCTTCGATGACGTTGTTACCCAACAATGCGCGGCATTGAAGTGATATCCTCCTCCAGGCCGACTTTCTCCGCAACAACAGTAGCATCCTTTATAATTTCATCTGTGACTCTTTCGGGATTATCACGGTGGCTCTTAAGCAATTGCAAAATGCGTTTGACGTGTTGCGAGGCCTTAACCACATCCAAAGCTATGGATTGGAGTGCGTTAACAACAGGTTCTAACAAAGCAGAGTATTTAGCTATCAAAGTAATACAAAGTATAAACGAAATTTTGAAAGCAGCCGCATGGAGTTGAAAGGCATTTTTTCGAGTAGCACTGTTTCCTTCACGATAAGTTTTCTAAGGCTTCCAATATAACAGGAAAATTCTCCTTAAATACTCTGATAGTTTTATGTTTCTCACTCCATCTTGTTTCGCAGAGCCTGGCAATATTAGGTACCAATTTTCTTCTCAAAACAGATTCCCGAAAAAAATTAATAATATCTTTAGTGGTTCCCATGGTGTTTCGAATTTCAGGAAGAATATTGAGATCATTTATTACCAGATTCAGTTTATGGGACGAGCAATGAAAGAACAGTGCTTTGGTATATTTTTTGCGAAGGATCGCTTGTACTCCACCGTCTTTTCCGGACATCGTCGAACAACCGTCAAATCCAAAACCAACGCATTTATCAGCAGGATTAAGGTCTTCTTTTGTCAGAAACTCATCGATGCAATATGCAATAGATTTCGCATCCAGACCTTTCAGCTCAACAAATCCGACGAACATTTCTTGGACCTCATTGGCTTCCTCGTCAAAATATCGCAGCCCAATCGATAATTGTTCAGTACCGGAAATATCAGCTGTTTCGTCTGCTAACACACTATAAGCTTCTGCTTCTTTTACTTTTTTCACAATGTCTGCCTTAATAACATCTCCACAAATTGCGATAATTTCATTTTGAATAGCAATCGATCGATAGCTTGCATTCTTTTTCCCATGCTCAATGTGTTTCTTCAAGACTAAATCTCCCGCGTCAATTCGTAGCTTGTATAAGTCCTCGAGAATACCTTCGCCATAATGTTTTCCTCTCAGAGCTAAGTCGTGCGACCCGCAAAACGTAACGCAGGAAATAATAGATGTTATAATTTTTCGGTTTTCTTCAATAATGCCCCGGGAGTATTTGTTGAGTTGTAAATCTACAGGCACACTTCCAAGAAATGATTTAGCGGCTTCCAGTGCCATCTTATGGAAGTGGGTTTCCATGTGCTTTTTGCAATGCTCGTGAATATCTTTGAACTTACAAAACGGCCTTATGATAAATGACCCTAATACGCCTCTAAAAGAATTTGGATTTGGCGGGAACAATGTACAATATTTACAAAAGCTGCCCCTCCCTGCCCCCCCTTGGCGACGCCCTTGTCTGGCCGCAAATAAGGGTTGCTGGCTGCTAAAGATGGTAAATATTAAAAGTAGAGTGAAAGAGAGCTAGCGCATAACGTCACCAGTCAGACGAAGACAGCGATTGCCAGCTGTACGACATTTTAAAGCCATTGCGCATGCGTCGGGTGCTAGTGTTCTCAACTGACCAGCTGCCGCATATTTATTCTAACTTAGAAACCACGATGTTTTGGAGTTCGTAATATACAACGTTATTTATATTGTTATTGTATTTGTGCATCCAAAATTATCAAATTAATTTACGTAAAATATAATTGATAAAGATGAAGGCGTGTTTTCTGTGTAACAAAAAAAAACTATGTACTTGACTTTAATGATGCATCATTTAAAAAGTGTTCGCTCATGTTATTATTTCGTCGTATGAAAAAATATAAATATCACGACGCTTTATTAACAATTGAGTCAACTGATGATTTTGGATACCATACAGAGTGCCTTAAATAAATTACAGTTTTAAAGCAAAAAGACAAAGAAGAATTCGAAATTTTTTGCAAAACAAACAGTAAGTAAAATTTCAATTGAACTTAAAAATATTATAGGTTATACGATATTATAGATACGACATAAATAATACAGTGCAACTTCGAGGTTTTTTTGTTAAATTTTTTATTTTTTTTATTTTTGTGGAAATAGTTTGTAGCACCATTTACTATAATATAATTCCTAAGATATTTCATTTCTTAGACAGGTAGAATTTATCAGGTAGTCGGACCTTTTTGAAACTTATTTTAAGCACACAATAAAATCATTCAGCAATATAATGTGGAGAAATAAATACTATTACTGACTTTTTCTATTAACTGTGCGTTAGGTTTTACCGAAAAAAAATATATAACTGTCTACATTTGGGAAATTAAAAAAAAAGGCAAAGATTATATAATTATATTTTTGTAGATCGACTTAATATTTTCATTTAATTATATCAAATACAATTAAAACAGTGTTGTGGAATGACCATGGAATATTTAACTATAACACCGTATTTTTTATAATTAACAGATTCCGAGCCTCCCTTCAGATCTTCATGAACGAAGTATTTCTGCTGTCAGCTGTGATGTAGTAAGTATATACATTTCTAACAATATTAATCGGATATGGAAAAAAAAATTTCTAGCTGTAAGCTTTTAATACAAATTATCTTCGAACGCATACATTTACTTTGTAGGAAGAATCAAAGGCTTCATTGAACGATCAAGCAACTACACTTCCAGCAGATAAACTTTCACTCTACTTTTAATATTTACCATCTTTAGCAACCAGCAACCCTTATTTGCGGCCAGATTTAATTAGGCAACCATATATTATAATAATGAGAAAAAAATTAGCTTTAATTTGATAGATAAATCATAAATGTACGTTATAAACGTAAAACGATATCAAAATCATACCTGTTTATACCTGACTGGGAAGAGGTTGCGGCCAAGTGCGCAACGGCAACCGTGAATTTTCAAAGTCTTTATATATATTGCCGTGAAGTGTGCGATATTTTATTTTAAAAACGAATCAATAAAAATTTTTGCGAAAAATTAATTCAAAATAATTTAATTAAAAATACTAGCGGCCACATTTTAATAGGCACCCTAGCAGATATTTATTCTCTTGATGATAAATATGCGTAAAAATTAGGTTTTTAGCATATACTCGATAAGTACACTAAATCTGCAGTGGGATCCTAGACTATAAGCTGCCCGAATACTGGCAGAGAGCTGCTTTGTTTGTTGTTTCACCTGTGTCCTGGATTATTATATTTAAGTTTAGTATTAATTTATTGTTAATTAGAATTAAGAAAACTTTGTGTGAATAAAAATATTAAATGGTTTTAATTATTTCTACCTTTTCTTCATCAATTTCTGTCTAAGTTTTGCATATTGTACTGCATAGATGGTCGAATTGAGTGCATATTTCCGCAAAAATCGATGCATCTTTCGTTTTTTTTACGACAATACTAAACAGAAGGTTCCACGATTGAATCGGAGTTGTTGCATTTTTTGCAATACCAATAGTGCCTGGCAAATGTAGAACAATATTTTCTCGTCTAGTACATACATTTCTAGGAGGTGTATGATTTAGCCATTAGGTCCCATCTTTGCCATTGTAATATAATCGCCTATCTTCTATGGAATTCTGGTTTTCCTCGACCTGTTGTTCTGCTTCTGTCATATCTTGCTCAGTATCCGTTTGGTGATTACTGAATTCCTCTGCCCCTACATCAGAAATAGAGTCATCGGAATCATAAATGTCTTCGTCACTTGTAATTTAAGCAAGAGAAGACGCTGTACTTCCCTTTCATAGGTGTCCATATTACTAAACAAAATACTTATAAGAGGTATGTACGTTTTACAATATAAAAACCACCAACCTCAGTACAATAATCAATTGTAAAATCATTTGTACAACACAAAAAAGATGTCACTGAGTGCAAAAATCAAATAAACTTCATCATCCTAAAATACAGATGTCGGAGCATTCTGGAGTTTCCCGTAACAAACTCAGCCATAGGTCCGTCAAGCTGCCCCCCCCCCCGGTTAGATTTTTTTTCCAAAATACTAGCACACATAAAGGGCACCTAGCATAACAATGTTTATAGCTAGCACACCAACAGCTAACAATAAAAATGTTTTTTAATTCGGGTGGCGCCAGGTTAACGCTAGAGCCCCTAAACCCCCCTTCCCCACCCCGGTTGGAATTTTTTCGCCAAAATGCAACCGAACAAACTTGCCAGTTACATACTAAAAACTTTGAAAAATACATAGTAGTGTTGGTATCTTATGATATGCCACAGAAATATTTGAAGCTCTGATTAACCGGCTCTAAGAATTAAAAGCTGCACGTTCTAAGTAAACTTGGGAATTTAAAAAAAATCTGATAGCGAAATGCAATATTTATGTTATCATTACAGTGGTTAATTAACCATCAACGCTACTGCGAGAACTTCGCGGAAAGTGCAGAACATTTGCTTTGCGAATGCCCAGCGCTTTTCTGCAAGAGGCTTAAGTTCCTGGAAGGGGCCTTTTTAACGCCCTCCGACATCAGGAACTTAGCTCCCAGGAAACTGATAAACTTCACAAGAAGTCTCGGTATCCCGGGCCTCGAATAGATCAAGGGTCACGCACAAAAGAACTTATAGGTCGAAGTGCTTGTGAGGCTGTACAGCCTGTACGACCCCCCTACAATCTACAATCTACAATCTAACCATCAACTTCGGCAATAAATATTCTGGCAAATTTAAATATAAAGATTGAGTGTTTCTTTTAAATAAGGACTACAGTGAACCACGATCAGTCTAAAACATGTATTCTCAATATATTGGAACATTTTTAGGGATCTCAGCCGCCCCTTCCCAGATTGCACAACTTTGTCCAAAGGACATATCCAACGGCTTCGCTTTTTTGAACATTTATTTATCCAACATGTCTGTACGCAAACGTTTGTCGTTGCCTTTTTTATAGTGTGACGTAATTTGCAACTTATTTGTGCACGGATTGTTTCTGATTCCGTGACTAAATGGTTCAATTTAAATATTTTGTTTTATTAAAATTACTATGACTTTAACAAAATTATTTTTAAAAGTGAAGGTATTTCGTATTCTTTCGTTTTTTAGCATTAATTGAAAATAAATAGATTATTATTAATTAAATAATAGTTAATTATTAATTAATCAAATACCCGTCTAGATGGGAAAATATAGATATCACGCACAATCCGGCAACAGCTGACAACAATAATGCTGTTTAGGGGCCATTTTTTATAGGAAAATGATGTTTAAGGACAAATACATCCAACATTTTCATTCATTCGTGTAACCATAGCGTTATTTTGCAGACACCCTCCACCCCCTGAATTCAAAAGCATTGTTGATGTACTAGCTATAAAAAATTTTGTGCTAGGTGTCTTTTATTTATGCTAGCATTTTGGCGAAAAATTTCCAACCGGAGGGGGCTAGCGTTAACCTGGCCCCACCCGAATTCAAAAGCATTTTTATTGTAAGCTGTTAGTGTGCTATCTGTAAAAAATGGTGTGCTAGGTGTTCTTTATCTGTGCTAGCATTTTGGCGAAAAAATTCCAACCGGGGGGGGAGGGGAGGTACTAGCGTTAACCTGGCCCCACCCGAATTCAAAAGCATTTTCATTGTAAGCTGTTGGTGTGCTAGCTATAAAAATTGTTGTGCTAGGTAGTGCTAGGTGCTCTTTATGTGTGCTAGCATTTTGGTAAAAAAAATCTAACCGGGGGGCCAGCTTGACGGACCTCTCAGCCATCTACCATGGCTCAGTCCTATTTACCAACCTCCAAACGTGGCTTTAACCTCTAGGCGCAAGATGGATGTACATATTCTTAAAGTTACAATACCTCACGACGGTGGCCTATTAGGACAAAGGGATGCATTTTTCAAAAACTGTAAGTTTTTTTTGTAACATATCGTAAAATACTTTTTTTATGTTTCTGAAAGGTACTGAAAACCCCAGATTTCTATATTATCTGTTTATATAAGAAACAGTACCGTGGCCAGTACCCATGTTCTGACAGACCAACGTGCTGCATTGCATCGGAGTGTTAACAAATCATTTCTAAAAAAAAAAACAGGTTAAAACTTTTCTTTGTCACTTAATCTTTGTTGTAAGGAATATGCTGCCAAATTTTATGATGTCTTTATACATAATCATGAACACAAACATCCTTTCATAAAAAATATATCCGACCTCTACAAGTAACGCGTAATACTGTAGTTTTAAGATCCATTTTATTCGATCGCTTGCTATTTTTTTGTACGGAAACGTTTTTTTTACCCACAACGAAGCCTCTTTCGTAGTTTATTTATCGAATTTTAGCACTTCTTCACCTTGAAAGTCTCGATTACAATTGACTACGTCTATGAATAGGTCAATAGCTTCTATGAAATCAAGGACATCTCCGTATAAATATTAAAATAAACACGTGACGAATCGTAAAGGAATAAAAAAAAAGTGTATTGGGAAAGGACTGGCACAATTTTACAAAAAGTAGAAACGATATCATTAGTCAACAAGAATTTTATTTTTGCGTTTGTTATTAAATTAATATTTTCCGATTGTCTACAACGAAAAGTAACGAAAGACGCAATTCATAGCAAATAGATTTGAAACATTATACAACAAAAATAGATATTTTCAGAGTTTCACAAATTATTTGAGGAACAACGGCTTTTGGAGGGGTAGTTACTCTATGTTTAACGAAAACTACGTAAGCGTAAAAATGGTGCATTCAACTTTAACCTTCCAGGACTCGCGCCAAGTCTCACAGGCCCAACGAATTTACTTCTACGTGTCATATGGTGGTGGGGCAACGCTGAAGATAAATTAGCCCCGATTATAGAACTATTTGATATTTTTGGTGTTAATTGTAAGAAAAACTACACTCTTAGTCAATTTGCAACTATCGACGAACAGTTACCGGCCTTTAGGGGAAGGTGTCCATTTCGACAATACATCGGTAGTTAGCCCAACAAGTACGGCATTAAAATTTTTGCCATGGTGGATGCAAAAATGATGTATGTTCAAAATATGGAAGTTTATGTTGGAACACAACCTAAAGGACGTTAATGTGTTCCAAATGATGCATGTAATATTGTGCTACGACTTGTTTCTCCTATTTCCGGCACTGGTCGTAATGTAACCTGTGATAACTGGTTTACTTCATTTCCGCTTATAACGAGACTCTTGTCAGAGCATAACTTGACCTATGTTGGAACAGTACGAAAAAATAAGCGGGAGCTACCTTCTGAATTTGTCAATACAAAAAGTCGTCCTGATTTATCAAGTATTTTTGGTTATCAAGAAACCACCACAATTCTTTCGTATGTACCACGTAAAGGAAAGAACGTAATTATTGCTTCCAGCATGCACCGCGATGGAACAATCAATCCAGATACCGCTGACAAAAATAAGCCAGAGATGATCGCATTCTATAATGCAACCGAAGGTGGAGTGGATACTGTGGACAAACTTTGTGGTACATATAATGTAGCAAGAAACACGCAACGTTGGCCTATGGTAATTTTTTTCCATATAATGAATATGGCTGGTATCAATTGTTAAAGAATTTATGCTGCGAATAATAAAAAGTATTCCTGTGTAAGAAGAAAATTTCTAAAAGAACTGGCAAATATGCTAACAGAAGATCATCAAAGACGCAGACCTCAACTGACAAATTTGCCAAGAGAAGTGAGAGAACGCAGACAGGAAGCAGCTGGAATACTAAATTTAAATCAAGAACAACCTTGTTTTCCCCCTGGCACTAGAAAGAGATGCTATTTTTGCAAGAAAGATAGTAAAACCAAATATTTTTGCCAAATGTGTAGAAAGTTTGTTTGTCTGACTCATGCTCAAATTTTGTGCCAAGGATGTGTCAGAAATTAAAAAAATAATAATATGTTATAAACAAGTATTCTGTTTTGTAAGAGTATAAGTATAATTTGTTTTGTATTTTTTTTTATTAAAAGTTTATGTAGTTTCAATAAAATGAATTACTTTTGTGTTGTACATATTTTTTTATATTTAAAATGTCATTTCCCTTCTTTATACAAAAGAGGTTAAGCTAATATGAAAAAGTCTACTGGACCCGGCGCGAGTACTCATGTAGCAAAATAAATCGTGAGTCCTGGAAGGTTAAGATATGAAGAATATACCTGGCCAGTGTTAAGGGATTTCAAGATGGTTGGTTATCTGTTGGTAATGCAAGGCTAGGATACACTAAATATCCATGCTAGCTAAAATAGCTTGTGGGATGATAGTAGAGCAATATTCGTGGCGCAGTTCCAGATAGGAAAACAAAATTTCCAAAATTAACCAAGCGATCGTGAAGCCTCCGTTGCAAAATTTTATTTCATGAAGGCGGTAAAGGCTCTTCGACAAGATTCTGAAGCTTTTCATTATTAAAGAGTTTCTTTTTCTAAATTGTCAAAGGCTGTTAAAGTTGGTAATTTCGTCGATTCAGAAATAAAAAGTATAATGGCCAGTGAACAATTCGCACAGGTATTATACAACCTCGAAAAATAAGTGTCGCTCAGCCTTATAGCGATAATACAGAGCTTCCTGGGCAATACAAAAGCTACAAACTACAAAGAGCTTATGTCTGACAGGCTTGATAACTTCAAACGCATGAGTTGCAGAATGTTTCTTAATGTACACATGCTACATGCTCACATGGATCAGTTTAAAGATAACCTAGAAGAGCAAGGGGAACTCTTTCATCTGGACGTGGTGAAATTTGACCAACGTTATCAAGGATAATATAATGAAAACATGTTGGGCGATAATACGCACATAAAGGAAATACAAAAAATGATTATTTTTAACGCTTCTCTTCTGTAATATTTGTAAATATATTTTAATTGTTTTTTGCGACTAAAAGTGCTATATTTTTTTATTAAAAGGAAAATTAAAAAGAATATTTCCCTCATGTGTAAAAAATCCCATAGGAGGAGTGCAATTATCGATTGATTACAGCGGTAACTGTACTGTAGAAACCGAAAGAGCACTGCGATCATTGCATTGCTTACGTATCCACGGTAATCCCATTGTGAATCCTTGATAATTAAAAATAAAATCAGTTTGACAAGTAAAAAATATTTTTAAAAATGTCTCGTTTCGGATGTTATTCATTGGGAATTATAGAAAATAAAGTGATGGAAAGCGAACCAAGTAACACTAAACACAACAGACAATACGTGTGGCGACAGTTTATGAGCTTTTGTGCTGAAAAAAAATATACATTGGATGAAACAACACAAATCAACGTTTGGGCAGAAATATTAACGGACTGGGCATTCAATATGCGTAAGCAAAATGGTCAAGAGTACAAGGATTTCACTGTTAAAACAATTTGGAACGTCACCGCAAAATTACTAATGAATAAGTTTTTCACGGAATATAAAATTATTTTTAACCCTTTTACTGACATTGAATTCAAAACAGCCAGAGATGCGAAAAATGCCAAGAGAAAACAATTACAAACTGATCCAGCGAAAAGAAAAGAAAGTGCTGTTTTTCTAAAGTACGATGAATTTCACAATATGGTTCGTGGTTGTGATGAAGACACCCCAGATGGGTTACAAAGGAAGGTATTTTTTGTTTTTGCTTTTGAGTTAGCTTGGCGTGGTGGAGAAGGCTACAAGTGCTTAATTTCATACTTTAATGAAGAAAAAAATAACATAGGTGAAAAAATAGGAAGGATTATTTACCATCCTGTATTTACTAAGACATCGCAAGGAGGGGAAAATCCATGCGCCTCACCGAAATGGCTAATAATGAATAAAATCAATCCTGATTTGTGTCCCATTCGATTATACAAAAAATTATTAGAAAAACGGGATGGAATAAAAAGAAATCGACTTTTTCTTACCATAAATCCCGCTTGGAAGTTGAACAGAAAATGGTTTAAAGATGTTCCCGCTGGACGAAATACAGTAAGCAAATGGACTAACAAACAAGCCAAAATATCAGGTTTGAATACAGAGAATATTAAACTAACTAACCTTTCCTTACGAGCTACGGCTGTCTCCAATCTCGCAAAAAAGGGTGTCGGCGAGCAGCAACTTACAAAAATCACTGGCCATTCCAATTCCAAACCATACCGCGCTGTGGGACACGAGATCTCCTGAGTATAAAGAACTCAATGTGAAGGGGAAAGCATGAGATGATATAGCTGCTGATGTGGGAAGAGACAGTAAGTTTGCAATAGAATATTCTTATTTAAATGAAAAATTATACCCTAGAATTTATAAGCGAATTTCCTAAAGATTTTCGGTCATTTTTAATAACTTCTAACAAGCCTGACTCATACAGTTTTTAAGATATTGTCATAAAACTGAAAACTGAAATATAACACTTTAGTATGAGATTAAAACTTCATTGAAATCGGTCTAGCCATTTCAAAATGGCGGACATTTTTAAAAAATCCAGATATAAACAAGATATAAAATCAGATTTGTCATATCTGCGATCATAAATGAGCTAAGCAGAGATAAAAGAGCTGAAAGTTTTTATTCTTGGTATTTTTCATAAACCTAGATCTACAGACATGAAAATTTCATAAGTGCTCCCACTGCCAATTCTCAGTTCCATATTTTGTGTAGAAGTAATCAACAAATTCTTCTCTCACATTCTTCGCCTCCTCAGATGCTCGCGTACCATAGTGCAGGAAAGGTTTCCAGCAAGTTTCGTAAGCCAGACGAATTTCTTCGAGAGTTCCAACATATGCCTTATCCCCTTTACAAATCAAATAGTTGTGAAGGATTGTTGCGGCTATGATAATTTTAACTGTAGTGGCATATTTACGGCAAAGAGGTCTGAAATAAACAAGCCATCTTTAGGCAAGTATGCCAAAACATTTTCTACACATATTCTGCAGTGACAATGCCTGTAGTTGTATACACGTTTTTCAATGTCAAATTCTCCATCTCTGGGAAAAGGGCGTAATAAATAACGTTTCAGTGGAAATGCTTCGTCCTCAAGGATAACGTAAGGAACATCACAACCTCCTTCATACAAGGGTTCATCCAGAGAAAATGCAAAAGCATAGTCATTCAACCTTTTACCAAGTTTACTGTTACTAAATATGGCTCCATCAGATTCTTTTCCAGGTGCTCCTACATCAACTGCAATGAATTTATATTCAGAGTCGACTAGGCCAAAAAGTACCGTACAATAGTACTTCTTATAATTGAAGAATGTTGAGCCAGAATTCGGTGGAGCTTTGATGGCAATATGTTTACCATCGATAGCTCCGCCGCAATGTGGATACTTTTTGACAAATCACTTTCACACCAAGGCACATTAAACGACAATATTTATGCACTAACTGCACTGCTACTGACACAAGTGAACAAAATATTCATTGATGAAGGGATTCATGAAAACATCCGTCCACTGGATGGATGTTTTCGGTGTGAATCGGAGCGCTCCGTGGACGTCCGAGGTCGGACGTCCAACCATCGGACGGATGGATGCCGGTGTGGCCCGGCCTTTAGGGCCAGTTTCACCACCTTCCGATAAGTGTCGGATAGCTTATTCAGAACGTATGTCTTTGTCACTTGGCATAAAATAAGAAAGGACAAAACTTTAATTTAAGATATCAGACACTTATCAGAAGGTGGTGAAGGCTTACACCCGACATTAATATCAAGGGTGGAATAAGCAAAATTCTAGACGAGTAGAAATATTTGTTTCCCGAGCCGTAGGCGAAGAAAACGGTTCTACGAGTATAGAATTTTGAATTCCACCCGTGTTTTAGACTATACTTTTTCTACGACCATCAAATAAAAAACTCCTTAATTTCTGGAGAAGTTGTGGTCAAACCATCACTGCTGTCAGATCAAACACAAGAATATGAATGAAGCCATGTAATAGCTATGATTTAAATAAATTTACTTACTTCTTATGAAGTATTAATCAATTTTAATCTACAATTTAAAAAAATTGACAATTAAACAATTTTGACAGTTGACAAATGTTGCGTTGTAGCGTTTTCTATTTTCATCTTTGTTTTCTTAATAAGTGCCACAAAATACACTTATGCTGCACTTAATACTCAACGAGGATTGGTTATTTTACGTTCACTTTAGAGGATTTTTTATGAATTTTGATATTTCTACACTACTTCTGCTCTGCGTAGTGCAGCTGGTATAAAAACACGCCTATTTTCTCTTTCAGTCAAATGAACCGTGACATTTAGATGGCGCCATAAGTATTCATTTCATACCAACGTCGAGAATGAATATTCTTACCCTTGAACTAGAATGATGAGCTTATTCGAAATAATATAAACATCTTTCAGAATTCACAGATACAGGAAGTTCTCTGATTATACAATACTGTATGGTGATATTTACCTAACAAACAATAGAAGCCAGTCAGTCAGTCTACGTATTATAAATTTAGTAATAAGTTATAACCGGTCTACTGGGTCTAAGCAAATAAAAGTAAAAGACTGATTTTATTCTTTATCTGTTTGTAACATTTACCGTCCGCATTCTTCGGCTAATTTCTAATTTGTAAAAAATATGTAAATAAAAAAATAGACATATAAAATGGATATTGTTGGCAACACCGCATTTAGTAGCAGTAAATTAAAATAGACTAAGAAGACGTAGCAGGCAACAGCTGAAAAGTTATACAGCATTGAATTAAAAGGAATAATATATACGACGTCGATGAAGACTATGACCTTGGCCGTTGCACGGCATCGGCGAGTGGAACTCTCTTCTTCATGGCTTACGTTTAGCTCTAGCTCTGCTGGCAGACAAAGAATGTTGTCCGCATACCGAGTGCGAATTAAAAAAAACAATCGGAATGCAACGCGAACTTTTATAGATAAGGTCTATAATTTGCCAACTTTGTGGAATCGAAATACCTAACTGTAAACGCTAACCTAGTTATTTTATTTGACGCATATATGAATATGGTTAAATAATTTTTTAGAATAGGAAAACAAAATGATTTCTTCATTTGCAATTTTTGATACACTAGGAAAGTGATAATTAAACATCCAATGACAAAATAATTTTTCTGTGAATCTTAAAAACCAAAACTTGTAGGCGCATTCTCTTATATAATAACTTTTCTAGGAGGCGGTTACAAAAACTGTATGAACCTAGAACGAGACGTAATGACAAAAATCTCATTTTAAGCTCACACGTACTACAAAAAATGTAGGTAATAGTAGTAGGGGAGGGTAGTCCACACACTGGGACTGCTTTTGCAGTTGGACATTCTATTTTTCTCTAAGACCTTAGAACATATTTGAGATTTGGCAACCCTGTAATAAATCTAAGATGGATGACAAACGTCACCAGCCATAGTGGCGCAGTTGTTTGTTGATAGTATGTGATCAACGAGGTTTTAAGAGCCTCTAAGTAATTTTTACTTGAAATATACACAGTTAAAATTCCTCAATTGTGCAGTCTCTTTAATTAGCAAGTAAGTGTATTTGAACAAGCAATATATTTGTGATTGTGGCGATTTATTAAAATATTTGGTTAAGAAACTACACTAATTTTAGGTTGTTTACACAGTGGGACGGCATCAGGTAGTACACACTGAGACTGTGTACTACTCATGGTATATAATGGAATTTTATTCTAGTAAGGAAACGAAGACACAAACTTTAAAATGGTGGGACCTAAAGACAAACCTAGAAAAATAGGGAAAACGTCCGGAGAAGATATGGCTGCAGATATGAAGCTAGTTACAGAACAGAACTTATGGCCAAGCAACATGGGGTCATACGGGGTTGGTAAATTGCGCACAACGGTCAGTTTGTAGCTAGGTATACCCAAAATGCTTCTTTTCATAGGTAAATTGCGCTCAAGTGACCCTAAAGAGGGTCTAGGAAATGGCATACAACTTTCTACCGATTCCACGAATTTTAAAAGTTAGGTTAGGTTAGGTTAGATAGTTTACAAGAAGTGTTCTTTTCATCAACTTTTATTCGTTCATTATATCAGAAAGAAAAAGTTTTGAGGTATACCGGACTAAGGATACAATTTGACCGCTGTGCGCAATTTACCTATACAGAGACTTAATCCCCTGGCTGCAACTACCTGACGAACCCTTCCCAATTTTGGGAAACTTCATGACCACTGTGCGCAATTTACCTATGCCCGGGGTCATAATGTTAACACTGCCCCGCACTGTAGCCATAAAATGCAACCATTAGATGTAACAGTCTTTGGGCCATTGAAGGCATACTACAATACAGAAGTCGATATATGGCTGGCTAAAAATCCCGGTATTTCCATTACTGTGTGGATCAGTTATAACAATTAGATTAGGTAAATAATTTTTTTTTTAAAAATAATCAGGTCGTCAGCAGAAATCAAAATCCACAAGCCAATATACGAATATATGGTACTCCAATAGAAGAGGTGAGAACATTCAAGTATCTCGGGTGCTGGGTTACCCAAAACCTGGAACCAGAGACCGAAATTCGAGCTCGAATTGAAAACGCAAACCAGAAAGGATAGAAAAATCAAATTATGGTCGACCTTGAAAAAATGTTTTTCCCGTAGAAATACGATATGATCGCGTGGGGCACGTGATAGCGGAAGAACAAAACAAGAAAAGAAGAAGATGTAAACAGTGTAAAAGTACAACAATTTATAAATGTAAAAAATGTAACGTCAACCTTCATACAAACTGTTTTCAAGCTTTACACTCGAACAATAGATAGGATATCCTATAATCACAAAGTTGCATCAACGCAACATTTTGTTGTGGATCAATTAGATGTCACTTTGGGTTTTTGTCAAATATTTGGTGTTTATTAATGTATGTTTAAGGAAAATAAATGCTTTAAATAAAAAAATATGTTATTTCGATGCTTGGTCCTTAATGGATTAATTTATATTCGTATGCATAATAATTATATAGTCTATTTCTTAATGTGTGACAGCACAGTAGCCTCATT
The DNA here is from genome assembly GCA_963921935.1 of Galeruca laticollis. Taxonomy (NCBI): domain Eukaryota; kingdom Metazoa; phylum Arthropoda; class Insecta; order Coleoptera; family Chrysomelidae; genus Galeruca; species Galeruca laticollis. Next base: position 33,172,649 of record OY998179.1, on the reverse strand, counting down.
ACATATTCAAATAGAAAATTATCTCTTACAGAGTGATCCTAAGAATTTTACAAGTAAATACTAAAATTCTAATGCAAAACAAATAGGTGTCTGTATTGGTTATCTGTACACCCCTGTTTCAGCTCAAAATACAAATATGGTAGTAAAACTGAACAATGCCAGCAAAAGGATAAACAGTGCGGCAGTGGCGGAGATTACGATATTAGTTCATTTTGCTTATTTAATTAGATTCGGTCAACATTACAGTTGAAATAAAATTCATTCGTTTAGGCCTATTCACAAGTTACATTTTCATTTTTATTAAATTAAATTAATTAAAGAAAATATAGTTTAATTCTCACAATTCAAATTTATTGAAAATGAATTAATGTATATTAAGTAAAGTAAACATACCAGTTATAGGAAATATAAAATTCAATCTATAGTATCATCCTCTTCGCTGGCCATACAAGAATCATCCGAAGACTCGTCGAGAGTCTATGTGGTTATCTAAAACCCACATTTTCTCTTCCTCTTTAATTACATGATTCACAGCATCTCTCCAGTTCTCTTCAGTTATTGTTGTCAATGAGTACTTCATGAGTTCACGAACATCTTTCATTTTGAATGTTTTATTATGTGTAGCTATATAACCTTTCATTTGGGCCCATATTAACTCTATCGCATTTAATCCACAATGGTATGGCGGCAAACGAAGCACTGTTATCCCACGATTCTTGGCTATTTCATCAATAACAAACTTTTTAAATTGTAGCTTGGGATCTGAACCAACCTTTAAAAGTTCTTTTTTCAACATATCATCTTCAAATGGTATATCTTTAACGATTACCCAGTTTCTAATATCAGCTTTTCTTCAAGAGGTAGATGGAAGATTTTCTGTTAATCGTTAAAGGAGTTTTCAGTCCAGTAAATAAACCTCCTATAAAAGCTTGACGACTGGTTTGAATACTTTTGTCCTGCCATATTTTAATCACTGAATCTCCTTCATTCATTCATTTAGATAATAGATTTGTCTTCCCTCCTGTCTATATTTTCGGATATCTCGTAAATACTGGCGTCTCGCAACATATTATTTCTTCGTTGTCGATTAGCACTGATTTGCGACTTTGCTTCTCCCAACTAAAATTTAATTTGTGTAATATTTTCCACAAAGTTTTTCGCCCTATGTCAGGCAAGTTCTCGTCCTCCTTCACCATTCTTAGAATTCTGTCAAGGGTTGGGATCTCTTTTTTAAAATATAATTCATGTAGGTTTCGTCTTATTGTATTTTGCATATGTTCATCAAGGTCAAATGGTTTTCTTCCATATGAATTTTTAGGTGGAGATATATTTTCATTTTTCCTCTCTCTTAGAAGCCTGTAATTAGTAGATTCACTAACTCCTGTCATATTCGAACATGTCGAAACTATATTTCTAACAGTATCAGCCGGCATTTGATGTACAAAAGCATCATGCACATTTAACACTACAGTCTTCGTTTGTAAGCTAATCACGCTCTTACATTTTACTGGGGTAAAACTTGAAGACATTTTTCACAACACAGTTAACACTTATGGAACATAAGCGACTTTAAGCAAAACAAATTATACAAATTTGGGCGAGACCAAGTTTCACCGTATATACCTGCAAAATTTCTAAGTAGTCATTGGGACAATACCTAGTAGGATCATATTGTAATGTTTCTTGGAAATGTTATTATCAACATTTCGAAAATCAGAAAGTAATTATCTGGAGAATGAATTGATAAATGGTTTGTTAATATGTCTCCCAAGAATTGACCTGCTTCCAATTCTCAAGATAATTAATGAAATATTCAGTCAGAATAGTTGCGTTACAAGATTATTTCAAACATAATTTATTGTTTTAACTGTATGTACTCTACAAATGTATGAAGGTCAGTTAGTTGTTTTAACTAACCGAATTTACAATTATATTACCTTTATATATTAGATCGGGTATAAAATTAAATAGTAAATAAATTCCTTAGATGAACTGTGACGCTTATACTTTACTACCTGACTAGCATCTGTGACCTTTTCGCGTGCTGTCAGTCAATAAGAAACAGACTATAGTATATTGTTTCTCGTTTAAGATATTTACATCATTTTTGTGTAATTTAAAATTCTATGATTTCATACGGTAAAATATAACATTTTTTAGAACTGCCATTATTGTTAATTAGAGTAAAATTCATTATTTGAGCTAAGCCCACACCTGATTTACTTAATCTCACATTGTTCTAATAGTTATTAATATTCATGCATCAGCGCTTGAATCATATAAACTAATATTTGCCTATTTCCGTCGAACTAAAACAATTATTTACGAAAAAAATTGTTTATAGGAAATTGATGCAATGAGATAAAACTAAACCTTGCACCATACGAAACACAATCAGAATAGCAAACTAGTCTGAAGCAAGCCAACGAGATAACGAAGTAGATAAACCTATGGTATTAATAAGCAACACAATATAATAGCGAAACGGATAGTACAGATAGCGCGGAGGTAATCAGCTGTGAACCATTTCTATTGCACAATATCGATAGAAAATAATATTGTATAGTACAGTCAAATTATTAGATAATCAAAATTAAATTGAGATAGGTTTCGATTGTAAACAAATAACGGCAAATGTACGCAATATGATAACTAGTGGGATATCCCAATCAGTTGGCTGTAATTGGATCGTACCATAACCAGTTTCGTTATTTCAATTCCGAGTGGATGTATGTGTGATTTTACAAAAATGTTTTCGTGGATGCCTAAAAATCTTTTATATTCACAAAATCCCTTAGATCCCTAGAGGAAGTGCACTTTCAGTTTTGAGTTTTTCATCTACAAAGTTACAACATGCTTTATTAAAAACGTTGATTGTCACAAGTATGTTAACTATTAAACCTGCTGTGTATTATATATGGAGAGAAATTCATGTACGTGTGGCATGGAATAATCGCTTTAAGGAGTTCTGCATCTCACGCCGTGCAAATTATGATGTACTGACCTTAGAGTAATAATAAAGATAGAGAGGGCTATTCATTCATAAACACGTTTATTTTGGCGGCCATCAATTCTAAACGCCAGTAGTGAAATAATGAATGAATTACAAAAAGTGGGGATGGTATTGTAGATACATGGCATTGCTAATTTCGGCTGTTTTTCTGACAAACTTGGCACCGACGAACCATGATAATCCAAAAACATTAAATTCTTCTTCTTCTTATTCGTATTTAAGATCTTGCGATCTGTTAGTTTTAAAGTTTCCTCTTTATCATTTCCTGGGAGGTGGACTGCCAACTGTCCTTCCATCTCTTAGGTGGTCTACCGGGTGCTCTTTTCCCTGTTGGTTTCCCTTCAAGTGCGATACGTGGCAGTCTGCTCTCCCCCATTCTTTTCACATGAGCTTACCAATGTCTTCTTCTTTGTCTCCCCCATCTTATGATGTCTTGCACTCCACATTGTTCCCTGATGTCATTGTTTCTAATTCGGTCCCTTCTTGTTTTTCCCACTATAGTCCTGAGCGTTTTCATTTCGGCTACTCTAAGCATGCTTTTCGTTTTGTCGGTTTCTTCTCTGGTTTCTATTCCGTATGTCATGATTGGCCTGATACAAGTCTTATAGATCCTAACCTTGCTATCCTTTCGCATGTATTCGTTTGCCCATATTGTTTGCTTTAAGCAGCCCGATATGGCAGTCGCCTTGTTAATCTGTCTTCCTAGGTCCTTCACTGGGTCGTGATAACTCGACAGATCCATACCCAGATATTTGAATTGTGAGACTTGCTCGATGATTTTTCCCTGGACTTCCAGCTTACATCTTACAGGTTCTTTAGCAAAGGTTATGCTTTTCGTTTTTTCTATGGATATGGTCATGTTCATCGCTTGGCTGACCTGGTAGAATTTGTGCAGTTGTCTCTGTAGATCGTCCTGCGTTTCCGCAATAATAGCTGCATCGTCGGCGTAACATACCATGCTGATTCTTTTATTCTGTCCCATTCCCATTAAATTAATTAACTTAAAAGTTTATTTCCACACAAAAAAGTCTTGAAAAACTCATCAAAACGAAAGAACTAAATGTTTACTCTCTAGTCGTAATGGCGCTCGTATAAACAAACCACGTTTGGCATTATTTACTACAATACTACGACGTATTTAAAATGATTGTCGATCACAATCTGACGATATTTGCATCTCTTTATATGGTAATTAAACAAGGACAAAACTACTAAATAGATTACTATTGACACATTAAGAAGTACTGAAATCTTGAGCAATGTTGCCACTTTTAGTTATAATCATAAAGGTATCTAAGGATACAACAAATTCTTGCTTAAAATTTTTATAAGATTATGCCTTTACTAAATAAAATTCAAGTATTATTAATTAATTTTAAAAGCTGCGACTGAAATGCAGAAATTAGTATGACTTTTTTTATTTGCATAACTTTCTAACAAATTTTCAATTAAACGTCCAATTTTTTTGCCCGCGACTAAAGAGGATTTGTAAATATGGCAAAGCAGTGGAAGTGTCCCGCAAGTGAGCTTAGAATGTGACTCAATGTTTGGGGCAGGAAAAAGTCAAAACAAACATATCTATTTTATTTGTTACTCTGAGGTACTGACTAAAATAGAAATTATAACTTCGATCTCTTCATAGTAAAGCTAATTCTGAACGTTAACAACTAGTATGAACAATTAATCAGCCTGCCGGTCATTCCGTAGATCTTCCTTTGACCCTCTTTCTTTAATATCCTTCTTTTTCCCCGTCTTTGTGATGTCCAATTCAAAATTTATGTTTGGGTAATCGATCTTTTGCAATTCTTTGGGCATCTCTGTACCACCTCTGATTATATCTTATGTCCTGTTATATCATTTAGATTCTATTTAAAAATGAGGGTGACATTTACTCGGTGTCTTGACGGAAGAAGGAAGTGAACAAACAGTAAATTATATCAAGATTATTAAATGTACACCCGCCACGCATAACGGTGTATCTTCAGTTAGCGTAAGTACCTTTTAAACCGTGAAAATCCTAATTATTGTCCATCATTCAACAGAACAAAGAACGATAAAAGTGCGGTTGTGGACGTCGAAGGCCCCCACACGGCGAATGCATCTTCCTCGCGAGCATTTAAAACCCACCTCAATCGAAAAATACCAAAATGACGTGAGAAGAGAAGAAAGAGAAGCACCAACTATGCAGATTTTTATCGACTCTCTACTCTTCGGGTGGGAATGGCCGCTGGAATTCCTAACCTGTTCCCACGCGTACGCGCAACAAACGGTGAGACACTTACATTAACGAAACAGTGTTGGCGATTAAGTCAGGGCTTAATCATCAAAAACTTTAACTTTTAATAAGTGCCGTTGAATGAAATAGACATAACCTCTCTTTCAAAAGAAAACAAATATGTAAAGCTTACTGTCACCTATAACCCGCTTAGAATATAAATGTCGAGATAAGATGAGATGACGATAGATTGTTGTTTTTTTAGGTGTTTTAAAATATATAAACAGAAAACGATAAAACTGACGCAAATGAAAATGTAACAAATCATTCACATCAAATACTGAATATCGAGGCTTAAGTGTAATTTTTTTCTGTTTAAATTTATACAGGGTATAACAAAAAGGTAGGTCAGGAATTAAACCACATATTTTGTGGCTGGAGGAAAAGTTAATGTTTCTGGAACTTACAAAAATTTCAAGCTTCAAGTAGGGTAAAGAGAGGAGAAATGGACGAAGCGGAGTGACGGATAACCACGGATTTCGTAAACTACGGCAACGTCGATGTTTTCCGCGAGAGCACAAATCTGTTAGCATTTGTTGACATAGAGAAACGTGCTTGTTGTTTATTTTGATGTGTTTCAGAACAAATATTTAATATTTTTGGTTTTGTTAGTGTGACAAATTTATTTGCAAATATTTGTGATAGAGTGATAGATTGGGTCATATAATAACCAGTACCTGGATGACCGAGCTTTGCTCGTTAACCGATTCATTTCATCATCTACTTCTCGCATCATTATATAGCCCTGTGCATAACGATTTTGCGCTCGAACGATAAACTCCAATAACTTCATCATTGAGGTAGTAATTACTGAATTGAGTGGATGGTTAACTCTTTCATTCACGGCTTCATCAGGGTCTAAAAAGTATAGTTGTCCATACTGTGTCCGTTCAAAGACACCAACATCATTTTGGGTCGGATGTGCTGCCATATTCATTCTATGATATACTTGTCCGCAAACAATAAAACTATAAATTCCATGGCTATTTATTGTTCTATCATCTTCTACATTGAAGGATGCTAGAGCAAAAGATGCGTTTATCTTTCTTATTTTTTTATGAAATTCTTCCGAATATGGGTGACGGTTTAAGAAGAGACGTACTAATTCATTTGAAAATTTTGGTTGCTCCATTACAATTCGTCCACGCAAACAACAGTCACCAAAAGAATTTCTATTTATACGATTAGAAACGCGTTCCTCAGCGAAATGCAATGCACCACAATGGATACACAAAATTTCAAATGGTCCTAAGGCGTGATTATGTTCTGTATTTAATGAGTCTTCACTGTGAGAAGTTTGAGAATCCTGATCAGTTTGATGACGATGCTCTTCTAGGTGTTCTTTAGACCAGTTGCGGATTCGTGAAGTTAGATTGTTTATAAGCGTTTTTTTCCAAGATCGTTTAGGCATTTTTAAGTGAACACGTGCATTAAGAAGACACAAAAAACATAAATAAATAATTGATTTTAGTCTAACCTCAAAGCAAACACTCATTGACTTCGTGTTACTTAACAACGCCATCTGCTGTCGTGTCGTTAAAGCAATTAGTTGCTCACAAAAAATAGTATTATTATTCGCCAATAGATGTCAAGAAGAGTCATATTTTTCAGTTGAGACTACTCAAACGCCTCCTTTTTGTTATTTTTCTTCCAAGTTTATGTTTAAGTTGATTATCGATAAAACACGAATAAAATGACATTTTCTAAAAATGATTCCTAGCTAGATCGATTTATCGCCCCCGAAACCCCCTATATACTAAATTTTATGAAAATCGTTGGAGCCGATTCCGAGATTTCAATTATATATATATATATATATATATATATATATATATATATATACAAGAATTGCACATTTAAAGATATAAGATAAGATATCTGAAGTTTATTTCTAACCTAAAATGTTGCCATTTAATCGATTCAGTTACAAGAAATAAGGTGGTCCATCTCTCCTCTCGAAAAAAGGAGAGATGGACCAGTCTATAGGAGGATAGATGAACCTGGTTTTTAACCGTATCGTTTTGTGTTTTAGACAAATGCCTAATACGTATAAACGCAAGGCTAATACACCCTCAAGAGGATTATGGTCAGCAAATTATTTGGAATCAGCCATAAATGTGGTCAAAGAAGGTGGCATGGGTGTTAACCAAACTGCTATACATTTTAAAATACCAAAGATTACATTTAAACGAAGAATAAAAACAATAATACAGAAAAACTAAACAGATTAGGGCCGGATTCAATGCTTGGAGTAAATGCTGAATCGAAACTTGCCAATAGCAAAAGCTTCAAAAAAATGGTTTTTGTCCTACAAATGGCTTATAATTTGGCAGTAGAGCTAATATTTTTTCACTTACTAAATATGTGTGATGCTACTGCATGTCATAAGACGAATGAGTATGTGTTATTATTTGATTTCAACAAAGTATTTCCGAGCATTTCGTAAAGAAACGAGGCCGTCTATCTAATGCTGGTAAACCAGCATAATGTCGAATGGCAACACCAACATCAAGTCGAGTGCAACACCAACATTAAATCGAGTACCAACACCAAGTAGAGTAGCACCTCCAACTAAAGAGATCTCTAGTGGTACCCCTGGGAAAAAAAACTTAAAAAACGTCCAACAATGAGGGAAAATCTACCTCTAAATTCTGTGTGATCAGATCATGTCGGTAATTTTCCTTCATGGACTATAGTGTTATAATGAGTGTACATTCCGGTCATTTGCATATTGTGAATAATGTAAAGTTTATTTATGTCTAAAAAAAGACAGACATTGTTTTTTAGAATTTCATACATAACTACAATTAATGTTTTAAATGAAACTGAATGGTTCTATCTAATTCCACAATATAATGAAAAATGTTGAAAATTGTAAAAAATTGACAATTGTTTCGATAACTGAATATCATCGTCAGAATGACAGAAGTTACATTTCATTTGATGCCTACCTGATGTTTAGTAGTTATTTTTGGCTAGACCAAGAAGTGACCTACCTTGTGATTGACTTAATATATGTTTATAGAAAAAAGAAGATGTGATATTACAAATATTGAAGCTTAGATGTTATTAGCCCTATGGTGATATCCTGGATATCATTTTTCCAATCGAGATCAGTATAACTGTGCAATGATATAGAAAACCAGGAAAACTATATCTGCTTATCTTTACAATTATCACTTAAGAAGACAGTTTAATAGTGGAGAACTCCCTAGATTTATCTGTTCATTGACGACTTCATATTGTGGGTTTCTTAAGTGTCTTCTGATTTCCAACTCTTCAAAGAAATCCAGTTCTTGTTTCTTATCACAAATATGTAGTACTTCTAGTTCTGTGTTAGATGTCAATGAATGGCTGGTGTCAAGTAGATGTTTTGCGTAGTGGGATTTATCTGGTTGTTTTAATCTGTATGCTCGTAAGTGTTCACTGTATCGGATTTCAAAATTTCTAAGGGTCTGACCCAAATAGACAGCATTACATTCTGAACATTTGAGTTTATATATACCTGATTTCATTGATATTGGTATTTTTGTTTTCACATTTAACAATTTTGTACTTACGTTACTTTCTATTTTAAAAGAAATTGTTGTATTCGTTGCTGAAGATATTATCTTTGAAATATTATTAGAAATATTTCCTGCATATGTGATGGTTTTATAAGTTTTTATTTCTTCAGTTTTTTAGGAAATATTAGTTGTAATGTCACGTTTTCATCTTTTTTATTAATTAACTTATTTATCATATGTAATGGATAACCTTGGATGTTGTTATTTGTCTAATTGTATTAATCTCTCTATCAAAATTACATTTGTTCATAGGAACTGAAAATGCTCTATGTATCATTGAATTATATGCCGCTAGTTTATGTGACATGGGGTGATTGGAACTATATGGAATTGTCACATCAGTGTGTGTTGGTTTTCGGTAAATTGAATATTCAAGTACATTATTAACTCTTTGAATTTTTAAATCAAGAAAATTGATTGAGCTATTTTCTTCAATTTCTAATGTAAATTTAATTTTCGGGTGTAAATTATTGATGTGGTTGAAAAATACATCTAATTGTCGTTCACTACCCATAAAACAAGCTAATATGTCATCTACATATCTATACCAAAATAAAATATATTTCGAAATATTACTTTCAAAGATCTTTCTTTCTAAATTGTCCATAAAAATGTTTGCTAAAATAGGTGATATAGGGCTTCCCATTGGTAAACCTTCACTTTGAATATATATGTTATTGTCAAAAGTGAAATAATTCTGATTAATACATACATCAAATAAATTAAGTATATCTGATATTATTCCTGGATTAATATTTTTATCTTCTAGTAATTTTTTTACAAGTATTAGACATTCTTTAGGAGGAATTTTAGTGAACATATTAGTAACGTCAAATGAAATAAGCTTAGAGTTATCTTTTAATTTGAATGCTTTTAATTTTTTAATCCGATACAGTGAACACTTACGAGCATACAGATTAAAACAACCAGATAAATCCCATTATGCAAAACATCTACTTGACACCAACCATTCATTAACACCTAACACAGAACTAGAAGTACTACATATTTGTGATAAGTAACAAGAACTGGATTTCTTTGAAGAGTTGGAAATTAGAAGACACTTAAGAAACCCACGATATGAAGTCGTCAATGAACAGATAAATCTAGGGAATTCTCCACTATTAAACTGTCTTCTTAAGTGATAATTGTAAAGATCAGCAGATATAGTTTTCCTGGTTTTCTATATCATTGCACAGTTATACTGATCTTAATTGAAAAAATGATATCCAGGATATCACCATAGGGCTAATAACATCTAAGCTTCAATATTTGTAATATCACATCTTTCTTCTTTTTTCTATTAACATATATTAAGTCAATCACAAGGTAGGTCACTTCTTGGTCTAGCCAAAAATAACTACTAAACATCAGGTAGGCATCAAATGAAATGTAACTTCTGTCATTCTGACGATGATATTCAGTTATCCAAACAATTGTCAATTTTTTAGAATTTTCAACATTTTTCATTATATTGTGGAATTAGCTAGAAACATTGAGTTTCATTTAAAACACTAATATGAGTAGATTCCACGAAGTAAGGGTCGAGACAGTTAATTTCATAATTAGAATTATTAATTTGTTTGCATAAGCCATATATATGACTTATGTTTATTTCATATATTTTAGTTTGGATCATATGGCTGCAATATGATTTTTGATTTATTTGTGTTTATTAAGCCTAATAAAACCCATTTTTGGAAATAAAATATTTAAAAAAAACATTGAGTCATGCAATAGAGGGTTAATAAAAGTTAGTTTTGACTGCGGATTTCGGGATGTAATAAATAACATCCCATTTAACATAGGAAATTTTTTTTGTTCATCTCTGATATCGTCCCATATATGAGTCCGCGTTTGCTATCCAGGAATATATAGCCATCCTAATATGGCCACTCTATACCATATACATAATATAAAGTGCATTTGAATTAAATTTACACTATTTTTAGAGGCCCTTAACCTCTAATTTCACCAACGTATAATCTTGACTACCACTTTCTGAGACGGCGCCTTACTAGCCATCAAATTGACTCAAACTATAAGAAACGTCCTCAATGTTTTTGTACAAAAGCCATCGTTTTACTTGGAAGTTGAACAACGTAAAATATTTTTCGCAATACAAAGTTTTCAGAGAATTTAGTGTATTACAATAAAAATCATTTATTGCTGTAAAATTTTCTCTGTTGCGTCACTGATTTAAAAACATTTTACCTAGCTGTTATTAAGTGAAAGAGTTGGCAATTCTTCGGAGTGGATATCGAATACTGCGCTTGCAACAGCAACAGTCGTTGTCACAAGACCCGATTCTCGATTCTTCAATTCACATACCATTGCTGTTACGTCACAACATTCCACTACTCAATGTTCCAATGTTGTAACTAGATTTTTCCTTTTTTATTTTTCATCGTCGATGTCCGTATCTTTTTGCTGGTGGTTGGTGGCTGCTCTCTTATTTGTTTGTCCGTGAACGTTCTTAGATTTATTGTGAATGAAAGAAGGTAAATGTGACAAAAAAAATAGGTATCTGGAGCACAAAATTGTATATTCCTCTATCTGAGTATAGCGATATTAAATGAAACTGGAAGTATTTACTTTGGACGTTATACGCGTCAAATTTAATCAGTACAGTGACGTGTTCAATTTAATAATATTCGTAGTAATATGTGCCATGAAATAAGTGTAAAGGTCGATAATTAATTAATAAATCTCCTTTTATCCTCCACCCTCCAATTATTTTCCAGCATAATACATACAAAACAATCTATTAAAGAAAACCTTCGTTAGATATAATTCTGGTTATCTCATTTTCCTTCCACATATAAACAATTATTGAAACCAGGAGATTCACATCAGTTCCTTTTTCTTTTGTAATCTACGCCCTTGATGAACCGTAAAGCAACCGCCGAAATGCATCTGCGCCGTTTTATTCGTAAAATAAGATGGCGCCGGTTCCTTGCTCACCCTGGAAATTCTGGAAAATTTCTGCACCCACATCATAGCATATCGTGTTGACCGAATGCACTTTAACCTTTGCAATTTCCCGGTACCGAAAGGCAGGGGTGGTTGGCGTGCGAAAGAAAGAATTAAGGGGGAAATAAATACTGTAATGCTCGGAAAAGAATCATAATATATAGTTGATTAACCTCTTTAGTTTTGAATTTGTTGGTTAATGTAGGTGGAAGTAATTTAAAGAGGAATCAATTTCTTCATTAAAAATTTGTATGATAAAAAATCAATATATGTATTACGTACAAACTGTATCGTAATTATGACTAACTTACTGAAATATGTTGAACATTGTTTGAAGTTTAAATTGTTATAACCGATCATCAGTAACAAAGCACTCATTATTGATTAATAATATTGTAGAAATGTAATATTTAGTAGTATTTTCTGATTCATTTTGATAACAAAGTAGTTCCTCAACACACTAAACAAGAAACATAACAAGTCTTTTTTGTGATGTTCTTTTTAGAAACTTTTCGTGATGTTTATTTAAAACGTTAATAATATATCTCCTAGATGTCTTAATTTTATTACCAACTCTATTAACATCCTTGTCATGTAAATAAAACATATTTTTGATGTACACAATAATACTTGATATCGTAGTTACATACACATCCTATGAACTTCTTTTTAGCAACTTCCCATAGGAAACATTCATACGATGCTAATTTGTATACTTCTCACTAATGTCACATACAGAACGTTACTGTAATATTACAAATTAACATGTTTCTAAGATGATCACATGTGTTGCAGTTACTTTTACATCTTTCGAAATAATTTTTAGTAACTTCCTAAGATTACGTCTGTACGATGTTAGTTCATAAACATCTCAGTAATATCTCATATTAAACATCACAGTAACATAAAAAAAGAAGAAAACAGAAGAGGAACTGACGAACAGCGAACAGTAGTTATCTGTGGAAAAAAATGACAAGCATGAAATGGCGGGTGGTTTTTAGTTTTGTGTTATATTTTATTGGTAGGGAGCACATTTTTTGCAAGAAAAAGTACTTGAATAAAGTGGTCTTCGTTTTCGTTAGTTCCTACTTAGCTACAGTTTCTATACTTAGTTATAATTCTTGTTATAATGGACGAACAACAGTTGCTATCGGTAAGTACCTATTCCAAAATCATAATTATTAAAACTTAATAATCATTCAATACTTTAATCGGCTATTGTACATTGAAATTCCAGGTGGAGATATTGTACACTAACATTATATAATAGAGTTTACAAAAAAAGGGTTTGTTCAACTTTTAAAATATTTTAGTTAGTAAGTATGTTTTACAAACGATTCACAATATTTCAAATCCTAGATATGCATTATACCCTACAAAAAACTTAATATTGCACTAGGGTAGATATTATTATAAATAATAAAACATGATCATATGTTGGCAGAGATTTGAATCTAGAAGAAAATCTTTTCAATGTTCAAGATGTTTCAGAAGTACTTACATAAATAAAATAAAAAATAAATAGTTGGTAATTATGTAAAGGGGAGTAACTATTTCAGAAAGTATTAAACAGTACAAAAAATATTGAATCAAGTATCTCTAGTTCTAGTTTTTGTAGTAGTAGTAGTCATGGCCACCAATATAGTTTTGCGGGTTTAAAAAATTTTAACATTCATACTAACAATTCTTGTAAACAATTAGAGACTGTTGAGGACTTTAAAAACAGAAATTTCTGTTAAAAAGCTCATTTCCATTTGAAAATACACTGAATACAATTAATAAGATGTATATATCCCTTACAATGGTACATATATTATTCTAGTTGAAGAATATGTAACTTATGACACTGAATGCTCCATTCAACAAACAGAATTCAATTCAATGGGATACAATTAATTATAAACTCATTTAACTTGATAATGTGTTCATATCTCTTCTTCATAAGTAGTTTTTTTTTGTATACAGTGTATTAATAATGCTTAGTTTTCATTAAGTTACAATTCCACGATGTTAATATACAATATGTTCCAGGATGAAAATAATAAGATGAGAATAGTATATTATTTTAGACAGAAAAGAAGTATGAATTTTCATGGCACACCGAAACAGCGACTCTTGCGTGAGAAAAAGTAACCGTAAGTAAACGATAGAATTTTCTTTAATCAGATTGGACTTCTGTTGATTTAACGTAATGTTCCATAAAATCTTTACGGTGTAAAATTTTTATTAGTTTTAATATTATTAAAAAACTATTCTAATAATTTTTTTGTAAACTAGCTGTAATATATGTGTAACCGTTAAACTTTATTAATTCAGTTTCAAAGTATGTTACGTTGTGACAACTACAGATTAATATACCCTTTTTATTTCTTGCTTTCACTAAACGCGTTCAATAGTTTCCACTTTCCACTATGTAATATGCTCACACAATTTTATTTTTTTAGGTTGGATTCCTGGACTAGATATTTTTTTTCTAATTTTGTACCTGTTTTTTTCAAATTTACTGTACTGTTCATTAATAGTGAATAAACGTTTTAAATTCTTTATTGCTTTTTTTTCTATTTTTTTTTAAATGTACAGGGTGAACAGCTAAGAACGACTGTAGGCCACATCTCAGAAAAGAATCGTGGTACAACTTCAAAAAAATTACTTTTAGGTAAGTGCTCCTGAAAAATTGCTGGAGAATATTTTGCAGTCTCTAAAATATCCGCTAGGAGTGGAATGAACACTCGAAAACATAATACTCCAAAAAAACATACTAAAGGTGTACTAAAAATACAATTTTTAAAATCTTGATGAGATGAAAAAATTTAATTAAGGAGATTTTTTGCCATTATTCTTCAAATAATGTGTGGGGAAGTTTCAAACTTATGAACAAATGTATAACTTTTTCGTTTTTTAACCGATATTAATGATTTTAGCTGCATTTAAAATAGTTTTTCTGTTTAATAAGATTGATAACAAAATTAGATAATTTTGTATCCATTCGAAAATTTCAAATGTAAATTGAAGCATTTTTTTAATTTTTATATCTGATATCGTAAATTTTATATCTTGGATTAGATTCCTATTTTTTTAACCCCTTTTCATCAGAATTTAAAAAATGCCTCATTACATTTGTAATTTCCGAGAAAAATGGGAAACTTGTCAAATTTTTCACATAGCGTTGACAAAATTGTATAATTTTGTTATTTTTGTTAAGCATATCTTATTAAAGAGGAAAAAATCTTTTAAATGACGCCAAAAACATTGATATCGATTAAAAAACAAAAAAGTGTTACATTTGTTTTTTATGTTGAACTTTCCCCCACCCCTTACTTGAAGAATAAGGACAAAAAGTCCCTAACTACATTTTTTCATAATCCCATCAATATATCAAAAATTGTATTTCTACGATACCTACCTTGAGTGTGTCTTTTTTGGAGATAATCACAGTATTATGTTTTTTAGTGTTGATTCCACCCCATAGCAGATATTTTAGGAACTCAAAAATATTTTCCAGCGATTTTTCAGGGTCATTTTCCTGAAGGTATTTTTTTAAAGTTGTACCATGACTATTTTTTGAAATATGGCCGACAGCCGGCGTTCTTAGTTGTTCACCCTGTATTTGCTGATTAGGCACAGAAACATCTATAGGATGTCATCTAGAATGTTTGAGGTATATTATTTAGGGGTTTAAGTAATGTCCATACAACATCTAAGAGAATACACTGTATTGTTTTTGAAATGTTGCATTTAGATCATTGATAAGATGTTATTTTTTAGACATTGCATTAACATCGACAAGATGTTAAAAGGCATTTCATAATGTAACAGAAATGTTGTTTTTAGTTCATTTTAAAGACTTCCTTCTGAGGAAGTTCCAGTAACATCTCAGTAATGTAAAAAGGCATGTGATGAAAACAAGAGGAAAAAAGGAAGAACATTAATCACAATGTAATGTTGAATTAACATAACTGTAATATTTATTTGCATAGTGGGAAATGTCAAAGTACTTACGAATTTAGTGCAAAAAGTCTAGAAGTATTACCTGAAAAAAATAACAAATATAAATAAAAAATTAACTAATTAAGTTTACTTTCAACAAATTCCGAATAGTATTTTTTTTTCGAAATAATTATTTTTTCAATATACAAAGGTATATAGAATCGGTACAGAGACATAATCAAAAAATAAATCTTAGACAAGGGGAGATACCGCCACTTTCAGCGAAGGTGTTAATCACCCCAAAATCTTTTAATGGATCTGGTAAGATGTCGGTTTATAGCCCTTGCAATCATAAAATTTTCAAATCTGTTGCAATATTTTTTAATAATGTACATTCAAGTTTCACTTTTCGTAATTTGTTTTTCGAAGAGTCTGTGGGGTTATTCGTAAGGTTTTCTGCCCTATGAAACTTCTGTCTTTGGTCATTAAAGATATTTTCTACTGCTTATTATTTTTTTCGATATTTTTAAGGTCAATTCAGTTAAACGATAATGGCGAAATCAATATATATGAACGATTTTTTTTTGATGATTCAACCCCTATTTATCACATTAGTTAGTCGAATTCATAGGTACCTTTTTGTTGACATTATCAATCACATCGGTCATCGGTCATGTACATTTAAGAAACCGAAAGATTCCCTTTAAATTACCTGTTTACTACCTACATTCTCCGCTGACAAGCTTACTTTGAGAGTGCATTGCTAGATCAATGTAGTTTCAATTGAGTTGTATTTGCTAAACATCAGTTTGACTTTTTAATATATTATCAAGGAGTCAGCTTGCTGTCAGGGTAGATTGTACGTAGGATTTGTCAAAATCGAATTTGAGTAGAATACGAAGGAATTAATTAAATTTTGGCTAATTTTGTTGGGGAATTAGGTGTCGAAGGAGAATTGTGGAAGGAGTAAAAGCGCATGTGGATTTGTAGAGTAGAAAAAAAGGAGTTTATAGAGAATAGAATAAGAACCCTCTAACGGAGATAATGTAAACGTGATGGATGTGATTGGTAAGTCATTTCAATTATTTATAAACATTGTAGGGTCTCAGCCAGGGGACACCATCTCTGTTAAGCCAAGAGAATAAGTATAGTCTCTCCGCTTACGTTAGTGGCATTAATGTGTAACCTTAGTTACGAAAAATTATATTATAGGCGAACAGACCCCTTGGATAGTAGCGTAGTTAAATAGTTACAATAGGTAGGTAAGCGGCTCCGTGACGTCACAGTAGCGCATTTCAATTATGTATACTTATTTATTATTTATTATGTATGTAGTTATGGGTACAAACTAACTCTTCTTAAAGCCATAACAAAGCTCTAGAATGTGCTACAACAAACATCTATAAGCAACACACAGTTATAATATAAAAACTCCATATCAAAAATTAAAAGAGAAGTTTCTGAAGAATTAGCTGTAAGCAGCGCAGGGACAAAGCTCTTTAAAATATTATAAGATCGAGTCCTGAAAGCCTGGAGAATGTCATTCAAGACACGTGTATTCCTATTGCAGACAAAAGTAAAACTTGTTGGTATAGACTATACCAGACGAAGGAATTCATGAACGGTAAAAATTAGTACACGCGAGAAATCGCCATGTCGCTAAAAATCTCGGTTGGTAACGCTGTCACGAACGAGTTTCGATAACCCACAGGTTTCGGTAGAGGAGGTGATATATGTGGGAGGTTGGAGGAGCCAGTCCTAATAAATTGTTCGTCGAGGTAACTGTCATTTCATATACCTGCCAGAGGTCATCTTGAGTAAGGCTTACGCCAGCCAGATATTCTGATAGTCTGGTTGATGGTGAATTGCTTTATCTTGTGAATTTTGTAAATTTCCGACTCGAGCAATTTCAGCATAGGATCTCGAAAAATTGGGTAACTAGATATTTATTACATCTTAATAAATGTCAAGTAATCGTTCAAAACTTTATAGTTATAGAATACAGTAAATCATTTTATTTCGATAATTATCATATTACGAGGGATTGTGTAGCTATTTTTGGATTTGAGGATAAATTACAGTATTTTTTTTCCTTAGCGTTGTTGTTCAAACAGTAACAGTAAAAAGTATTTGTTTCGGCTTTCATACTGTTAGGGAGTCGAAGTTTATGAATATTTGCGAGTTTTAGATAATTATAATGAAATTAATGTAATGGAGAGTTACAGAGGACGTTTAAAAATCAGTATAGTCCTTATACAGTAGGTTCTTATAGGGGTTTTTTGGTTGGCTGTTGATTTTTTTGGGCCTTGAAGCCTTGGATATTTTTTTATGGGTGAAACTTTGGTTTTCTACACTGGACCTGAGCTGGTCTGGATTTTGAGAAATCGTGAGACCGAGGGAATTCAACTACTATTAACCACCGTAAATATTTAAAAAATTCATCATTTTCTTATTTTCTTTCTTATACTTATACATAATATGGTATATACATATACCTTTTCTCTTTATTTTTTTTATATTGAACGTTTATCTGACTTTCGAAGATTGTAAGCTGCATTGTAGATTCGAACCTTAGCGGATTGGTGTTTTAGAACTCGTGAACTCCTGTATCTTGGAATAACTTATCGAGAAAGAACGCTGTGGTTTGAGAAGTAGACTTAGTGGAAACTCTGTGGGTTGGAGATTATTGTCTGGACAAATAGGGACTTTTACACATCAGGTATCAGAAGTTGGGTTTAAATTCCTCATACGGTTTCAATTGGAACGAGGCTACTGGAGGTACAGGTGCGTCTGGGAAGAATTATTGATTGGCTAGGGGTGAAAACTGGTTTGTCGTTTGAATTGTTTGTCAGTTAAACTTTGAATATGTCTCGTCGTTTTACAGTTAATCGATTAGTACAGGACGAACTCATTTACAAATTGACAATCCGAAGTATTGCAGCTGATTCTGTTGCTGAGATGCGACGTACTTAGTTTAGCTTTAGCCTTGCAAGTGCAAAAGATAGATCGTTTTATTTACTGGTAGGGCTTATCATTTTTATTTAGCTTACAAAGAAGAGTGAAACTCTTGGGATGAAATCGTGGATCTATTACAGGAAGAGTATTTGTCAGTAGATTATAATGAGAAATTATTTGAGGAAATTAAGAGAAGAGCTCAGGGTCCTGATGAAAGTATGGGAATTTATTTGGCTGTGATTTTAATGACTGGTTATTTCAAAAGATTGACTTGTCCCATTTCGGAGGAGACACAACTTAAAATTGTGTTGAGGAATATCGCTCCGTACTACCAGAATCATCTTGGACTAGTGAAGATTAATAGCATGCGTGACTTATTGACGTTGGGTCGTAAATTAGAGGTTAGGAAATCGGCTATTGAAAAGTATAGTGTACCTTCGAGCAGAAGGAGAATTGTTTGGAGCCAGACATAGCTTATGTTGCATCGCATGTGGAACCTGTGTCTGAGGTTGGAACTTCACCCCTCCCTACTTCGTCTTCTATTCCTAAAGTTAATAAACCCGTTTGTTTCTGTTGCAAGAAGCTAGGTCATCGGGTCGTAGGGTGCCTTATTGGTAAGAAGAAGTTATGCTTTAAATGCAAGAAGGAAGGGTTCACGGTTAGCACTTGTCCAGATTGTTCTTCCCGAATTCAATCAGGCAAATGAACCAAGACGTGCTTGAAGGAACGAGTAGTCAATGATAATCCCCCAGTCAATAATTTTTGTGCTGGTATAGATTATGTGTTAGATCATGTCATTAACGATGACCGTCCGTATCTTAAGGTGGATATCCTAGGTACAACTTTGTTAAGACTATTGGATTCGGGCACTTCGAGAACTATTTTAGAAGGTACGGGTTATGAATTAATTTCTTATTTAAGTTTACCTTTAGATCACAGTAAGTTAACTACTTGTACAGTCGCAAATGGTGATGTATTGCGGAGTATTGGAACTGTAGTGTTACCCGTGGTTTTAGGGGTCGGATGCGGTTGATTGAGGCCCTGGCTGTCCCTGACTCAACTCATATTTTATTTCTAGGTGTAGATTTTTGGGATTTGATGGGCGTTGTCCCAGACCTTTGTCACCATGAGTGGCATTTTTCGGCAGAACCTGTGTTGTTGAATAGTGTAGAACATATATTCTCTGGTACTGTACTTACTCCTTTAGAACGGGAGAGACTACAGGAATTCCCCGGAAAGTTTGAAATAAGCAGGCAAAAAACAACGCGGATGAAATAAATAACGAAAGCCATATCAGAAAGAGACTTAAGACCAGAAGTATACTACTAGAATATGGAAATAAATTCAATCCCAGATATGTACAAAAGATAGATAGATAGATAGATAGATAGATATCGATTATCGACGCATCGGTATCTATGACCTTTTAGCGTCTTTACTCTATGTGATATTATAAAAGTGTTTTCTTATTTTATATTAACCTGTATAAGTAGGTATCTTTTAAGTATCCTAGTAGTGGTTCTAAGTGTTTTTCTGAGAAAAGTAATTTGATACTCGTAGGTAGATTATACTTGATTCTATATGGTGTATATTTCCTGCCTTGCATAATTATATGTTTAACGGTAATTGTAGAGTTACAGGTCTCACATATTGGTGATTCTTCCGCTGATAGTAAATATTCATGAGTTAACTTTGTGTGTCCAATTCTTAATCTTGTGAGGATTATCTTAACTTTTCTTGGTAGGTTATGTATTCGCCTTTTGTTAAAGTGAGTGACTTTGATTTCGTAGAGTTTATTGTCTCCTTCTTGTAGGTCCCACTCTAACTGAATTAGGTTCCTAGTTAGTTTAACTGAATGATTGTTCAGATCTTTTAGGTTTAGTACATTTATCATGTTTGTGGTATGCATTTGTTCTTTCGCCAGGAAGTCTGCCCTATCACTGCCTTTAATACCTATATGACTAGGGATCCAAAGGAATAGGATTTAATCATTTTTAATTTTTGCTTTCTCTAACTGATATTTTATTTCCTTGGCGAGAGGGTGACCTGGGTTGTATGCTTTAATAGAGTCGAGTGAGCTCATGGATTCTGTTACTATCAGCCATTTGCGATAATCAGTAGTTGTGATGAAATCTATTGCTTTATGTATTGCGAATATTTCTGCTGTAAGTATTTCAGTTGATTTATGGAGGCTGAAACTGTTTTCTGATATTTTTGTGTGATAAGCGGCGCCTACTTTTTCATTCGATTTGGAGCCATCTGTGTATATCATTTGATGTTCTACGTAGTTTTCTATAATCTGATGAAATTTTTGTTTGAACAGCATAGGAGGTGAGGAATTTTTTATGTGTATTGTCAGCTCCTTATTTATTCGTATGTTAGAGGTGTTCGATGGTGGGAAATTGTAAGGGCTGTAGTCAAAAGACGGGGGATATTCCAAGTTGAGTCTATGTTGAATTTCTTAATTAAAATTAAAAGAGAAGTTTCTGAAGAATTAGCTGTAAGCAGCGCAGGGACAAAGCTCTTTAAAATATTATAAGATCGAGTCCTGAAAGCCTGGAGAATGTCATTCAAGACACGTGTATTCCTATTGCAGACAAAAGTAAAACTTGTTGGTATAGACTATACCAGACGAAGGAATTCATGAACGGTAAAAATTAGTACACGCGAGAAATCGCCATGTCGCTAAAAATCTCGGTTGGTAACGCTGTCACGAACGAGTTTCGATAACCCACAGGTTTCGGTAGAGGAGGTGATATATGTGGGAGGTTGGAGGAGCCAGTCCTAATAAATTGTTCGTCGAGGTAACTGTCATTTCATATACCTGCCAGAGGTCATCTTGAGTAAGGCTTACGCCAGCCAGATATTCTGATAGTCTGGTTGATGGTGAATTGCTTTATCTTGTGAATTTTGTAAATTTCCGACTCGAGCAATTTCAGCATAGGATCTCGAAAAATTGGGTAACTAGATATTTATTACATCTTAATAAATGTCAAGTAATCGTTCAAAACTTTATAGTTATAGAATACAGTAAATCATTTTATTTCGATAATTATCATATTACGAGGGATTGTGTAGCTATTTTTGGATTTGAGGATAAATTACAGTATTTTTTTTCCTTAGCGTTGTTGTTCAAACAGTAACAGTAAAAAGTATTTGTTTCGGCTTTCATACTGTTAGGGAGTCGAAGTTTATGAATATTTGCGAGTTTTAGATAATTATAATGAAATTAATGTAATGGAGAGTTACAGAGGACGTTTAAAAATCAGTATAGTCCTTATACAGTAGGTTCTTATAGGGGTTTTTTGGTTGGCTGTTGATTTTTTTGGGCCTTGAAGCCTTGGATATTTTTTTATGGGTGAAACTTTGGTTTTCTACACTGGACCTGAGCTGGTCTGGATTTTGAGAAATCGTGAGACCGAGGGAATTCAACTACTATTAACCACCGTAAATATTTAAAAAATTCATCATTTTCTTATTTTCTTTCTTATACTTATACATAATATGGTATATACATATACCTTTTCTCTTTATTTTTTTTATATTGAACGTTTATCTGACTTTCGAAGATTGTAAGCTGCATTGTAGATTCGAACCTTAGCGGATTGGTGTTTTAGAACTCGTGAACTCCTGTATCTTGGAATAACTTATCGAGAAAGAACGCTGTGGTTTGAGAAGTAGACTTAGTGGAAACTCTGTGGGTTGGAGATTATTGTCTGGACAAATAGGGACTTTTACACATCAGGTATCAGAAGTTGGGTTTAAATTCCTCATACGGTTTCAATTGGAACGAGGCTACTGGAGGTACAGGTGCGTCTGGGAAGAATTATTGATTGGCTAGGGGTGAAAACTGGTTTGTCGTTTGAATTGTTTGTCAGTTAAACTTTGAATATGTCTCGTCGTTTTACAGTTAATCGATTAGTACAGGACGAACTCATTTACAAATTGACAATCCGAAGTATTGCAGCTGATTCTGTTGCTGAGATGCGACGTACTTAGTTTAGCTTTAGCCTTGCAAGTGCAAAAGATAGATCGTTTTATTTACTGGTAGGGCTTATCATTTTTATTTAGCTTACAAAGAAGAGTGAAACTCTTGGGATGAAATCGTGGATCTATTACAGGAAGAGTATTTGTCAGTAGATTATAATGAGAAATTATTTGAGGAAATTAAGAGAAGAGCTCAGGGTCCTGATGAAAGTATGGGAATTTATTTGGCTGTGATTTTAATGACTGGTTATTTCAAAAGATTGACTTGTCCCATTTCGGAGGAGACACAACTTAAAATTGTGTTGAGGAATATCGCTCCGTACTACCAGAATCATCTTGGACTAGTGAAGATTAATAGCATGCGTGACTTATTGACGTTGGGTCGTAAATTAGAGGTTAGGAAATCGGCTATTGAAAAGTATAGTGTACCTTCGAGCAGAAGGAGAATTGTTTGGAGCCAGACATAGCTTATGTTGCATCGCATGTGGAACCTGTGTCTGAGGTTGGAACTTCACCCCTCCCTACTTCGTCTTCTATTCCTAAAGTTAATAAACCCGTTTGTTTCTGTTGCAAGAAGCTAGGTCATCGGGTCGTAGGGTGCCTTATTGGTAAGAAGAAGTTATGCTTTAAATGCAAGAAGGAAGGGTTCACGGTTAGCACTTGTCCAGATTGTTCTTCCCGAATTCAATCAGGCAAATGAACCAAGACGTGCTTGAAGGAACGAGTAGTCAATGATAATCCCCCAGTCAATAATTTTTGTGCTGGTATAGATTATGTGTTAGATCATGTCATTAACGATGACCGTCCGTATCTTAAGGTGGATATCCTAGGTACAACTTTGTTAAGACTATTGGATTCGGGCACTTCGAGAACTATTTTAGAAGGTACGGGTTATGAATTAATTTCTTATTTAAGTTTACCTTTAGATCACAGTAAGTTAACTACTTGTACAGTCGCAAATGGTGATGTATTGCGGAGTATTGGAACTGTAGTGTTACCCGTGGTTTTAGGGGTCGGATGCGGTTGATTGAGGCCCTGGCTGTCCCTGACTCAACTCATATTTTATTTCTAGGTGTAGATTTTTGGGATTTGATGGGCGTTGTCCCAGACCTTTGTCACCATGAGTGGCATTTTTCGGCAGAACCTGTGTTGTTGAATAGTGTAGAACATATATTCTCTGGTACTGTACTTACTCCTTTAGAACGGGAGAGACTACAGGAATTCCCCGGAAAGTTTGAAATAAGCAGGCAAAAAACAACGCGGATGAAATAAATAACGAAAGCCATATCAGAAAGAGACTTAAGACCAGAAGTATACTACTAGAATATGGAAATAAATTCAATCCCAGATATGTACAAAAGATAGATAGATAGATAGATAGATAGATAGATATCGATTATCGACGCATCGGTATCTATGACCTTTTAGCGTCTTTACTCTATGTGATATTATAAAAGTGTTTTCTTATTTTATATTAACCTGTATAAGTAGGTATCTTTTAAGTATCCTAGTAGTGGTTCTAAGTGTTTTTCTGAGAAAAGTAATTTGATACTCGTAGGTAGATTATACTTGATTCTATATGGTGTATATTTCCTGCCTTGCATAATTATATGTTTAACGGTAATTGTAGAGTTACAGGTCTCACATATTGGTGATTCTTCCGCTGATAGTAAATATTCATGAGTTAACTTTGTGTGTCCAATTCTTAATCTTGTGAGGATTATCTTAACTTTTCTTGGTAGGTTATGTATTCGCCTTTTGTTAAAGTGAGTGACTTTGATTTCGTAGAGTTTATTGTCTCCTTCTTGTAGGTCCCACTCTAACTGAATTAGGTTCCTAGTTAGTTTAACTGAATGATTGTTCAGATCTTTTAGGTTTAGTACATTTATCATGTTTGTGGTATGCATTTGTTCTTTCGCCAGGAAGTCTGCCCTATCACTGCCTTTAATACCTATATGACTAGGGATCCAAAGGAATAGGATTTAATCATTTTTAATTTTTGCTTTCTCTAACTGATATTTTATTTCCTTGGCGAGAGGGTGACCTGGGTTGTATGCTTTAATAGAGTCGAGTGAGCTCATGGATTCTGTTACTATCAGCCATTTGCGATAATCAGTAGTTGTGATGAAATCTATTGCTTTATGTATTGCGAATATTTCTGCTGTAAGTATTTCAGTTGATTTATGGAGGCTGAAACTGTTTTCTGATATTTTTGTGTGATAAGCGGCGCCTACTTTTTCATTCGATTTGGAGCCATCTGTGTATATCATTTGATGTTCTACGTAGTTTTCTATAATCTGATGAAATTTTTGTTTGAACAGCATAGGAGGTGAGGAATTTTTTATGTGTATTGTCAGCTCCTTATTTATTCGTATGTTAGAGGTGTTCGATGGTGGGAAATTGTAAGGGCTGTAGTCAAAAGACGGGGGATATTCCAAGTTGAGTCTATGTTGAATTTCTTAATTAAAATTAAAAGAGAAGTTTCTGAAGAATTAGCTGTAAGCAGCGCAGGGACAAAGCTCTTTAAAATATTATAAGATCGAGTCCTGAAAGCCTGGAGAATGTCATTCAAGACACGTGTATTCCTATTGCAGACAAAAGTAAAACTTGTTGGTATAGACTATACCAGACGAAGGAATTCATGAACGGTAAAAATTAGTACACGCGAGAAATCGCCATGTCGCTAAAAATCTCGGTTGGTAACGCTGTCACGAACGAGTTTCGATAACCCACAGGTTTCGGTAGAGGAGGTGATATATGTGGGAGGTTGGAGGAGCCAGTCCTAATAAATTGTTCGTCGAGGTAACTGTCATTTCATATACCTGCCAGAGGTCATCTTGAGTAAGGCTTACGCCAGCCAGATATTCTGATAGTCTGGTTGATGGTGAATTGCTTTATCTTGTGAATTTTGTAAATTTCCGACTCGAGCAATTTCAGCATAGGATCTCGAAAAATTGGGTAACTAGATATTTATTACATCTTAATAAATGTCAAGTAATCGTTCAAAACTTTATAGTTATAGAATACAGTAAATCATTTTATTTCGATAATTATCATATTACGAGGGATTGTGTAGCTATTTTTGGATTTGAGGATAAATTACAGTATTTTTTTTCCTTAGCGTTGTTGTTCAAACAGTAACAGTAAAAAGTATTTGTTTCGGCTTTCATACTGTTAGGGAGTCGAAGTTTATGAATATTTGCGAGTTTTAGATAATTATAATGAAATTAATGTAATGGAGAGTTACAGAGGACGTTTAAAAATCAGTATAGTCCTTATACAGTAGGTTCTTATAGGGGTTTTTTGGTTGGCTGTTGATTTTTTTGGGCCTTGAAGCCTTGGATATTTTTTTATGGGTGAAACTTTGGTTTTCTACACTGGACCTGAGCTGGTCTGGATTTTGAGAAATCGTGAGACCGAGGGAATTCAACTACTATTAACCACCGTAAATATTTAAAAAATTCATCATTTTCTTATTTTCTTTCTTATACTTATACATAATATGGTATATACATATACCTTTTCTCTTTATTTTTTTTATATTGAACGTTTATCTGACTTTCGAAGATTGTAAGCTGCATTGTAGATTCGAACCTTAGCGGATTGGTGTTTTAGAACTCGTGAACTCCTGTATCTTGGAATAACTTATCGAGAAAGAACGCTGTGGTTTGAGAAGTAGACTTAGTGGAAACTCTGTGGGTTGGAGATTATTGTCTGGACAAATAGGGACTTTTACACATCAGGTATCAGAAGTTGGGTTTAAATTCCTCATACGGTTTCAATTGGAACGAGGCTACTGGAGGTACAGGTGCGTCTGGGAAGAATTATTGATTGGCTAGGGGTGAAAACTGGTTTGTCGTTTGAATTGTTTGTCAGTTAAACTTTGAATATGTCTCGTCGTTTTACAGTTAATCGATTAGTACAGGACGAACTCATTTACAAATTGACAATCCGAAGTATTGCAGCTGATTCTGTTGCTGAGATGCGACGTACTTAGTTTAGCTTTAGCCTTGCAAGTGCAAAAGATAGATCGTTTTATTTACTGGTAGGGCTTATCATTTTTATTTAGCTTACAAAGAAGAGTGAAACTCTTGGGATGAAATCGTGGATCTATTACAGGAAGAGTATTTGTCAGTAGATTATAATGAGAAATTATTTGAGGAAATTAAGAGAAGAGCTCAGGGTCCTGATGAAAGTATGGGAATTTATTTGGCTGTGATTTTAATGACTGGTTATTTCAAAAGATTGACTTGTCCCATTTCGGAGGAGACACAACTTAAAATTGTGTTGAGGAATATCGCTCCGTACTACCAGAATCATCTTGGACTAGTGAAGATTAATAGCATGCGTGACTTATTGACGTTGGGTCGTAAATTAGAGGTTAGGAAATCGGCTATTGAAAAGTATAGTGTACCTTCGAGCAGAAGGAGAATTGTTTGGAGCCAGACATAGCTTATGTTGCATCGCATGTGGAACCTGTGTCTGAGGTTGGAACTTCACCCCTCCCTACTTCGTCTTCTATTCCTAAAGTTAATAAACCCGTTTGTTTCTGTTGCAAGAAGCTAGGTCATCGGGTCGTAGGGTGCCTTATTGGTAAGAAGAAGTTATGCTTTAAATGCAAGAAGGAAGGGTTCACGGTTAGCACTTGTCCAGATTGTTCTTCCCGAATTCAATCAGGCAAATGAACCAAGACGTGCTTGAAGGAACGAGTAGTCAATGATAATCCCCCAGTCAATAATTTTTGTGCTGGTATAGATTATGTGTTAGATCATGTCATTAACGATGACCGTCCGTATCTTAAGGTGGATATCCTAGGTACAACTTTGTTAAGACTATTGGATTCGGGCACTTCGAGAACTATTTTAGAAGGTACGGGTTATGAATTAATTTCTTATTTAAGTTTACCTTTAGATCACAGTAAGTTAACTACTTGTACAGTCGCAAATGGTGATGTATTGCGGAGTATTGGAACTGTAGTGTTACCCGTGGTTTTAGGGGTCGGATGCGGTTGATTGAGGCCCTGGCTGTCCCTGACTCAACTCATATTTTATTTCTAGGTGTAGATTTTTGGGATTTGATGGGCGTTGTCCCAGACCTTTGTCACCATGAGTGGCATTTTTCGGCAGAACCTGTGTTGTTGAATAGTGTAGAACATATATTCTCTGGTACTGTACTTACTCCTTTAGAACGGGAGAGACTACAGGAATTCCCCGGAAAGTTTGAAATAAGCAGGCAAAAAACAACGCGGATGAAATAAATAACGAAAGCCATATCAGAAAGAGACTTAAGACCAGAAGTATACTACTAGAATATGGAAATAAATTCAATCCCAGATATGTACAAAAGATAGATAGATAGATAGATAGATAGATAGATATCGATTATCGACGCATCGGTATCTATGACCTTTTAGCGTCTTTACTCTATGTGATATTATAAAAGTGTTTTCTTATTTTATATTAACCTGTATAAGTAGGTATCTTTTAAGTATCCTAGTAGTGGTTCTAAGTGTTTTTCTGAGAAAAGTAATTTGATACTCGTAGGTAGATTATACTTGATTCTATATGGTGTATATTTCCTGCCTTGCATAATTATATGTTTAACGGTAATTGTAGAGTTACAGGTCTCACATATTGGTGATTCTTCCGCTGATAGTAAATATTCATGAGTTAACTTTGTGTGTCCAATTCTTAATCTTGTGAGGATTATCTTAACTTTTCTTGGTAGGTTATGTATTCGCCTTTTGTTAAAGTGAGTGACTTTGATTTCGTAGAGTTTATTGTCTCCTTCTTGTAGGTCCCACTCTAACTGAATTAGGTTCCTAGTTAGTTTAACTGAATGATTGTTCAGATCTTTTAGGTTTAGTACATTTATCATGTTTGTGGTATGCATTTGTTCTTTCGCCAGGAAGTCTGCCCTATCACTGCCTTTAATACCTATATGACTAGGGATCCAAAGGAATAGGATTTAATCATTTTTAATTTTTGCTTTCTCTAACTGATATTTTATTTCCTTGGCGAGAGGGTGACCTGGGTTGTATGCTTTAATAGAGTCGAGTGAGCTCATGGATTCTGTTACTATCAGCCATTTGCGATAATCAGTAGTTGTGATGAAATCTATTGCTTTATGTATTGCGAATATTTCTGCTGTAAGTATTTCAGTTGATTTATGGAGGCTGAAACTGTTTTCTGATATTTTTGTGTGATAAGCGGCGCCTACTTTTTCATTCGATTTGGAGCCATCTGTGTATATCATTTGATGTTCTACGTAGTTTTCTATAATCTGATGAAATTTTTGTTTGAACAGCATAGGAGGTGAGGAATTTTTTATGTGTATTGTCAGCTCCTTATTTATTCGTATGTTAGAGGTGTTCGATGGTGGGAAATTGTAAGGGCTGTAGTCAAAAGACGGGGGATATTCCAAGTTGAGTCTATGTTGAATTTCTTTATATCGATAATTTGCTCCAGGTTTGTATTTTTTGTTTGTGGGTCGTATATTTGGGTAACGGATATTGAAAAATTTGTTGAAGGATGGATGTTGTTTTTTGAATGTTAAGGAGTTTGCATATTTAACAGTAAGTAGCATCCGTCGGTGTTCTGGTGGTATTACTTCTGCTTCACAGTAGATACTGTTAATGGGGCTTGTGTGGAATGCTCCTATAGCCATTCGAGAGTACTCTAATGAGGCAAGTTTTTGTAGATAACTTTTTGGGGCAGATGAGTATGCTATGGAACCATAATCTATTTTAGATTTTATTGTTGCTTGGTATACATTTATTAAAGATTCCTTACTTGCTCCCCATTTTGTATTTGATAACATGCGTATCATTCTGAAGAGGTCTTTTGTACATTTTTCTTGTAGTTCTTTTATGTGATTTTTTAAGTTTAGTGTTGAGTCGAAGGTGTGGCCTAGAAATTTGTGGTGTGTATTACTCTGAATGTATTGATAGTTGATAGTTATGTTAATATTTTTTGTACAGTTTCTTTTGCGACAAAAATTAACCCCAGTTGACTTGTTTGATGAGAATTATAGATTGTTATTATTTGCCCATCCCCGCAATAGATTTACGCAGTTTTGTAGATTATGTATGCTAATTTCTGGGTCAGAAGCTGAATTATAGATAAGTAAATCATCTGCATAAAGTCTAAAATTGATATTAGGTGGCATGATATTTTTTATACTGTTAGTTGCAAGTATGAAGAGGGTTGGACTCGAGACAGAACCTTGAGGTACTCCTGAGTTTTGGCTAAGTATGCCTGATGTTTTGTTTTTTAATCGTACCTGAAAAACTCTCTCTGTGAGGAAGTTGAGTATGAAGTTAAGCATTGATCCCACTATATTGGATTCTTCGAGCGCATTTACTATACTTTGCCTGTTTATTATGTCGAAGGCTTTATTCAAATCAAGGAATAGTGCATTGGTGTGTCTTTGGAGTCGGGAGGCGTCTTGTAGATCAATTTCAAAGCCTATTAGTTGAATATTCTTTTCTAAAGCCTGTTTGTTCAGGAATGAGGAGATTATGCTTTTGTATGCACCAAGTTAGTCTGTTGTTGATGATATTTTCCAATAGTATACATAGATGACTAGTGAGAGCTATTGGTCTGTAGTTTTCTTTTCTGCATATAGGTTTTCCTGGCTTGTGGACTGGAATGAGTATTGATAATTTCCATGCGCTGGGAAATTGTTTTCCCATATTTTGTTGTATAATTGGAGTACGCTATGCATTTCATTTTCGGGTAGATTTTTTATCATAGATATCCTTATGCTATCTGGTCCAGGAGCTGTGTCTTTTTTGTATTTGGCTTTTTTGTGACAATATGGTAGCTAGGATATTTGTTGTATTGTATATTGTAGACAATTTATTGGCGAACATATGACTTATATGCTCTGTGTCATCGATCCATACATTGTTCTCTATTAGGCCTGATAAGTTTCTGGTAGGCGTGCCTTTTAATTTGTTTATTTTGTCCCATATGTCTTTTGAGCTGGCGTTAGAGTTGATAGAATTGGTGAACTTGTTCCAAGAAGACAATTTCGCCTCATTTATAATTCTTTTTGCTTTTGCTCTGCACTTTTTAAAATTTATGAAATTGTAGCTTGTTGGTTGGCGCTTAAACATGTTTAATGCGCTTTTTCTTTCCTTTATTGCTTTTCTACAGTTTTCATTCCACCATGGCACAGGAGATTTGTTTGGAATGATTTTTAATTCTGGTGTGTTGTTTTCATATGCTTTAATGATAGATTGAGTAATAATATTTGCAGTCGTATACTGTAGTATAAAATTTTCCCAGTCTGTTTTTTTGTGATTTAATCTAATACATGGATTAGGGGAGTTTTCCCATGGTAATTTTTCTAGGAGGACCGGGAAGTGATCGCTCCCATGTGTATCATCTAGGGTGCTCCATTGGTAGTTTGTTGAGAGAATTTGGGAACATAGTGTAATGTCTAACTAAATATGAGAGTAAGGACGTAGATGAAAATATATAGGTGGGAGAGTCATCATTAAATGTACAAAAGGATTGGAAAGATTTCGAGTGCCAATAGTAAAATAAAGCAAATAAAAAATCGTAGCTTTCAGAACGCTGTTTATCATTCTAAATACCTTTGCCTGTCATTGAGTAACTGATCAAAAAATCGCAATTTGTGTAGAAATTATTCATATCAAATTACAAACACGAAACTTTTTTCTCATGTTTTTTTTGCGTAAATCATCATAAAATTAACATTGCCTTTTTATATTAAACTTATTATTATGAACCAAACGATGAAAACACGCCCTTGAAACTGTTTCATGATATCGCCAAGCAGCCACTCAAAAATTGAATCACTTAATGCGTAAACGGCTTCGGCATAAACAATTTCCATAAATTCCACACCAGTTTCACCTTTATTTCCACAGCACAATTTCAAACACACACAAAAAGGAGAAATGATTAAAGTTAACATCACATCGTAATGGAGAGAGTTTTTTTGGGGAGAATAATCCTGAAAACCCATTTACCGAATCTCATTTAGTAAAACGAAATACACTTTAAAAAAACTTTTTATTTTGTTTGCTTTGAAAATTCTAAATATATTATCTTCCTAATAAAATAAGCATTTCTTATGTTAATGAGGTAGTTCTGAACCTGAAGAACCTAACTGAACTAAAATATGTCCGAATCTATCTTTTATTTAAGAAGCTGACATAAGAAACATCATAGACAAAATTTGAACACCCCAAACCGAAAATATATTTCCCCAATTCTCTGTAGTCCAGAAGTTTTTCTTCCTAATGTTCTCTTAGTGGAGGAAGGTTTCTAAACATAAGTTACACCTGGAAGGAATATTAATGTAGCTAAGGATATGTGGTTGAAACAGGTGTTGAAACTAGTGTCAAGGAATATCAAAAGTACTTAGGAATATCCTTCTATTCAAACACCAAATGAAGCAGAACACAGGTGTTCGATTTAACAGAGATCATAGAATCAATAGAAACTTTCAAACATTTCGCGATTTTGATTCTCCCGTCTTCCAACCGCCAATTCGATAACAAGACTTCTACATACAGTGGAGTTTCGATTATCCGAACATCGCTGAACCGTACTACTACGCCCGGGTACCAGATTATGCAGAATAGCGAAATTTTAGACTTCATAACTAATAAGGCTGACGTTACCGCTAGCTCCTCATCAATAACAAGTTCAGATAATAAAGTTTGAAAATGATGAAATAAAACAATATAATTTGTTTAAATCTTGAACTAATGTTCAATTTAATCTTGTTGACGCGTTTCACTAACACAGTAGCTTTGTCAAAACGAATGAAGGTATAATATAAAAATGTCTTAATATATATAGTGCATAAATACAGAATTCTATTTACTAATGTTAACAAAGGTATTGACAGAAATTACCTGGAAATTCATTCACTACAAACATTCCTAAGCCATCTTCTAGGTAAAAAGGTTTAATAAAGGAGAGTGATTGACATCTATTTGATCGTTAAGAAGATTACCTGAATATTTATTTTTGTTAATCTCAATGGCCTCTAATAAATTTAAACTAAAGGATTTACCGACTACATGGAGAATTTCAAAATTTGGGTCGAAAATGTGTTGTTTTTTTAATAAATGATTTAAATAGTTAGAATCTCATTTCTTGTTGTCATAGCTACGTTTGTGTTCCGATATTCTAGTTTTAAAATTTCTGAAAGTTCTACCGATATAAATTTTATCACAGTTGTCATTACCACATTTTAATTTATAAACTCCTGATTTGATTAATTTTGAAGATTTAGATTTATTATTTTTAATGAATTTGGATAAATTGTAATCAGTTTTAAAGGAAATGTTCATGTCTAAAGTTTCTAAAAATGATTTAATTTTTAAGGATGGTGTTCCAAAGTATGTTAAGCTTTTAAATTGTTTATTAATATTTTTATCTGAAGGAAATACTTGTTCTAAAGTCTGTTTTTTTATCTTTTTATTTATGATATTGTTAATTAAATTTGGATCGTAATTATTATTAACTGCCATTTGTTTTATGGTTTTTAATTCTTTGTTATAATTATTAATATTTAATGGGACTGTTAAGAGTCTGTGTATCATACTATTGAAAGCTGCTAGTTTATGATTGAATGGGTAAAATAATAATAAACAATTTAAAAGCTTAGCATACTTTGGAACACCATCCTTAAAAATTAAATCATTTTTAGAAACTTTAGACATGAATATTTCCTTTAAAACTGATTACAATTTATCCAAATTCATTAAAAATAATAAATCTAAATCTTCAAAATTAAACAAATCAGGAGTTTATAAATTAAAATGTGGTAATGACAACTGTGATAAAATTTATATCAGTAGAACTGTTAGAAATTTTAAAACTAGAATTTCGGAACACAAACGTAGCTATGACAACAAAAAATTAGATTCTAGCTATTCAAACCATTTATTAGAAAACCAACACATTTTCGACCCACATTTTGAAATTCTCCATGTAGTCGGTAAATCCTTTAGTTTAAATTTATTAGAGGCTCTGTCTGCTCACCGAGAGGCCCCGGGATCAAACCCGGGCCTAGTTAACATCATAATTAAAAATTCGGAGAGCCACCTGTCGGAATGCAATGGCAAACTACCGACAGTATTCTGCCTAGTACAGCCTCTCAACATAGACGTTCGGATCCGTCGTTAAACTGTAGGTCTCTTCTATCTGTGGTAACTGGAGAGCACAACACAGGTAGAAGTGAGAGGATATGGCACTGTAAGAAGAAGAAGAGGTATAGTTCACGTAAGAGATATAGTGCGAACTTTAAAGTTTCGGCTTATCCTTTGATTTGAATACTGGCATAGTCCAGTCAATATTATAATTTAAAATGTTTATTTGACGATATATTCACTTAATATTATAATTTCAACTAATAATCGTTAAAAAGTATTTAATAATTTTATAATTATTAAATACATTTATCGACTGTCTAACGATTATTTTTAAACACGCAATTATGGAGCGCCATCCTACTTTTTAAGATACTTAGCGTTAATTTTTAGAACAAAATGCATTCCTTTAAACAATATTAACCTATTCATATTTAAAAACATCTTAAACATATCACCAGCCAATTAACACTACCTTATATCTCGATTTATTAAGAAGAATTCGCGATTTAAATTTCAAATAACTTATTATTTTTCCCATCTTTGACTGAACTATATATTTTGAGACAGCAATTTTTTCGAACACAGCATGTGTTCATCATAGATAAACCACACTCGCTTTTTAATTGGTAGACTGACATCAAGATAGAGTGTAGTGTGTAGTGGTATTGGTAAAAGTAAACAAAATATTAATACCTCTCAGAGTCTAGCTCCGCAACATAACTTAAAAGGGATATACCATTACATTGCTGCACAATATGGTTTGCGCGTACTATACATACGCTCCGCTACAATGGGCCGAAAGAAAATACTCATGTACTGACCTGATACACGAGGCGGCCGCTATTCAGCAATCACCACCGAATGTGCGAATTAATACAGTCCGAATATCCGAAGAAAAACCGGTTTTCCGAACACCCATGTCCTCCAATTAGTTCGGATAATAGACGATCTACTGTACTGAGTACGTACTTACAATTTCCATAATAAATTAATGTCGAAATATACATTCCTGGATAAAAAAATAAATAATTCAGTTTTTAAAGCAGTCAGTCACAAAGAATACGATTCTGTACGAGCAATAAATTGAATTTATTTTCAAACAACGGTGAAATAGCTAGTATAAATTCGTCGAACCCCAACAGCAACTTCCAACTTCATAACGGGAGTTTCTGAAGGAGTTGGGTGTCGGGTGGTTTAGGATGACGCTGACGGATGACTTTGTGAGGGACGCCGGAAAATGGAGAGAAAAGGGTCGTTGTCGTCCCCATCTTATCGGTGCGTATGTACCAGGTGGACTCATTAGTCTACCAAATTTGTCAATTTAGAGGTATAATATAGCTTTCAGACATTTGTAATAGTTTCGGAAATTTATACAAGTATGGGTTTGTTACGTTCGTTTTGTGAACGCGTACATAGGTACCTACTCTCGCGCATGGAGAACCATTAGTTAGACTAATAGAGTCATTTTCAGTCAACGCTATTTAATAAACGACAATCCTTTGATGAGTTTGTAGTTTCTATGTAAATTATAGCAGGTGTTGGAGGTAATTTATATAATATAATATATATATATATATATATATATAATTATATATATATATATATATATATATTAATACAGTTCTTTTATATAAAATGTAATCATTTATTTATTTATTTATGTTGCAACACTTTTGGTATACCCAGTATTGTATAGGATATTCAAAATATTTGAATTACCCAGTAGATGTCAAATTTGGCATGATTTAGTTTCAGAATACATTTACATAGATTATAATAGACAAGTCATGTCATGAATTATTCCAGATTAAGAGCGGTAAATAACTGATTAGAAAACAAATTTAGTTTTTTTTTAAGAAGAAAAATGTAACTAGTGAATGTTTTTGTTGATCGAGAGAATAGATTCAGTTTTGATTTGAGATTCCGAACGGAGAACATAAAAGTATTCGTAAAGTCTTATATAGTCATTTAAATAGTGTAATTAATAATTTAAATTGTAATTCGGTACCCACCATTTTAAATTCAGTTTTGAGTAATACAAAATACGTGTGGTTAAGCCGCATGTACAATATTGTCGCAACCAACGTGGGGCACGAATAAAAAAGGCTTATATAAATTTTGAAACGTTAGTAATATTTAAAATAAAATTAAAATGGAGAGAAGAATGACATTAAGGGATGGAAAACAAGTAGGAATAGAAAATGGATCTGATGAAGAAAAGGAAGGAAGGAGACATGGAATGGGTGATTTTCAGGTGCAGTACTTGGAACAAGGAATAGAAGAATCAGAGGGAGATCAACATGAACAGGAACAGAATCTTATGGATAATCAGAGAGAAGAAGCTCAAGAACAAGAGGATAGGAGACAAGAGAGAAGGGAAAATACAAGTAGCCATGATCAAATGATGCAATTTTTGATTAGTATGAGGAGAGATATCAATAGTATGAGGGGAGATATAAATAGTATGAATGGACAGCATGTGGGAAGAAATGAGAGGAGATATGAATAGTATGAGTGGAGATTTAAATGGATAAGATGAATGGAAATATGAATGATATAAAGGGAAACATGAACAGATTAGAAAAGAAAATAGAAGAAGTATAAATGGAAACATTAAATGAAATTAGGAAAATTAGGGATGGAAACGAGCAATTTAGGAAACAAATGGCCGAGGTGAAAGTAGTTATGGAAGAACAAAATAAGAATTTGAAAATAGAATTCCAAGAAAATTGAGTTAAAATCAGCGAAGAATTTAAAAAACAGGTAGTAGAATTAGTTCAAAAATTAGATAGATGTCTTTAGGAAAATGTATCTGGCGCAATTCAAACGGAACGAAATTAACAAAATAAGAATATAACTGAAGAAACACAATTTATAAAAATGCAAGGACAAACAAATGAGAAAGTGGTAGATATTAATTTACAGAAACTAGGAAATTATGAAAATCTAAGAAGAAAATATTTATTGGAAAATAAAAGACTTAGATGGTAGTATAGCAAGAAAAAAAGTGACATATGCTAAAAGAAATAATCGTATAGACACAATATTTAATAAAGATTTGGAAGAAATGAACAGAAGATTACAAGAAACTATGAAAGAAACTGAAGAAACCATAAAACAAAGTCGAAGACAAATAATTTATATGGGAAATGTAGAAATAGGAGTAAAACTTGATTGAAATATGAATATAATTGATCCAATAGTTTTCATTAAAATAATTAAAAATGAAATGAAAGGAATTGAGAGTATGTGAAGGAGACGGAAATAATAAATAGTAAAATCAATAATATGAAGAATTTCTGGAAAAAAAGTAAAAAAACAAGAATATATGATGAAAATAATAAGATATATAAAATATATTGTCACAAATGATTGTGATTCTTTAAAAATTTAGAAGTTAGTCAATTCAAATTTCTAACTAAATAAAAATTTAAATAACAACGGTTTGCGGATTCTTTTTTTTTCACGGTTGTTCCTGAAAATGACGATCTTAATTTTTATATTCCAACATTGTAAACTTTTCACACTCGCAATCAAGCAAGTCAAACAATTTAAAATTGGAAATGGAGATTTTTTTTATGTCAGCGTCGCGTTTTTTTGCAGTGTGAACATTCGTAATAAAGATTTAATATCTTTCAACTCTTAGTTTATCACCTCTGTGTATTCTGTGCCGCAAATATAGGCGGCTTTTAGCAAATGAAAGGGGCAGTAATTTTCCACCTTTTTGATAGTCTCCCTCCCCCAAAGGACGTCTCTGTTTATTGGGGAGTTGGTCCGTGTGATTTATTCGCTTTCATATAAATTGTTCGGGTATAAATTAGATTTTGATGTTCGTAGGGACGGATTCAACAAATATTGCAAAAACTAGGTTTTTTGCAATATGCACAACGAAATTTTGGATTGTAATAATATTTAGGTGAAATTTAATGTTTAAAATAAAATAAAACGAATAAAAATATATTTTTTCTACAGTTTCTTAACAATAATAATGAATTGGTATGAACTTAACAGACCAAACTTGACAGCCAAAATGCCGAAGATACCCGGACAACCAGTGGCGTCGGCACAAAATTTCACTTTTTTTATAAAATAATATATCAGCTTATTTTGTGCCAAATTTTAGATTATACTCAAGATTTATTCGTATTTTCAACCTCTTTCAATATTCGAAGTGTGTAAAAATTAATAAAATGAAAAATGCACACTATCCACAAAATATCAGTACTTAATAACTATTTACTTGAATATTTGGCATGTTTTAACCCACATAAAGACCTATTTAATAGTACTATTGTCAACTACTTGTAAACCGTCCAAGACTAGAAAAAATGAAAATATTTAATTTTTTTTTGAAAAACTCCTAACTCTAAAACCATACATATAATTGAATTAAATTTTTGACAGGATTTAGCTCACATATATGCCTATTTAATGGTACTATTGTCAAATATTTCCAAGCCGTAGAAGGCTGGCAAAAAAATTAAAATTTAGAAAAAATGAACCACTGGATAACAAAATATCAGTTATAAATCAAAAACCACATATACTATCAACTTGAATTTGTGAAAGGTTTCACTGTTTGATTGTACTATTTTCGGCATTTTGGTTGCCAAATTGGGTCTGCTAATTTCACACCAGTTAATAATTAAGGGACACTGCTACACAAACATCCGATTTTTGAGCTATCTACACAGTTCGCTTAAAAATAAGGGTTTCTGATACTGCCAAAAGTAATCATATCGATAAATTCAAATTGGGCGCCAGAATCAGTATATCACAAAGTGCCTATCTACTTTTAAATTATTTTTATTAGTTCCATATATGTTCAAAATAATATGGCTATTTTTAGAACTGTAAAAACACGCTTTTGCTACTTCCATATGTGTCCAAAATTACAAAGACTTTTCTGGAACACTTTAATTTGAGTGAAATTTTCACGCGTTTTGCAGTTAGCTGATTAAGATACTTGTTTAGTTTGATTTTTATAGCAGTAGTAGTTTGAATAGAGGTGTGTGTGTGTATCAGTTCTGTTATTAAAAAGTGAAAATACATTGTTTTTCTTACAAAATGAACTCCAGAGACAAAAATATATTAAGTATGATGCCTTGCTGCTCCAATGAAATATCTTTAGAAAGTACAGGTCTTCTTGCGGCCAAAAACAACTTGCAACAGATTAGTGGTAGGTACCTAGATCAACATTCTCCCTAAATTGTGTGCACATAACAAACCCAATCCGATATTATATAAAAATGTACTAGATAATTTTCTGTTTTGATTATAAATTCTGGAAATCCGTATTTCAACACAAAAGGAAATCACGTTCCAGGCAGGTTCTTAAGTGAACCATGCAATAATTCTTGTAGGTAAGGATAAGATTAACGCTTCTATTAACTTAGACCTTGTATTTTTTATTTTTATTTTAAGATTAAATACAGAACTCGAATTAGTCAGGAAAAAACGACATTTTCACATCATTCTGGCATCTTTCAAATATTGACAGGCAACAATATTTCCTTAATAATTTGGTAGATGTTGCCGATGCTAAAAGAAAATCTATTGGAAAGCAAAATAACTGAAGAAGATCCAAATCCATGAAATTTTACCTAAGAACCAAAGATTCTAGAACCCATGTATGTAAAACAATGCTGCTGAACACCCTTGGTGTTAAAAAGGGATTTCAATGTTGCCATAAAAAAGCGTATTTTAAATAATAATATTACAGAAAAAGCACCTCAAAAATATCAGAAGAAGCAGTAGATTTCTTAAAAAAAACATATTAAAACATTTCCTACAGTTGATTCACATTATTATATGAAAGATACCAAAAAAATGTACTTGGATCCGAATTGAAATATAAAGCAGATGCACAGATTGTACAAAAAGGAGTGTGCAGAAAAACATGGAATGCTTGAAGAAGTCGTACTATCGCTATATTTTTAGGACACATTTTGACTTATCATTCCAGAAGTCCAGAAAGGATTAATGTCCCACACGCACTTCGTATGAAGCTGCTAACACGGAAATCAAAGCTAATATGCTAGAAAAATATATCCTTCACATAAAAAATAAGGAGAGGGGCAAACAGGAAAAAAGTTTGGATAAGGATGCTGCAGCCAATGAAAATCCTAGAAAGATACATTCAGCTAAATTTGATTTGCAGCAAGTATTGTATGTGCCAACAGATCCTACAAATCCTATTCTTTTTTATATGACCAAATTAGCCACACAATTTTACTATTTTTAACTTTGGAGATGGAAAATACTGGCAAATGTTACATGTGTTCTGAAGTAGAAGGTTCACTTGGCTCAAGCGAAATAGCCTCATGTTAATTTCACCACCTAAAAACCCTTCCTACAACTATTCAAAATGTAAGGCTCTTTAGCAACGCATGTGAGGACCAAAACAAAAACCAATTTGTGGCTGCTATGTTTCTTTATGCCGGGCAAGTTTTACCCATAGAGGTCATCGATCAAAATTTATTAGTTTCTGGCGATAGTCAAATGGAATGCGATTATATGCATGTTAGAATCGCAACAGCAGCCAAAAACCTACCAGTTAATTTACCACATTAATGGGTAACTTGTTAAATACGCAAAACAAAATGAAACTATGTACCAAACTATCAAAAAAAGGACATTGGCCTTTTTGACTGGAAAATCCTGGAAAAACTAATAATTTTGGTGAACCAAAATCAAGGAGGCAATGTGACAATGGCAATGTGGCAATGGCAATGTGGCGATGGCAATGTGGCAATGGCAATGGCAATGTGGATAAGGTATGAGAACGCATCCTCCTTTGTAATGAAAATCAAAACTGACTTCGATCAAGATTTTCGCTGTATTATGATTCTTCTACGTAGAGGACGCCGAGGATGTCTCAAACGTTTATATCAAGAAAAAAATCTGCATTAAAGCTGAAACATGAAACAGTTGAGTTCAGTTGAGTAGTATCAAACAGTACAGTGCCAAGATAAATTAATCTAGTTTTTATATAAATAGTGTAGTGTTGTCAATATAAATTAGAATTGACTTGTGTAAAGAAACTAGATACTATTAAAATATTTTAAATCTTAACGGAACATTTTGACATAGGAATAATCGATTCTACCTAATGATGATTTTTTTCTCATTACACAACTTTTTTAATTTATCTTAATAATTTCTTTATTGAAATATTAGATAATCTTAATATTTTTTCAATACATAAGCGTTATAGATCCGTACCTGGTTAATTTACTTTTATGTGAATCATTCCGGGATAAGTTTCTGATTAGATTTGTGCGGGAAAAAGAAAATTTTACCCTGTTGGCCGGTAGCAGCGAAGAGACGTAAAACAGAAGAGAAGAGGGTCTCATTTGATTTATAGACCATTTTCGAGAGCTCAATGGAGGATCAATTGCTGAAATTACTCATAAGGAATGCCCTCGTTGTCGCGTGCGCTAAAATTTCGCTCGCGGGATTTGTCGGGTTCAATTCAAATATCAGGCAAATAAAAAATTAATTGTTAGGGAGATGTTTGAGGTCGAATTGATTGTTTTGTGTATAGGGACTCTCTGACAATTTTTCGTTCTCGAAAAAAATATCATAATAGGCAGAAAATGAAATTATAACAAGGAGATAGAATTTTAAATATTCAAACTTATCATCTGACTTTAGGTAAAGAAAAAATAAATTGTCACCGGGACAAAAAAAGAAGTATATGAGCACCGAAATGATACTAAATGATGTATAATAATAGTTTATTTAAAGAATTATAGGTTCACAAGAGCTAGAATTTGATTAAATAAACTAAAAGAATTTGAATAAAACTCTATATGTCAGAATTTTTATTGTCAACAGCTATTAGTTTCGGCCATTTAAAGGCCATCTTCAGGCTACAAAAATATGGAAATTAACGTGAGGAAAACAATTGCAGATTCCGACATTACCTGATCAAAAATCTATTAGGCAACGAACACAAACCATTAAAAAGGTGTTATTTAAGTGCAAAATAGGAGAAAAGGAGGTTATTATAAAATTTTGGTTCTGACATATTAAATTAGTAGGAAAATTATTGAAATAGTGACTAATACTAACAGTGAGTGACCAAAGGTTGCAAATGAAACAATGTAATATGAGAGGGTGGACAACAAGCAGTGTCCCAGAGTGTAGACAAGAAAAATCACAAGAAGAAGGAAAAAGGAGTCTTCTTTCCAAATAATTGAAAACGTCTATTTCTAGAAGGAAGAGTTTTGAGTTCAAAAAGAGATAAAGGGAGGCGTGGAAAATGAACACTAGGCGCAGATGAGAAACCATCTTAAAGTAGAAGGAGAGCAATAACATCATGGTTATAAGAATGTACAAGTAGCACATAATAGACCTCATGCGGAGGAAAATTGTCCAATCCATCAATAACGGCAAAAAAGGCAACACAAAATGGAGTCAAACTGAAAACCCTTAACTCACACAATGTGACTTTGCTAGCACAACACAACCCCACTTAGCATTACAACTGGGATATGATAAATTGAGATGAAGTTATGATGCGGCCGGTCACTAGAGGCGCTACAATAAAATAAGCTACGATTACATCGATGCACCTCGCAGCATGAATAAGAACATTTATTGGTGCTACCAGCTCTCAAGTCAATTTTTGATGCAATATTACCAATCAGATGCGCAAATGCAGCATATGAAGTTGACTTTTTTGGCGCTGTTTATACTGTTTGTAGTTTGTGCACAACACAATTTTGTGTCGTGAAAATTATCACAATATTGCCTTTTTGAATTTTGTTTTAGTCAGGAATGTTATTACCGGAAGATTGGAATTCGAAATTTACCGAAAAAATTATTATTAATTGCCATTTTAACCACCCCCAATCACAAAAAGATACTTCTTTCAACAGTTTACTACATAGAGTTTTCTCTTTTCCTTTATCCCAAGAAGTTTTTGACAATTAAATCAATAGCATCAAGCAAATTGCTGTCAATAACAGTTTCCCAATTTCTTTATTTAATAAAATTTACATTTACAAGTTTTTCGACAGGTTTAGATTGGATTTCCCCACCATTAATTCTCTTAATGACAGTTTGGACAATGAGAAAATTAATTGTACAGGTTCTTTGAATTTATTTGGCCACATTTCCTATACGTTTGGTAATACGAAGATGTATTGATATCTAGTTAGCCTAGACCAGCTCCATGCATAAACAAAATATTGCGTTACCATAGCAACGAACAATAACTCATTAGAAGTGTCAGTGTAAAGTTTGACGTCAAAAAAGTAAACCAGAGTTACGCAATAAATTAAAAGAAAAAAGATGTCCGCCGAAATTGTGAAAATCGAAAAATTGGAGTATCGAGCCATCATCAAGTACCTGTATTTAAAAGTGTTAAGAGGTAAGCAAATTTACGAAGATATGCTTAATACCCTTGGTGATCAATGTCCTTCGTATGTGACCGTGAAAATTGGACTGCAAGCTTCAAAAGAGGTAAATTTTCCATTGAAGATGATGACCGATCGGGAAGACCAGTTTCTGTGTCAGTCCCCGAAAATATCGATGCAGTTCATGACATGATTTTATCAGACCGTCGAATTGGGCTAAACCGGATATCTGAAGCACTGAATATTTCATACGAATGCGTTCATCATATAGGTCACGTCAATTTGGACATGAGAAAAATTGTTGCAAAATTGATCCCCAAATGTTTGAATGATGACCAAAAGCGTGTAAGGGTAGAAGCATCGCGTTCGATCTGTGCTCGATTTGAAAACG
This sequence comes from Galeruca laticollis, assembly GCA_963921935.1. Taxonomy (NCBI): domain Eukaryota; kingdom Metazoa; phylum Arthropoda; class Insecta; order Coleoptera; family Chrysomelidae; genus Galeruca; species Galeruca laticollis. The sequence continues at coordinate 33,129,057 of OY998179.1, read as the reverse complement.
ATGTAGACTTCTTAAACCCTATTGTTACTATGGTTGAGACTTGGAAACATTTCTACGATCCAGAAACAAAGCAACAATCGATGGAATGGCGACACTCTGGTTCTCCAAGACCTAAAAAGTTTCGTGTCCAAAAATCTGCTGGAAAAGCTCTTGCTTCAGTTTTTTGGGATTGCCATGGAGTAATTATGATTGATTTTTTGGATAAGGGTAGAACAATAACCGGATATTACTATTCGACATTACTGACCACTCTACGGTAGAAAAGCTATCCAAAGGTGTTTTGTTTTTGCAGGACAACGCCCTTGCACACAAATCTCATGTTGCCATGCAAAAAATTCGTGATTTAGGGTTTGAATTACTAGAACACCCCCTTTATTCACCAGATTTGGCTCCGTCCGACTATCATCTCTTTCCTCAACTGAAAAAAAGTTTAAAAGGTCGTAAATCTTCTTCCAACGAGGAGGTAATCAAAGCGGTGGAGGTCTGGATTGCAGAGCAAGAAGAAACATTTTTTTTTTGAAAGATCTAGAGACGTTGCAGGTTCGCTGTAATAAATGTATCCAATTAAGAGGAGAATATGTTGAGTAATAAAATATTTTGACATTGAAATTTTGTTTGGTTCTATAGTAGGCTAAGAATTTTTCAATATATCCTCGTATACTTAAAAAACATAACACTAATAATACTTTGAGATCTTTACTAGTTAACAATAAAGACCCTATACCGTATCTTCGTTCTCCTGGAGAATATAAGCTTTGTTGTCGATATTGTAATGTTATTTATGTGGGCCAATCTCGACGGTTGTTAGATAAAAGAACACCTTAGTCTTGTTAAAAGATATCAGAACACTGACCCCCCTGATTTCCCCTCAGGTTTTGCAAATCAAATTTCTCCTTGTCAGACGCTCGTAGACTACATAAGTGTTTTAAGGACCCTCGGATGAATTTACTTGAGATGATGATTGAGATGATAGTTCTGATGTTAACGTTTTATGTCTTAATGAACAGTTGATCCCTGGTGAAACATACATATTCCTCAACCTTCCATTTTAGTAACTTCACTCTTTGATCTCAACATAAATTTAATTTCATAATTTACTATGTTTACTTCTTATTACTACTTATTTGAATTTTTACTTGTTCAATATGTTTTCAGCTTTTCAATATCTGTCATATTTTTTGTAGCCTGGAGATGGCCTTTAAAATGGCCGAATCTAGTAGCAGTTGACAATAAAAATTCTGTGACATATTGATTTTGAGTTTTATTGAAATTTCTTGTCAGTCACACTTGAGATATGGATGATATTGATCTTTTAAATAAACTAAGTTTACAGCACATTGAAACCAGAATTGGTTGAACATGGACAAGTATTATATGTTACATTCAAGACATGTCTTTTGTGATTGTATCTAAAATATACATATATTTATGCAAATATCGAATTGTGTGTTAAATACCCAATAATACAAAACAAACACAACATTAAGTATTTTAAATCAGCAGAATCACATTGCTTACACTAAATGATAGTACAACTACGAAACAAATAGCTCATGTATGGTTTGTCTTGCACAATTCAGTAGAAATTTTTTAATTATAGCCTTGATAAAATTCATTCATAAATCCTATACATTTAGTTATAAATTTTGTGTATCATGAATGAATGATGTTTTAGTATAAAAGGGAAACAGAGCATATCAATTTGACTTGATTCTTGTTAAATAATAATACTCAGGATCCTTAAGAAGTTTTTTTGTTTTTGAATATTTAAATCGTAATGTGCTAGGTATGTTGTGGGAATATCCAGAACATTCGCCTCTTGAAATAATAAATTTGACGAGTATTTAGTTGTTCTACCAGACATGATTTTTAATATCCTCTTTTGCAATTGGTGAAATATCAATCTTTGCAGCAGCACATAAATATGTAGTGAGACAAATTCCAGTAAAAAATGTCGCAAAGATTGCCTCTAAAATATGATGTGAAATGTCTTCTTAAGAAATGTGTTCATCTCCTTTCCATGGATGACAGATGGGCATTAGATATATCAACAATATGTCACAGCTTAACATACAGCGAAATTGCAGAAATTCTGAATTCATTAGTCTTCTCATTTCTCCATCTCCTGTTTTAACTGGTCCGTAAATTTTCCTCATACTTTTTCTCTCGAATATCCTTAATTTATTTTCTTATTTTTTTGTCAAATTCACTCTCTTAGCACCATAGGTCACCACTGGCTCCCTTATATATTATTGTGCTTGTACTATTTTTTTTTTTATTTTGCAGGTATTGTTTGTATCTGAAGAAAGTTGTATGTCCTGATTGTATCTTAACCGACTCCTGCTGAACTCTATTTCTATTTCTGGACATAAACATTGCTTTTGTTTTCTCTTGATTTATCTTTAGCCCCTTCAATCATCAATTTTATGAAGATGTCTTTTAGTTCTTTTATATTTCTTAAAATTATCGCTATATCGTCTGCATAGGCTAGGGTTTGTGTCAGTTTTGTTATGTTGGCACCTCTTAAACCAACAGCTCTGATGACTTCATCATCCATAATAAAAAGAGTTGTAGACATTGTATATCCATGCCTCGCACCGCAGTTAAATTCAAATCACTTGGTTTGTCCTTCTTTTGTCATTACTTTTGCTGCCGATTGCTCCATCGTCATTTTTATCAGTCTCCCTCAATTTACTTGGTAGCCCTGTTTCTTAAATATATCTCTTTATACTATCGAAAGCCTGTTCTTTCTTGTAACGTTTCACAAAAATCCTATCTATCCACTAGATCGTTTGACAAGAGCTCTTGGGCTTATCTGTAGTGATAAGGATGTAGCTGCTGGTACTTAAGTTTCCTCCAAGTACTCGCAGAAGACGTATTTGTTTGTCGTGCCACACTTTTGCACGTTGTTGGATCTTGATCAACTACATTTAAAAGTATATTCTTTCTGAATGGTTCTTGTTGCTTTAGGCCTAACAGAATTAATTTTTTATTTGTCCTCACATTCCCAGCTTAATTATGAACATTAGCATTTTAGTAATGTTATTGTTTTTGGTTTTTAATAAATAATTATTCAGTTAGTTATCACTTTATCATCTGCAAATCAAAATATTCCGAAAACTGTACACAGTATCGAGTCTTACCAAGAGTAGGGGAGAGTCCCCTACAGTGGCCATGCTCCTACAGTGACCATGCTCCTACAGTGGACACTTTTAAATTTCTGCGAATCTATATCTTGGTGCGTGCTGCCACCAACCTTGTTAGGTGCGCATTAGCATCAGCCACGTTGCACTGTGTCGATGCGTCTCAGCGTCTGTCAGTCGCGTGCTGTTCGAGCAGTGAGAAGGTGTGTGTTTTGCGACGCAAAAAGTTACGTTTTCATCAAAATTGTAAGTAAAATTGTACATTATCATTTATATTTTATTCAAAGTAACATCCATAGCATTAATTGTGTATCTAGTGGCCACATATTCCTCCTACTTTCATCTGCCGAAAATCGTATAGAATATCATAGCTACCATTTTTCTAAAAAAAGTGACAATTCCTACAGTGGCCATGGTGGATGTAGCCAACAGTAGCCACTGCTTTTTGGAGTCATTGAGGGGTGGCCATGGTGGATGTAGCCAACAGTGGCCACTGCTTTTTGGAGTCATTGAGGGGTGACCACTGTGGGAATGAATTCGGTTTTAATGCTTTAATTTTTTTATAGGTGCCGAAAGGTGAGAAACTGACAATTACTCCAGAGCATGTAATGCGGGAAGCAGTACAAAAAGTACTGGTGGGCGGCTGGTCTACACAAAGAGAGGCAAAATACTTTAATACTCCCCGTACGACATTGAGAAGATATGTCAATAAATGCAGGGGGCAAATGGAGATCATAGACTTTAATGAGACCAAGCATCCCAGATTGACTCCATTATGCCTGTCATCAGATCTTTACTTCTGCAGAAGAAAAAGAATTGAGCTCGTACATCAAACATTTGGCAAATCTCCATCATGGCTTCACGCCAACCCAAGTGAAAAGTTTTGCATATGAGCTGGCTACTTTATACAAGAAAAAGGTATCCGAATGTTGGGAAGCAAACAAATCTGCTGGCTTCAAATGGTTCAACCCTAGTTTATCATCAAGGGTCTTTGAAGCAACGTCACTAGCTCGAGCCATGTAATTCAATAAACCTGTAGTTGACAAATTCTTCAAAAATTTGAGTGATATTTATTTATTTCGTAAACTTGGCCCTGATCAGATCTACAATGTAGATGAAACGCAAGTCAGCCAGCAATAAACGCAATTGGAAACTCAGTTTGAAAAAAGTAAGTTTGTTTGAAATAGGTTGTTTTTTGATTTTTTGCAAAGTTAGATATGGCAATTTGTAGCCAAGTAATGAAAGTTTTGTGTGGTTTAATTATTTTTTCAAAATTTCTAATGGGAAAAAAGTTATATCCAACAAAGTAAAACGGTGGCCACTGTAGGGCATTCTCCCCTATCTTTTGGGTATAAAATTGGATGATGTTTGAGTTCACATAAAATTTAGTCTGAACAATTTAACCTCAAAAAGTTGTTTACAACTACTCGATACGAACCTTGTAACTAGCGCCCTCTATGAGATGCAGATATAAAAACAAATTTATGCGATGTGTCAACTTCCAAAACATATTCGTACAAAATTCCATTACAATGCCGTTACGAAAATTCCTTACTGAGGACACCCAACTTATTTTGCAGTGTTTTACTTATCTTAGCAATGGCGCTACCTTTTTTTTGTAACACCCTGTTTATTCTCGATTAATTCTATTCTACGTCCATGACAAAGAAAATTGTTGCCGTTTTAAAACGTATAAAATGGCAAAACGATGTCAATACGTTTGATATATACAGACATTACTGTTTTTTTTGGTTCATTTTGTAATTATTATGGTTGATAAAAGTTTTATTTTTAACTAATGCCAACACCACATTGTATCAAATAGCCTCATATATCAATCGAATTTATTTAGTTAATAAATTCACACTAAATATTTGTTTTAATCCAATTCATACAAATGTGTGTCAGTATAATAATGTTGATACATTAATTGCAAAAGCTCCGTTAATTTCTAAATTAGGTATTATGATAAAGAACACGAATTATTAACGTTAGGTGTTAACATCACACAATGAATTTCTTTCCCCAGGAAACTTTCCTCTAACAATGTAATGAGTAAAGTTTCTATGACACGAAAGATTTACTCAATGAGCAAAAAGTGTGAACCGCGAGGCCTTGCGGCGAATAATGGCACTATAAGTTTCCTTATTCGAGGAGATGAGTCACAAGATTAGGGTGCTCGGATGTGCTGCTCATTCTCCGTCTGTATGTATTAGGGTGGGCCGAAAAAAATTTTTATTTTTTTTTAAAGTTGTAATACCGCGGAAAACTTGCGAATCATAATTAGAAACAAAATACAAAAAAAATTTTCAGAATCGGTTAATATCTTCCGGTCCCGCATTAGCCTTAAAGTTTGACTATTTAAAAAAAAAACTTAATTTTTCTTATTTTTCGAAAAACATTTTTTCATATTTATTTTTTAACGTAATAGTTATTTATGCGTTGAGATAGACCCTAAGAACATTGTGTTTTAATTTTATTGTGATTACTGGATATCTTCCGGTCCCGCATAAGCGTTAAAATATGCCAAAATATTGAAATTTCAACATGTTTTGGTATTTTTGGAATATGATAATTAATTATTTTTTTAAAGTAATAGTCATCGTTTATATTCACACAAACCTATTGTAGGGAATTTAAGAATACTGCCAAGTTCAGTCATCATTTCCCGGTTGCGTAACAGATTAATACAACTAACCCGCCAGGGAGATTAGAGCAGCTACCCGGCGGACTGTGCTTGGTGGGTGAATCATCGTTCCCGCCATGCGTCCCCGCCCCCTCCGTCACAAGCCTTCCCCCTCTACCAGCTTCCATGAATCACGCAACCTGCCGCGACTTGAGTGTCAGTTTTGATGTGTCAGAAGTGGTCGCTAGACGTATTATTTGTTTACTCCATTTTCGTTTGCTGTAAAAGTTGACGTTTTGTGATGTGGTGTGTTTGTTGACTGTTATTGTTTGATCGAGGCGGTGATTAGATCATGGCTGTGTCAAGGAAAGCTGTAATTACTAGACAGGTATTTGATTGCCCGATTTTTGGTTCGCCTAAAGACCTTCCCAATAACAAACTGCCTACAGGCGAGGAAGTACTTAGGTCTTGCTTTCAAGAAAGATATAATTTAGCACTTGACATTAATAATATTTCCGTCAGTTTTAAGCAAGTCGCTCAAATAGTCACAAACAAATTAATCGGCTTGTATCAAAGGTCGTCAATCCCTACTGTGACGGACAAGCGAATTACACAGCTCGTAACAGCGTTGTATGATAAATACTCCAACTTTAAAAGGTCCTACAATCGTGACAAAAATAAGGAATCGTTTAAAAAGAAGGTCAATGATTTCAAGCAAAATTGCTCACTTATTTTTGATATTTCCGCTTGTAAATGCACTATAACTGTTGACTGTACTTGCCGCAAAACACCGGAATTGTGCCAGTGCGACATAAAAATTGATTGCAGCTGTGAGAGATCCAAAAAAATACCTCTTATTGAACTAAGATTTCTTTACCTAAGTAGGGTACACGGAATAGGAAAAATAGGTAGCCTTGACCGAAATGAAACAAAAAAGCGTACAAAGTCCATGGAAAGGAAGGTACGTGACAATCACTTAAATTTGCCAGACCTTTCTGTTTCTAAGCCGTCATGCTCACATTCAGGCACTATTCTAGTCGATGCAGATGATGATTACCATTGCAGTATGGATTCAGATAATAATAGTGACTCTGACCCTAACTGGAACATCAATTACAAGAAATTCCCAGTTCACACACAGGCAGTTGAGCGTTGTGTGAAACTAGTGACGGAAGCTTCGGGCAGAGTTTGTGGCGCTGAAGCAAGGGACGGATTCATCAGAAGTACTCTACTGTCACGATCAGCCATGCCCGACTTCGCCAGTAAATCAAATTTCAAAGTACCTTCTTCAGCTACCAAAAAATAGAGACAATGATGCAGACAATCAACTAATAATTGTTAATTGTACTTTTTTATAATAATACAGGTATAAGTTGAAAGGTTCTATGTTCGTTGTTATTTATAATCCCTATTGTGTCACTCAGTCTTAGCTAAAAAAATTCTGCTTGTATAATCAGGCTTATTTAGCAACCAGAAGTGGTTTTAAAATAAATATCGCAAGTGGAACGATTCAAAACTAATTAAACATAAGAAAACAAATTTCGTAAAAACTGTAAATTTTCAATATTTTGGCATATTTTAGAGCTTATGCGGGACCGGAAGATATCCAGTAATCACAATAAAATTAAAACACAATGTTCTTAGGGTCTATCTCAACGCATAAATAACTATTACGTTAAAAAATAAATATGAAAAAATGTTTTTCGAAAAATAAGAAAAATTAAGTTTTTTTTTTAAATAGTCAAACTTTAAGGCTAATGCGGGACCGGAAGATATTAACCGATTCTGAAAATTTTTTTTGTATTTTGTTTCTAATTATGATTCGCAAGTTTTCCGCGGTATTACAACTTTAAAAAAAAATAAAAATTTTTTTCGGCCCACCCTAGTATGTATGAACGATGCTTTGATTTTATAGTGACAAGTTGTACACAATGTGTTGCAAGCGTTATCAGCGTCGTCAAATGATTTATTAAGAAAATAATTATTTTTCGATTAACTTTTTACGGTTTTTGTTTACATAAATTAGACAATTATTTAAATAAATATCTATTTTTTAAAAAATATTCAACCTTACAATAGTTCGTAAATAAACGGTTTCAAAGATTAAATCTAACTGTTACGCTCATATACACTCCAGAGGCTGTATTGTGTTAACAAGCAAAAATTACCAAAAACGTGGTATATCTGACGATAGCGACGACAACGACGATAACGACGACAACGACCGACAACGACCGAAAACGACGAAGAAAATGACGACAGCGATGACAGCGACGACAACGACGATAACGACGATAACGATAACGACGATAACGACAACCGTGACGACTACGGTTTTACTGGAAAAATGTAGAGACCAAAGAAAAGACGTGTATCTGTGTTTCATTGATTACGAAAAGGCGTTCGATAGCATCAAGCATCCAACACTGTTACAACTGCTCCAAAAACAGGGTCTAGACTACGAAGACATAAGGCTTATAAAAAATTTATATTGGGAACAGAGAGGATATGTTCGGTTTGGTGACACCGTATCGTCAGAAATACCAATAGGAAGGGGAGTACGACAGGGCTGTATTCTCTCGCCTCTTTTATTTAACATTTACTCCAAGTAAATATTTCAGCAAGCGTTAGAGGACTGTGAAATTGGCATAAAGGTGAACGGTAAAATACTTAACAATATACGCTACGCAGATGACACTGTCATCTTCGCATACTCCAGAAGGCTTGCAGGAACTAGTAGACAAGATTGTGAAGCCAATATACGAATATATGGTGCTCCAATAGAAGAGGTGAGAAAATTCAAGTATCTCGGGTGCTGGGTTACCCAAAACCTGGAACCAGAGACCGAAATTCGAGCTCGAATTGAAAACGCAAGAACCACGTTCGTGAGAATGAAGACATTTCTAACGAATGCCACCCTGACACTCGATACTCGATACCGTTTCGTGAAGTCATACATTTATTCTGTCCTCTTATATGGCTCGGAATCCTGGACAATGGGAAAGATGATAATGCAGCGACTGGAAGCATTTGAAATGTGGATCTTCTGCAGACTTTTGAAGATACCATGGACCTGAAGAATGACAAATGAAAATGTTATAAGAATGATGGTAACAGACAGGGAACTTTTACAACATGTGAAACAGCGCAAAACTGGTTATCTGGGACATGTATACAGAGGAGAAAAATATCAACTTTTGAGACTGCTTATGGAGGGAAAGATAGAGGGCCGAAGAGGACCCCGGAGACGAAAATGCTCATGGCTTAAGAATATAAGAGAGTGGACAGGATTAGACACATGCACCCTATTGAGAGCAGCAAGAAATAGAGAGGAGTTTGCTGGTATTGTCGCCAACCTTCAGTAGTGAAGAGGGCACTTGAAGAAGAAGAAGTGACGACTACGACGACAAAGACGACGACGACAACGACGATGACAACGACGTCGATTACGACGACGACAACGCCGACGACAACGACGACGACAACTACTACAACGACGACAACGCCAACAAAAATTCCAACTTTTTTTGGGGTAAACCAACACTTTTCTCGCATCTTAGATAGGGTTGGGCGGAAAAAGTAAAATTGCTGCAGTATTAATAGCTATAAATTTAATTTCAGAAGACTTTTCCAATAATTTACATCATACTACTCATATAATACGGTTTTTATGTCACAAATACGCCAGTACAACTCTGTGAACTGGCCTACGTGCCTAGGGTTGCCAGGTCCAAAAACACAAAAGCCGGACTCGGTGCTTAATTCGGCCGGACATTTTACCCTAAAAGCCTTTTTAAATAGCTAACCATACCTTTTTAAAGCCGTCATATATTTTCTAAAAGCCGGAAAATATTTCATAATAAAAAAATAATTACTTATTTAAACTTTTTATTATTTACCCATTAATCACGTAACTAACAAGCTTATCTTACACAAAATAATGACATCTTTATTTCCCATACAAAAAGTAACAAATCTACCTCTTTTTAATAACATGATAAAATATAAAAAAATGTCCATTATGGATAAAAATGAAAAGATCTTGTATACAAGATACATACTTGAAGTTAAAGAGACCTGTTTTGTGGTAAATAGAACCTATTTTCAATATTTTTGGAATTTTTATCTAATTATAAAATAAGTTGCCATTAATCACATAATTTGCAAACTTATCTAAAAGCTGTTTTAGACTACACAATTTCTTGTACAAGATTTGTTTCAATTCCTTCAACGGTAGTATTATACAGCAAATTGTTTCAAAAACGAAGATTGAACCGAAAATTGTGTCAGAAAATAGAACATGTTCTATTTCTACTCAATTTCTAGGTCAAGGGCCTGCGCAGTTGGGATATATCATAATGTCCTGTAACCTAACATAGTTGATTGTTTACAGTTTCACGTTTATCAACGTCTTTTTGTGTTAGCTTCATTTATAACAATAAATTAATAAAAAATAATCGATAATTCACACACCAAACGGATACAACCAAAGCCCAAAAATTTTAGGTTGTTTCATTTTTGACATTTCACTAGGATCATAGAACATTGTAATAAATGACGGCCTTGTTATACACTCTTATGGTGACCCTATTGTAATACTTTGGCCCTCAAACGTGATAAATTTGACCCCTTCTATACCGGGTCCGCTGTCACCAGTCTAACAACTGCTGTCACCAACTCTTTTCTTAAATATGCAGCCGAGCGTGTAAGGCAAATCCAGTCCAATTTAGGCTGGGAACGCCTGGTCTTAAAACGGTTTGATTTACTTCGGCAGGACAGGATTGTTCTCTCAGTTCGTCCTCGTATCCACTATGTATACACACTCTAGGGAAAATTTGGGGGTAGGATTATAAATAAAGTATGGGGAAACCACAAAGTTGTATAAAAAAATATAATAAAACTTTCTCTGTATATATATATATATATATATATATATATATAAATAAAATCCCAATATCAGAACAAAGTATTAAATTTTCCCACTATAAAAGTAACTATACACTTATCTATAAATTGTACATACTAAATCTTTCGCTGTATAACATATGACTAACAACAAACAAATATAATATCCCTCACCATGAAATAGAACAAAATTATTACCCACTTATCATTTAATATGTTCAACGTGTGCGAGGGGCGTATGATTTAACCCTTATTTCAAAGTGCCCCTGCCTCGTTGCGAGAACTACTTATTTTGTTCTGAAAACAATACTATACAAAATGATTGTGGTTTGGAGTCATTTCACTTTGTATCAACAGAAAGTGAAAGCAGAGGCGTAAAAAAATTCTGCTGATCCATGAGTAATAAATGTTTATCGACAATCCCGTTTAGTGCGTAAGTTCCGAGTTGAAATTTTCAGGTCTTTCAATAACCTATAATGTTTATTTATTTTACTTAATATGATGAAATTACCTAACAACGTCTGAAATAATTAGCTTTTATATATCGTATCGAAATTTCACTGGAAATGGGACTTCAAGGAGACAAAATCATACGCTCCGGGCCCGTGTTACTAAATACAAATAAATCTCGGTTTAACCCTTGTTTATTTTCCATCTACGAGGTGGAAGCGAATTAAGTGGCGTAAAACGATAATCAAATAAATAGTGCCTAACTCCTGTCGGTTATATGCACCCTAAAGAAAGCGATATGCTCCTACAATTTTGGAGAAAACCTTACTCTGTCATCACACACGATAAACTCATATCTTATAGAACGAGCGGTGCCCAAATTGTGAGCCTGGACCTGCAGTACTTAATTGAAACCTGCCAACTTGTCAAATCAACGTGAAAGAATAAATAATAAAATAAATATACTGTTATAGCTTCTACCTATGTATATAGTTATCTTATAAATACCATGTTTAGAACCAGCGTACAATAATAAAAACGAATAAATTTCTCCTCAAGAAAAAAACTTAAATCTCAACTTGCTTAAAAACTTACCGCGTTGGAAACTCCCTTTCTCCGGTCTTCGATTACTGCCTGCGTTCACTGTCTTTATAGAAACCGCGGGTAACGCTAGTAACCGGTATCGAGCTATGTTGAACTTCGAGTAGAGGGCGAGTTTTCCCGTTTTGTGTCACCGACGGGGGACAGTGTTCACCGTCAAGGATATCTTAGTATCCCTTTTACACCCTGACACAACGGAGAAAAACTTCTTCCTCTGAAGCCGCTAACACCAAGAAAACTGATATCCGTTACCGTGACAGGGAAAGGATTTTTCCCTTCGCGTTTTTCGCCCGACACTGTCTGTCGCTCCGACTACTCTGTACTTGGTTTTTACTATCCCCCCGAATTAGGTTTGGGTTATTTTGTTGAATTGCAAAAATCCATTTTTTATTTTGAAGCGGCCTCAATTTTTCGTTATTAACTAGTTGTATACAAAACAATTATTTAATTTTGACCCAGTAAAATGTTTTATTTGTTTCAAAGCTGTTATGGTTCTGTATCATTTTTCTAAACAAAAAGTGGGTCGCATTCCACTTTTTAATTATATTTGAAATAAAATATGTTTACCGTGTGTTCTGAAAGTTACTAACTTAAATATTTTTATTTGATATTTGCGTTTATTACAACATTACATTTGGCCTTTAACATAGACGATTCTGATATTATCGTGAGAAAAACGATGTTCTGCGCAGAATCACGAACTATTTCTTGAACAATATATTGTACAGTATAATACAGAATAAATTTACTGCCAAACAATTTGTGGTTCTAGATCTTGTACAAGAAATTGAACCAAATGTTGTTACAAGAAATTGTGTAGTCTATAACAGCTTTAACACAACATAAAAAGCTTTCAGTTCTTCTCATTTAATATGAAAAAGTATTAAGTCTACTGTAGACTATAAATAATATTTTTTTAAACTATAGCTGTTTTTAACATCCAACAAACCAAAAATTTGATTTTTCAACGACAAAATAAGACCATTCTTTTGAAAAAATCAAAATATCTAATTATTTACTTATAATTAATGAGTCTGTCTTTTGGCAAATCTGTTATCTGTCTTTAGTTATATTTGGTATTTTCACCCACTTTATCCAGAATATATTTTTCCTTGGAAATCATATCGTAAAATTCTATACAGGTTATTTTTAAATTGCACAATAAGAACATCATATTTGCAATTGTCTCTCTTTCTGCTGCTTGTTCCTACCTACGAATATTTATTAAAGTCATCCATTGAAAGTGTTTTAATTCTTTGCTCATTCCATTTGTCCATGAGTTCAAGTAATTTTATACATGGTCATTATATTTTCTTTAAATTCTTCTACCTGATCTTGATGAGACTCCGACAGACGTCGTATTAAAATTCCGTTAACTTCCATAGGGCAAAATTTTTGCTGCAGCCGTTCATTAATGTTGTTTACTACCTGCGAAGACTGGTCAATTACTTCACTCACGGAAATATCTACAGTTTCTGTGTGTTCGATTCGACTCTGGTATAAAGACATGAAAGAGTGTAAGAGCCATAAATAGCATTCATAAAAGTCGGTTTCGAAAAAATATTTCAATGGCCTTGGAGGATAACTCGATGATAAAAAATATGACTTTAAAGGCTCATACATTTGTAAAATTCTCTCTATGACAGGATAAAGAGACAGCCATCTTAAAATGCACTTCTAGTTCTGAACACACATTTTTTAAAGCTTCTGTACGGACTGGAAAAATGGTTGTGCATTTGCATCACTATGCTTTCCACACAAATAGGTAAGGAGACGATAGAGTCATGTACAGAATTATTCAACGGGGACGGTCTCGGGCGGGCGCCGGGCAGTCGCGTCGTGGCTTGCGCTCGACTTTCGATTGGTGCGGCAACCACATAAAAAGCCGGACGAAAAAATATTTAGCCTGACACGTTCATAAAAAACCAAACATGTCCGGCCAAAGCCGGACACCTGGCAACCCTATACGCGCCATCTATAAACTACACATTTAACCATAGTCCTCAGCAAGTGGTCTGATGAAAGTTTCTCCAAATGCAGCTCTTTGAGATTCAATTGATCTACAATTAAATATCAATCGAGTACACATATATCTTGAATTAATAGAACTTTGATGTAATGCCGCTCAAACTATAAGTTCTCAAGGGTCATTGAGCATTTCTATATTGTTTTTACTCCGATATTTGATAGGAATGGTTTTCCGAAATTCTTTTTGCCGCTACGTTCACTCAACTGCCCTCTAAACTCACTCTTTTGTTATGTAGTTTGTTCATAGTGCTCCATTAAGTCAGTGCGTCTCAAGAACGATTTTGACAGTGAATCGTACAAAGAGTCTGTATTAAAATTTTGCGTTGCAAATGGAATTTCTTGTGCGGCAATTCTGAAAATGTCTATCATAAACACGTGCGTATGAGTGGTACAGTGGAGGTGGTGAATAATTTAATTCGCTTTGACCTGCCATCAATATCTTTAACTGAATTTAACATCGCTTAAGTAAAGGAAATTATGACTAAAAATTGTCGTTGAAGTCTTTTAGAAAAGGTCTACTTTTTTATATAATATAGGTACTCATGTAATTCCAAAAGAAATTGTATACTGGCCGAGCATTTCATTTATCAAGAGGAGTCATCGTCCCCCCATCGTAGTTTCTTTTCAATTTTCAAGAGATAGCTACTCAAATCAGTTTGTAGCAAATTAAACGTTTCTTTTCTTTCCAAATATCAAACTGGCACGTCGAGACACGTTTTCCGTCGATAGAAGACATAAAAGAGAAATAGTGGCGAATACTCAAGTCAATTCCTAAAAATCTGGTTAAAAGAGGTTTTGATGAATGGATTATTCGTTGGTGTAAGTGTATCATTTCAAAAGGGGCCTTCTTTGAAGGCATACAAAAAATTTGAATGAATAATATATACCAGGCAGGGTAAAAAACTTTAAACTGCCAACCTGGAACAAGTTGTCTATTTTATATTTCATTGACCAATTCCTTATCTGGGTAACAATTCATAGAACCGTTTTTAATACTTTTGGAATCTTATCATGATTTTGGATCAAATAATTATTTTTAATTTTTTTTTTATTACAGTACTATCATTAGGAAATTTTTTCTTGGAATAATGTGGCAAGAGCCAGGCAATTTTTTAACTCCGCAGGAAAATATATATGAGAATCAGCCATTTTTCAACCCAAAACTAATTCATTGTTAACCAGTCTAATCCTTAACAAGTAGTTTTAGTTCACTTAAAAAACGTTGAAAATTATAAAACTAACTCTGTTTTGTCGGTGCATTAAATCAGTACCGATATAACATCCATTACCTATTATGTGCTTTCGTTTCTCCTTCTCGTAGTTGCACTTTTTGTTCGCTCTTAACCATTTAACAACCCTAACTTCACATTCAAATCACGTCATTTCATTACCGTTTTAAAATGTTTTTTCGTAATTTGTAGCCTAATTTCGTCTTATCGGTACAATAAAAATCATATCATGATAATATCTGTAGTTGATTATAACATTTCAAACAATTTACACTCACACACAAACAAAAAAAATAATGTTGCGTGTATATTTCCAGGTCGTCATAATACACGTCAATAGTATAAAAAAAAATTACACCGTTCGTTACAGCTCACAACTTCTATACGAATTTAAACTTTTCATTAATGAGAATGTAGTTGAAAATGGAAAAGAAGTCAACCGACATTATTAATTCGAGCTTTACAGGATCGGATTTTTTATTTTTAATATTACAATGCAATTCGAACTGTTAATAATTTTACGTTAAATCTCATCAGGAATTATTTGTGGAAGACTGGAATCTGCATAGAAAACAAATGCTTTAATTGTTCTCAATGCTGTTCAGGTTATATGAATATTATTATTGTGGTACTTTATTATTTGAATTGTTTCTCTCCTGCTATTCAAGAATAAAATAAGTAAATATCTCGGGAGACCAAGTGGTGATAAGGGGTACAATTATTATAACAAAGTTACTTTGAAAAGTTGAATAAGAAGAGCGATATCAACATAAGAAAATAATGCAAATAACAATAATAGCCCTGGAAAAGTTTTTACTTAGTTCATAATATTCTATGAATCACTTATTACAGATTCTATTGATTGAATTAAATAAATTTACATTCTTCAACGCGAAAATGTGATCCCCCCTTCGAAATAGACGGGTACCACCCCCAATTTTTTTAATGGGAAGTATTTAAAACATAATTAGAAGCTTGACCTAAAGATAATCCAAACTGATTTGAATTTTGCAAACTATTGTCTTTATTAGAGTTAAAATAATAAAAAAATTGTTTGATTACAATGTGATGTTTCTAGTCAATGACACTGTATAATTTATTGTATGTAAAATAAAAATATATAACCCTCTTTCGAACAATACATTACTAATTTCTTTAGATATAAACATATGTATAGGCTACGACTCTGTACTTTTGTAGTATTACACCAAACACTTCAACTGGCAAGAGTTTAAGAACCGTGTACTAGAAATGTCTTTCATTTATGACGTATTTTTACTCGTTTTTACTACGAATACGATACTATAAAGACTCTTTCATATTCATCAACGGATTTTTAAATGCGCAGACACTGTATTTTACATCATTGAGAGGTAGTGACTTCTTTTTTTAGACTCGTCCTTTCATTAACCCAGATTTTAGGTCGCGTTTTTGTTTCATTTTTTTTTAAAGGTAACGATGTCAAAAGGTTTGTGTAGTCATTTAAAAAGTGTTATTTGTATGAATAATTGTACTACGTGAAAATAAAATAAAAGTTACATCAGAGTTATTATGTATAAGGAAGAAATTGGTGAACGAATATAAGCTGAGGATCGACTTTAGAGAAAAGCAAATATAAAGAATCCACCAAGTCTTAAAGATATATAAGCGACGTTACCAATGACAATTGGGGTGTAAATATGTTTGGGAGAATCTATCAAGGGAGGAAAAAAGAAGCAGAAATCCGTTGTATTCCGGATGTCCCAGAGCTTTTAGGCCAGCAGATATTTCAGTTATTTGAAGAAAATAAAAATTGAAAAAAATATGTGTTGTAAGAGAGCGTAAGCAACCCCCGAGAAACCACCCCTATCTTTTGTTTTTCAAGTTGCAACTCCATGTTTGTTTGTGTTCAACTTAATTCCTTTTCAATTCTCATTCAATTATATATCATAGTAGCTAGAATGGCATGCAGAATTATGGCAAATAAAAAGCCACAATTGAAATATTAAGTTCATCTGCATTTTGAATAATACATTACACTACAGAAATTGTACAAAATGTTGGCCAGCATTTACCACACATGCTTCAAGTCGCTGAATCAGCTCGTGAGTATAGAACGCTCTAATTGTTTCCGGAGTAACGGTTATTACAAGCCTCTCAAATTTCCTGTATTAAATCTTTAACATTTATTGGATGAGTTCCGATTACCACTCGTTTCAAATATCCCCACAGGAAAAAGTGAGATCTGGAGAACGCGCCAATTCAATGGTCTTGAAATATATTATTGAGGAAAGTGGTAACGATATTATGGTTATGTGCACAATCACCATCTCGTTGTCACCACATTTGTTGTCTTACTCTAATAGTGCAGGAATACCATTTTTGATGTTGTTAAACAATAAATTGAAAACGATTAAAATTAAATGACACAGAGACGACAAAAACTGGTAACTAATAAAATAATTTCAAAAATAATAAAATCGAAAGTACCTGCCTTAGAAACAACGCTTTACAATATACGACATTCAACAAGTTAATGTTATTATTATAATAAATTATAATATATCTGGCTTAGATTTTTGATATCTTGCTTATCGTTTACTGCATTGTTCTCCTTTTTATATGTATAATTTCTTTTATTGTTAGTTTTTTGTAATTAGAATCTTGGTTTATTATTTTAGTATTATTAAAGTCAATTTCATGTTTTTCATTCTTCTCATGTTTATGAAGCGCAGTGGAGGCGTTTTTTGTATATTTATGGCCATTAAGTCTATTTTCAAGATGTTGGGTTGTCATAACTACAGTGACTATATACAAGCCAGTGGCGACAATTGGATATAAGCTCCGCACATCCGCCAATAGTTTGCTAATTTTGGTTTATTTACATTTGACTACATGCAACTAAATAACCCTTTTTAAAAGGGTTTTACCACTTTTAAACTAGTTTTGAATGTGCAATTTTAAGTAAAAGCTCTTTTATTAGGTGAATCATAAAATATTTTTGGAAAAAGTGGACCGATGTTAATAAAAATCTTCAAGGATGTAATGTTGTTGCATACAAAATTATGGATGTATCTCTATTTACCATCTGATAAAGATATAAGGTAAAATCTTAAATTCTGGATTATAATGTTGAATGTCATGCTAAACAAATAGATACTACAATAAATTATAATGTGTAGTGTAGGCATATGTACTAGGGAGTCTTTCTTCGATCTATGATTGCCGCAAATATAATCGGAGCGGAAATAATGCACCAGGCCTCTTAACAAAGAATTAGATAGAAATATGCCACTGAGGGATGTTGTCTCTATTCTTGTGTGAATAGGAAAAAACAAAATAAGTAATAAAATATTTTAATTTTACTTTTTATTGGGATACAAATATGGACTATTACGGAAATATTTACCCTATGCTAATTTTTTCGTCTAATCTGAAATTAATCAATGAATGTCTTTATATGTTACAGACTGTACCTGCAATTCGGACAATGAAACCCCACCAGAAAAAATGAAACATATACCTCTTTAATATTTATATAATTAAATGTTTTACACTATTTAATAAAGAAGATTATATAAAGCTTATATCTAATATTTTTGGTCACTGCAAGTACATGTCATAATGCCCCAATATTTTTGAATTTGTCTCAGAGATTTGATGTTTAAATAAAAACCCATCAATCAAATAAATAATAAAATAAAAAATGTTCTGTTGCAATTATTTATTGAATATTCAAAACAAATGACCAGCAACTTGTTTTTAATCTGAATACAGTGTAGCGTTAAATAATTTTATTTTTCAATTTATGATAGTCGGGTATTATGTTTAGAACTAAATTTTTTCCACACTTTTTTGACATAAAAATGTTGCCAATTGTCACTTCTGGTCTTAATGAGCCACTGCCTGCTTTAATTCTTATGCAACGTTTTATAGATCTAAGAGTGTTTAGAAATAACAAGAAACAAATGGTAAAACTCGAGAATACATTTATGTTTTAATTTAATCGATGAATTCAGTGTCTAAAACTATGCTCAAAATCCACTGTAAGAACCAAGGACATTTGGTTATAAAAAGGCCAAAATAGATATTTATTTGAATAATATATGTATTAATCACTAATTTTGTTTATCTAAACCATATATAACAATACAAGTAGGTACAGTAATATTAAACTTATCTACCCAAAAACCTCAAGTGAAAATGGTGTATGAAATAATAATTATAGTTCCAAAGCAATTAATAATACACTAATAAATAAGTCTTCAGTCCAGGACGTTTAGCAAACTAATGGCGGCCGATACCACGTGGCATAGATAACCAATCACTAGGACGACCATAACTGTCGCCACTGTCTTGTATATAGTCACTGTAGTCATAACTATATATTTTTTGGGACAGTCTAAACATGGTATAGCATATATGACATTAGATTTTTTTGAAGCATTTATTTGACTTTTTAATTTGGAGAACAATGGTGATAGAGTATTTTGTGCCCTATGACAAACTTTTATGTTATGTTTAGATAATATATAGTTTAGTTTTTCTGAGAAGAAAAAACTAAACTATATACTATCTAAACAGGTTTTTGATTTTTGTCCCACTTAGTTATTCAATACTCATCCATTCGTTTCACATGGTCTCTCCATGGGCGGATGTAATTTCGGCCGGAAAAAGGGCAGGTACTAAAAGCCGGTAGGTAAATTCGGCCGGAGGTTTTAAGTTGCTTCCTTATCTCATAGGTATTTTCGGCCGCAAATCAAATAAAATAACAGAATGCTTTATATTAAAATATTTCTTTATTTCAATAAAATTATTACATCAACTTATTTCTATAACTTAGGTAAACTATAAATTTTTAAAAAACGTTTTGATGTGATACAGATTTAACGAAATTAATTCTAGAAATATTGTCAGATCGAAGCATATTTACCATGTTTTCGATAAATTTTAGTTTGTTTTTTACTTGTTTGTCTTTAATTTTTGCTGGAATATTTAAATTTTTTATTTTTAAATATGCATCGATCTGACAATCTTTTAATTTTTCTATAAAAATAAATATGGAAGGGTGACTTGAATAAAAACTAGAATTAAAGTGCGAATGGAATGATTCGCAGGCATTTGTGGTTCTTTTAATTGATGGGTTTTCATATGCCCATATATTTGGTGGAAAATGAGATTCTGGCGCTATGTAGTTTTCTAATAAATAGTCTGCGTATTTATCTATAAGTTTATGGTCCGGTTTGTATGACATGAGATCAAATATGAAACAATCTTCAACTTCAGAGGGGTCTAAATAAGTTAGCCCAAAAGTATGAGTAAGCCATTTGCTTTCCTCGCAGTTTTTATCTTTATACATTTGGGTTAACCCTAATGATTGTATTTTCCTATACCACGCCTGGTGCAAGTGGAATCTACAACCATTTAGTTTGGTTTTGGGAAAGACAACTTTTAATGCGTTATGAATTGCGATTTCAAAATCCACAAATACCTCCTTCGGTTCAAAAACAATATTATAAAGTTCAAAAATTTTAGATTTTACCAACAGAAAAAGTCTCATATATGTGTCACTGGTCTTATTGGGCAACAGACAATACAAAAGAGGAACATAATGCCCATTTTCCAGTCCATGGATGGTAAATAACTGATAAAAATATTTTGTACAATAAGAAAATGTGCCATCCATGTAAAAATCTTTCATTTTACATAAACTTATTATATTTGTATGGCAAGAAAAAACAATGATATTATCAGCTGTGCTGTTAATAAACAAAAAATTTTCACCTGTTGTGGTTTTCGGTCCATAACTATCGAGTACAGAATGTACATCGTGAATATCCTTAGGCAGGGCTGGTAAGAGCTTACGGCGGCTGTTGTACAAATTTCTTCTTATTAGACTGACATCTATCGATGACAAATTCTCTGGCAAATGATTTGAAAGAACGCTTTTAATAATTTTTGAAGGTTTCTCCGATATGTCTTCCTCAGCTTTGCGCTTGCATGAAGTCGTCACTATTTTTCTCTCCAACATAGTTTCATCGGACTCGTGGTTGTGGATTAATTCACTTCTAGTAACTGTGTATTCCGCACCAACAGTGTACAGTTTGGCTAAACATCTTAAATTTTTCTTTATACACCTCCAACGTACTTCACCACTTTTTAATACGTCCTGTTTACAAAACTGAAACTTTTCTACAACTAGTAAGTCACAACCGCGTGAACTCTTAATTACTGAAACTGATGCCATCGTATACAAATAATATATTTTATGCTTTCTATCGACTAGTAGCTTAAAGATAAGTTATAATACTGACTAGCTATAATAATTTTATACCTGTTATTTGTGAATTTTATACATTTAAAGGAAACTATTAAGCGTAATTACCAATATTTTAATCTCATCGTAAACATCAACCCCTCGGCCGAAATTACCCCTGTCATAAATGGTACCCTTTGATTTATGCAGGTAGGCCAAGGGATTACCGGCCGAAATTACGCCCGCCGCTCTCCATTGCGGGCGCCTTGATCTTGTCCATATGACGTTATCCAGTATTCCTAATTCTCTTGTATCCGTGTTCATTCCGTTGTGACGTGTGCTCCCTTTAATGTTTCCAATATTTTCGACTATGCTGTTCTAATTTTTCTGTTTCTGCTGTAGTTTCTAAGGATTAGGTTAGTACAGGCCTGATGTGTCTTACTTTATGTGCCAATATATCTCTTTTTCACATGATGACCCGTGTCCCAATATTCTAGCTGTTTTTTTGACCTGCTTGTCTACTTCTGCTGCTCGATGGCATGCTCAAATAATTGCGATTCAGAAATTGGTCTACAATGCCCTCATTTACTATCAATTTGCAATATATCGAGTCTTTGGATATGTAATTAACTAAAAATGTCATAAAATATATTTTTATTAAATTATAGGACATTAGTACTCTAATAACTGATGAAATGTGAAATATTTCAAAATATATTAAATGAGCGCGGTTTGCGATTCGGCAACATCGCCGGTAGACGTCGCTAACGGGGAGCTGGCCAAGGACGAACGACGCTGAATTCGTCACGACCGCCGCCACGAACTCTTTCAAGGCCACCGCCGAATTTCGGTTGTTGAACCTTTTCTACCCCCGTCGAATAGCACCCTCTATGCCGTTCGCGTAGCCCGGATAATTCTGCGTGATCGAGGATGCGGGGGCGAAATAGGGGGGTGAGAGCAGAGTGTGGCTCAACGAGACCCGGATTGTTGGGAGAAATTACGGATGTTAACTTTTCCAAGTAACAGTTTTCGGGTTGTGTCACTTGGAATGTCACACATATTTGGAATTAGGGGCATTAAATAACAGAGATTAGGATGAATGCGGCGATTAGTAAATAAGGAATTAAAAAGAGTTATTTGAATTATTGAAACGTTTTAAAAAACAAATAGTAAAAAAGTTTGAGAATACTGCAATGGCAGTTTCAATCACTTGAACTTGATAGATAGATAAAAAATATCTCCTACGAGTCTAGAAAAATCCCAGAAAATCTATTGAATGAGGAGGAAATATTATTTAAATTTCTGATAAATACTCTAAATTTCTTGAAATACCAATATATTATTTTTTGGTACCATTTGTAATATAATGTAATAAAACTTGTTATTTCTTCTTTAAAATTCAGGTCTGAAAAATCGCTGAAGAGCCAAAACCATCAGCGAGAATAGCAACGAAAACAAACATGTATGATTGTTTCGCTTTTATCGCTTATAACAGCGCTCATTGTCTCATTGCTCTTCTCCCTATTTTATACGTTATATTGAAATGTGTGTGTGTTTGAATTCGCTGCTCTTCTCTTCGTGCTTATCGTCGCTTTTATCGCCACTCCACTGCGGCCACATCCTAAAAGAAAACGAATGGAACTTGTTGCTCCAGCCAACATTTTTTAACTTTAACGGAGGAATGATATTAATATATGATGGGGCTTATTTAATCCCACAACATGTCCTGACAAAAAAGATGACAATATGTCTCACGTGGATACAATAAAATGACGACCCCCCATGTCTATTACTAAAAAACTTAACTCACAAAAGAAGGTGTAAAGCGTTTCCATTTATTGGACACAATCCGTTTTGAGGTAAAGTGAAAGCCATCTGTCGCAAAAGATTCGGAAATGGAAAAAGGGATTATTTTGTTGGAAAAAGTTCATCTCGCCACAAAAGGAAAAAACTTTTTCTGTAACTGGGATAAGATTCTAACTACACAACCATCAAAAGGCTTTCCTTAATAGCCTAAATACCCCATCGAACAAATAAATGACATGCCACTTCCGATTATACCGACAAGTTTGTTATTTTAAATATATTATAAACTTTCCGGATTCTACATTAAATTTTAATGTCACTTTGTGTAGAATACCATATATCTAAAATTTATACTTATCGAGATATTAATTTTTTTAATGAAAAATTGAGAGGTTTATGTATGTAGTTAGTGATTATATTATTAGCCCTAGCCACGGTGATGTTTCTCACTTTAGGTTTAGTAATTGTGGAGATGAGGTAGTCAACATCTGATAAAATTGATTTGATTGAAATATCTTTTAAAACATAAACATCATAACAATTCATTATTTCACAATATTTTACTTAAATCTAAAGCCTTCTTAAAATCAAACCCAAATCTGATCTTAACACAATCAGACAAATGTAATGTCACTGTCATTATGGACAAACAATAATATATTGATTTGTCGAATGAAATCGTTTTAAATAACAGCTCGTATGTAGAATTATCATTCCTCTATACAGAGGAGAGGTAAAAATTTAGTAAAATATTTATTTAATAAACATTAAATAGATTTGTCCTTAAAGAAAAAGCTCACTTGCTACCATGGTGTTCCTCCAAAATTTTATTCACTTCCGAAAGTTCATAAACCAGTTCTCTCTCTAAGACCGATAGTGGCTTCGATAAGAGCCCGTACCGAAATCATAGAGCAATTCTGTACAGGAATCCTGACTAACGCTTATGATCATGACATTAAAGATTAATTTGAAGTTTCAGAAAAGTTCAATAATTTTACAATCCCATATAATTATGTTCTGGCCAGTTTGGATGTGATCTCGTTATTTAATAATGTTTATCTAGATGCTTGTTTAAGAACAATCGATAAGAGTTGGGAAAGAATTAGTGTCCATTGCTCCATCCAGAAGGAAGCCTTTTTAGAATTAATAACAGTACTTACTTTACTTTTAATAACAAAATATAGAAACAAAATTTTGGTATACCGATGGGTGCTTCAATTTCTCCTATCTTAGCAGCATATGTCATTGACGATTTTTTAGATACAGTCATTCCGGTACTTTCTTTTACCCCATTTTTCATTAAGAAGTATGTCGATGATATTATTGTGGCATTTCCTAGAGAGGGCTTTGATGAAATTCTGGATACATTCAACAGCTATGACCCACACATCCAGTTCACGATAGAAATGGAAGACGTCGAGAATTCCGTGCCATTCTTAGATACCAAGTTCATTCGTAATAACAATACGATTATTATAGATTGGTACATGAAACCATGCAGTTCTGGTAGATATCTAAATTACCATTCCTATCACAAGCATTCCATGAAAGTAAATCTGGTTAAACAAATGAAGCAGAGAGTACCCTTTAATGGATAATTCCTATCGAAGAACTTTATAATAAATTTTTTAACACATCTACTACCATGGACGTGCTGGTTGATGATAGCCATCCTAACGTGGCCCAGATAGATGTTGGCGCTGGTACGACTTCTGCTCAATAGGTTTTTGAAACTTTTCCATACATAAGAGACATAACTCCAAGACTTGCCAGATTGTTCAGTGTATATGGTAATTTCAAAAATTGCTAATAAAACCGCATTATCAATTAGATCGATTTTCACTAGAGTGAAAGAGTCCATTAACTTCACTTACTAATGTTGTGTACAATATTCCGTGTAGAGATTGCGGTAAACAGTATATGGGTCAGACTTTAAGATCTCTGTCAAGGCGTATTGTCTCACACAAAACCGACTGCGACTGAGCGTTGCGCGCTAGCATATCATGTTAATTATTTAGATCATCATATGAATTATGAGGCTGTGAGGGTGTTGGCGACTGAGTCAAACAGACCAAAAAGGTCCTTCTTAGAAATGACATTTCTTTCACAGTATAATAATGTAAACAGATATCGATCACTTGAGTGAGATTTATTCCTTTTTGTTATCTTTAGATGTTAACTGTAGCCTTCCTGCCACGAATTACAACCATGTTGCTTCCACCCTTATTACTATAACTTAATAACATTTACAAATTGGGTGTACTGGTGTTGGTAAATACACCCAATAATACATAATTATTGGAACGAAGTTCCTTAGCGCGCGTTGTGAAAGGAGGCTAGACGGAAAAAATTCTTACGAAAAGTTGTCACGACACTTTTTGAAGCTATTGTAAGCTGTGCGGCGTGCGCATGTTTCTCCAACCAAGTCATACGATTTATAATCTCCACATTTTGTGTGTTTAGCAAGTGTACGCGTCATAATTTTAATAAATTCAAAAACAAATCATATTTTAATATTACTTAGTATAGTTTTTTGTCTTTATTATGTTAATTAATTGTTGAGATTCTCTACAACAAAAATTGAAATAATATACTTCAGTTGCTTGCTGTATAATGAATAATACTTTTGAAATCTCCTAAACATATTTCTCGGTAGTATAGTGGTCAGTATCCCCGCCTGTCACGCGGGAGACCGGGGTTCGATTCCCCGCCGGGGAGGAATTTTTATTTTCTGAAAAATTCTTTTTTTTTGCTTTTTGGAACAAAGTGAAGTGAAGTGAAAGGGGGCTAGACGGAAAAAATTCTTACGAAAAGTTGTCACGACACGATTTTATTACAATTCCTTCACTAATTAATCGAAAGGAACTTCGTTCCATCCGAGTGTCCCTTGACACCTCTCAACTTTTTATATATTTTAATGATTACTATATTATTTTATTATTATTGTCGTTATCCTGTGGTTGGCTTGAATTTCTTCACCGTATATGTTTTGTTGTTGTAACCAGAACGTATACAAAATTGGGTCATCTTTTCTTCTTTCCTATAATAGAAGATTTACCCCCCTCCACAGTTCCATACTCTTTTGCAAAATGTTGGCAATATAACAGGAATGGGTACATTATCTTATATCATACTAATTCTTTGACAGTTGGTAGCACTGTCTGTCTAGTAGTCCATCCGTATTAGAAGGAATATATCATTTCCTTACCGGCGTACGCTACGATTTTTGAAGTTACAAAATGGTGTTGTATTGTGACCTTCTTGAGACATGATGGAGTGGTTGTTTAATGTGAATTTCCTTTTACTTAACTAGTTCATACTTCAGTATCCGTAGTCTATTTCAATATAACATAATGGAATCTAACCTCACTTTGGAGGTACGTGGTTATGAATTCCTTTCTTAATACTAATTCTTTGGACGATCATGTAAATTAACTATTGTTTTACATTTTAGTCTCCCTGATTATGAGGACAATCATCCTCGAAAGCTTGAAAATTTTCCGTTTAGAGTACACTTTTCCTCTTTTTTTGCTGCAATTCCCCAATATTCACCAGTTTTATTATCTATACATTTCATTACAACTTAGATGAAGTAATGTTAATGTGTTTGTTAATAAGTAATAAGGTAATAAGTGTTTCATTAGGAAGAGTGACGAGTGAAAAATTATAGGTTAATTTAATTTGACAGTGAAAAGTAATTTAAGCATTCGTTGACAAAGACAATCAAAAATAAACGGTTTTGAAGATTAAAACTAACTTTTCCGCATCTGTGGCCCTGAACAATGTTCTGTCATAAAATTGTTACTCGTATACACTTCGGGGGATGTATCGTGCTAAGAAACCGAAATTTCTCCAAAAATAACCAAAAAAATAGTATATCTGAATTTATAGGACCCGCTGTACTCGCTCTAGTCAACTGAAAATCAATAGCGTACATCTGTGAGATACCCCGAACAATATTCAATCATAAAATTGATCAATCGTATACTCTTTGGAGGCTGCATCGTGCTAACAAACTGAAAATTCTCCAAAAATGACAAAAATTTGGTACTTCAAGTACCATAGTACCCGTTGTACTAGCTTTAGTGAGCTGAATATCAATAGGGTTCATCTTTGAGACGCTCTGAATAATATTCAATCATAAAATTGGTCACTTGTATATACTCCGGAGGCTGTATCGTGCTAACAAACTGAAACTCCTCCAAAAATAGCGTACTTAAAGTACTGTAGCACCTGTTGTATTGGCTCTGATGAGCTGAAAATCAATAGGGTTCATCAGTCTGATATTCTGAATAATATTCAATCACAAAACTGGTGACTTGATGAACTCCGGAAGCTGTATCGTGCTAACAAACTGAAATTTCTCAAAAAATGACAAAATGTCGTACTTCAAGTACCATAGCACCCGTTGTACTGGCTCTGGTGAACTGAAAATCAATAGGGTTCATCTGTGACATGTCCTTAATGAAATTCAATCATAAAATTGCTGAGTTATTGCACTCCGGAGGCTGTATCGTGCTAACAAGACATGTAAGGAAAAGTGGTCGACGACAACGACGACATACACACAGGATTTTTTTTCTAAAAACCGTTTTTTCGTGTTGTTGTTGATGGAAAACGTAAAAATAACTCAAAAAAAACTTTCAAAATTCCAACTTTTTTTGGGGTAAACCAATACTTTTCTCGCATATAGAAAGGTTGGGCGGAAAAGTAAAAATTATGACATTTATAATAATATACTAAAATCAGGAGACAACAAAGAAAATAAGAAAACAATTTATTGATTAGTAACGAAGTTTTTTTTGAGAATGTAAGCACGCAAAAGATTAGTAACAGAGTTTTATGGAGAGAAGAAGGACAAAAATATCTGAAAGTGGAAAAACATTTAAAATTTAAAAAAATATCTTAATTTAAGAGTGTGAAAAGTATATTTTAAAATAGAATAAAAGGTTTCAGGACAGTACTATAGCGTGAATGAGAAAGACGTTTGGAGTTTATGCGGATAGAAGTTTTAGAATAGTACAGCCAACTGTAAAGTTTGTTTAAATATACAATTAATTATAATAGTTTAATGAGAATATAAAATTAATTTGTCTATTTCTATATAGAGCCCCACAGATCTATCCAGGAAAAACGATTGTATTGATGAAGGTGGCTGTCATATTGAACATGTATTATAAAAAAAAACGTTTTGCCTTTGATTCCACTGTCAACTGAGTTTTATAAAAATAAGGAATATTTGTTATTATTTAAGCAAACATTTTTTCCCTCGGAACTATGAGGAATAAAAACTTTTTACAAGAGTAATAAATGTAAATAATTAATCAGTCTTCTCACTAAAAACATTTGAGAATCGTATTACCACACCCAAGAAAGTTCTGAAAAAAATATCGGGATGTAAGGGTGGTTTTAACCCTTCAACAACGTCTTTTGGTTTTCTTTCATTGCCGAAAGGAGAATAATACTCTAAAATGCACTTCTGTCAAATTTCATTCAATTTGTTTCACTAATTTCTGAACAACATACAAAAATGTAAAATGTGTTTTTTTGTGTAAACTCTTTTCACGTTCAGGCGGTACATAAATTGGATCCAATCGACTTGACCTCTACTAGTGTCCCAGCGATTTTGGAACATCCCGTATTGATTAATTAGAATCAGTTTTTTCTCGTCTTATTTTATATAGTAGAATTAGGTCAAAAGTTAGTTAGTCTCCTATTAATTCCGATATTCTTAGTAAAAAAATATTTTCGTTACAATTAAAAGATCATTTTTTATATAAACATTATTAATAATCGACTGTACAACTGAGAGTTGAAGGGATGTTTACACAGAATCTTTTAGGGCTATTCTTTGCATTAATAAGCGATCAATTTCCTTATTGAAAGGCTCAGCGGGAATCCTACCGCCCGCGCCATGTATCACAACCGATAAGGCCATAACTTATCGGAAGTGCTGTGTGCATCAAATCCCGACAAATGAAAATCGCTTAATCATAATCTCATCAAGGCGATTGTACCAAGATGGCGGGAGAGAGAAAGGCGCGAAATTAATTGTTTGAATTTTTGGGTAGCCAGGTGAAAAAGAGTACCATGTTGAAGGGATTAATGGTTCCGTGCGGTCGTTGCTACTTTATACCGGGTGAATTTTATTTAGGGGGGCTAAATGGTTAGTACTGTGCCTCGGAGGGGGATAGGGATTGTCGACGTCTCTATTCCAATAAAACCCTGAGAAATGCACACTAACAAATCCTACTACCACGTCCACGTCGTAGTCTCTGGGCAATGCATGGCGTACAATGGGTGTACGTTATGTAGCTAACGGTAGAGGGTAAAGGCGAATTTCTGGCGCCTAAAAACTGGAACAGGTCGACTAAGGGAAGAAACCCTGACAGAAAACTCTGGTCCTCCAGGTTGGGGGTTTAGGCGTTAGGTTAGCTACCTATCACTAGTAAAAAAATATTTGTGCTAAACAGTCTAACAACTGCCTCGGAAATTCGGACGGATCAAAAAGTAAACGACATTGGCTACGAAAAAGGATAATGAACATTGGTACTTGGAATGTGAGAGGAATAAGGAACACGATTGATGAAGTTATTCACGAAGTATCTGCTTTAAACATGGATATTGCAGTCTTGACGGAGACCAAAAAGAAAGGCACCGGTACAGAAATACTAGACAAATATGTGCATATATTTAGTGGTGTCCCTAAATACCAAAGAGCAAGTCGAGGAGTTTCTGTTTTGATTCATAAAAAACATCGACACAAAATTACGGATTTCGAAGCCATAGATGAAAATATACTACGAGTAAACCTAGTTTTAAATCAAAAATCTGTTACAATCTTGGGAGTATATGGTATTTCCGATGACGAACCCAATAACATAAAGGAGGAATTTTTTGAAAAGATTAACGATGAAATTATCAAAATTGGAAACCTAAGAGAGATCATTTTAATGGGAGACCTAAATGGAAGAGTCGGAAGAGAACTACAGAGCAAAATAGTAGGCCCATATGGGGAACTGACTAGAAACAATAATGGAGAAAGAATAATAGAAATTTGCGAAAATAACAAACTAAAAATAGCAAACGGATTCTATAAACATATGGACATTCATACATATTCATGGATACAAATTACAAGAAACTTAAGATCAGTCATAGACTACATTATTATTAGACAAACCTCTACGATAAAAATAAATGATGTACGAGTGTACAGAGGTGTAACATGCGACTCAGATCATTATATAGTCAAGTCAAAAATATTCTTACCATACAGACGCACGAGAACAAAACCCAATATTGATGTCGAAACAGAGGATATAATAAAAATAACACCCAAACACTACAACTTAGACAGCCTAATAAATGAAAGTACTAAAATGCTGTACCAACGCAGACTAGATAGCAGACTATTGAGTTTAGCAGCTGACCAAACTGTAGAAATTGTTTATGATAATATAATTGCCAGTATGCATGAAGCAGCAGAGGAATCCCTAGGAGAAAGATATAAAACTAGTAGTAGTAAATTGTGGATAAATGAAGAGATAGAAACACTTGCAAAACAAAAGAAGGAAGCTTACGGGAAATGGTTAAGTACCAAACAACCAGATGACCGAGATAAATACCTAGAACTGAAGAGAACGACGAGAAGAACAGTAAATCAATCAAAAAGGGACATGTGGGACCAAAAAGGGACATGTGGGACCAAAAATGCCAAGAAATAAATACCTATTTAGGAGGCAAAAAATGTACAGAAACATGGAAGTTTATAAACAGAGTGAAAACAACAGAAAAGTAAGACACAAATTTACAATTAATCTCTATCAACAAATGGAAACAACATTACGAGACGCTCCTGACAGAAAATAGAGACGAATATATGATAACCACACCGACGGATGTTGTTATTGAAGGCGAAATGATTAAAATCGATAATGATAAAGTGAAGGAAGCTATAAAACACTTGAAAAACAATAGAGCATCAGGACCAGGAGACATTCCGGCCGAGTTACTTAAGAACGGAACGAATAAACTTTTTGAAGCAATAACATGGTGCATGAATCAATTTTTAAATGGCGCTCCTATACCAAAAGAATGGAAAATCGCCTACATTTCGTCTATTCATAAGAAGGGAAACAAACTTGACTGTGCAAACTATAGGGGTATATCTGTTACTAGTACCATGAGCCGCTTATATGGAAGAATCCTTCGAGATTTAATAGAATCTGAATACAGGGAACAAGAAGAAGAGGAGCAATCGGGTTTTAGAGCTGGAAGAACCTGCACAGACAACGTTTTTTGCTTAAAACAGATGATAGAAAAAAAATGGGTACCAATCAGGATGTACATCTCATGTTTATTGACCTCCAAAAAGCATATGATACGGTTCCTGTAAATAAGTTATGGAAAGTCCTACAAGAAACTAATATTAGTCATACCCTAATAAAAGCCTTGAAAAATCTCTACGACCAAACGATATCACAAGTAAAAGTAGGCAATAAATTGTCACCAGAATTTATAGTAAATAAAGGACTACGCCAGGGATGCTGTGTCTCACCCACACTATTTAAAATCTACGTAGCCCGAGCACTAAACCTGTGGAAGAGAAAGTGTAAGGGAATGGGTGTTGACCTTGGCGGTGTCTGTCTATATACCTTACAGTTTGCGGATGATCAAGTATTAATAGCAAATGACAAAGATGATTTAGAATATATGACACGTAAACTGCAGGAAGAATACGAAAAATGGGGTTTGCAACTTAATACCCAAAAAACTAAATATTTACCTATAGCACAAGAGAAGATGAACATAGAACTGGAAAAGGAGGAAATTGAGGCTTGCGATGAATATACATATTTAGGTGTAACTTTCGACATAACAGGGAAGGACGACAAAGAAATAAATAAACGTATCACACAAGCTAGATGGATAATTGGGTGTTTGAATGGGATATTTTGGAGTAAGGAAATCGGAAAACATAGAAAATATAATATCTACGAAACCCTCATAAAGAGCAGCCTATTATATGGGTCAGAAACGTGGCGAATAACAGAAAACAACAAAAGACGATTAGAAGCTGTAGAAATGGATGTATTCAGAAGATCGTTAGAAATCAGCAGAAGACAAAGAATACGAAATGAGGACGTACGTCTCCAAATGGGGATAGAAGGCTCCTTAATAACGGACATCGAGAGAAAACAATTAGTGTGGTACGGGCATGTTCAGAGGATGGAAGAGAAAAGACTTCCCAAGAAAGTAATGAACTGGATGCCGCCTAATCGTCGAAAACGCGGAAGACCTAGGAAAACATGGAAAGAAGGAATAGCGAAGGCGATGAGCTCACGAGACCTGAGAGAGGGCCAATGGGACGATAGGAAGAGATGGAAGTTAGACATCGGACAACGTCGAAAGACGTTTTAAAACCGATATATATATATAGAATTTTATTTAGTAGTTTTTAATTTGTAAACAACAAAAGTTTTCTGTTCATTCAAAGATTCATGTGTCGTTTTAACTGAATTTCTACACTTTTTAGTTGTTTTGACCCACACAATTGTTGCGTTCAACCGACGTCCAAATCACAAAAAATGAGATATGCAGATCATTATTACGCCTCGTGTATAATTGCATTATTCACATCGATAACTACCGAATATTGCGCGTCATTACAGTTCATTGAATGTCTGATTTGCTATAATTTTTGTATACTATTAATGTATTTTTCAGAAGCTTATCTAATAGTATGAGTAATGAGAAAAATCACTCTCTCTTCACACTTTTTGATGTTCTAATATATTTCCATTGTGCTAGTATTGAACTTATAATGATCAATTTTTGTAGTTGTATTAAGCTGCCAGAATAGTGGAGCGGCTATTTGTCGTGTTCACCTGTGCCCGCAGTTTTTTTCTCCCACACAATGAATTTGTTGAAGGAAAATAGTACATTGCAAATATGTGTATGTTAACGATGCAACAAAAGCACAAGGAAGACTAATTTTCATACCATCAACCGAACCCAGAATGTTTACGGAGAGTTTCATAATTATTTCCTCAATTTCAGATCTTTGTAGATTGATTCAACTCCCAAAATAACTAGTGCAACTTCCAAAAAAATTACTACTTACTATATCGAAATTCTTGTGTTGAATTCCAATTTTCCGTTTTGCATCCGGTATATCCCCGGCGGTTTTTCCATAAGTCACGGGCGTGGTACAGTCATAATCCGGGCACCGCTGAGTCTGGCATTCCCGCCATATATGTTGCCATGGCAACTTCTGGTCGCTCGTCGCAGAAGACATCGCTTTTCGTTAACTTCCAACGTTCCTTTTCCGAACATCTTCTCTCTTACTCTTTGCCCCTTCCATTTTGTTTCTATCTCGCTCTTACTAAATTTTTCCCGACGGTCGTGTCTTATCGTCGCCTCTATCTCAGTCTCCCTCTCTCACTCTTGGCCTGCCGCGACGCCGTTGGCGGCGTCCCGATGCTCGTTCGACATTGAAAAATGGACTATCAAGCCACCCCGGCGACAACCTAACCTAAAGGTGGGATTGACCATGTGCGGAAGGTCTTTCAGCTTCTCGTGATATTTTGAACTTTGGATAAGTGAATTTTAGTTTAAAAAAAATGAAGTTTACTCTCCAGATTTCAGAGTATGAAAAAATCTACAATGACTATTTAGGCCAGGCGAACTAAATTTTGTTGAGGAATTAAATCCTTACAGGAAATGCTCAGCGGAAAATGGTTGAAAAAAAGAGTTACAAATGTTGGGCACTACTTTCCGACAACGTGATTTTTTTAAAAGTCTGTTTGGAAGGGGTGTAAAGGGGGTGAATACTGTTTTATGTAATTTGTGGCGTAAATACTTGTTTTATGGAAACAAGTTAAATGGAAAAGTGATAGATGATTAAAAAATCTAGAATTTTTGTTCTTATAGATTCTTTACAGAACCTCAAAATTTTTGAATAAAACGCAAAAAACTGATTTTCTCGTTTTCTATTTTTAATTCGGCCAAAAAAAGTTTTCAAATTTGGTACAAATGTAAATTTTTTTATGCCAATTAATCTCAATTTTTTTTGTTTTTCCTAAGTTAAGTAGTTTCTGAGAAATTTAAACTTCAAAAGCGTGTTCAAAATTTTTTTTTCACCCTAGACAATTCATTCGGGCCTCAATTTTTTTGTAAACACTTCTGCTTTTATTTTCAACAATAAAACTAAGCAATTTTAATAAAAAAAAAATCGTTAAAAATGCTAAAATCTGATTGTGTTGTGTTTTTATGCGTCAAAACCAAGTTTTTTATGTTTTCGCACTGTAGCACTAATTATTTATTTAAATTACGAAATTATTCCAAAAACATTTTAAAGAGGAGTTAATTTCCTAAAGTGTAAGACATAAAAATAAAATTCAATGAGAACTTTAGCAGCTGCTAAAGAAAATCTTGTGGTTGTCAAAAATATTGCAGTGTAGTTGCAGAAAACACGGCTTAAAGGGCTTGTATTCAAAATGTTATAATTTGAATAACTGCTCGAATTTTGTGCAACAAATTATAAATGAACTTGATTCAGAAGACGTTGAAAATGATATACCTATCCAAGAAAACGTAGTACAAGAAGAAGAAAGAGGAGAAGAAGAACAAGAATGTGATGACGATGATGAACAGTTACCAATGAAAAAAGCAAAATTGATGCAATGTTTGTAATCTTACGTTTTTTAAAATTAAAAAGTATATTTAATTTAATTATGTAGAAATGTTATTTATTTGTTACTCGCAATAATCGTATATCTGTCAAATTTTTTATTGAATGTTATTTGTATAAGTCTTAGTTTAGTAAATTTTCTCTTCTTTTAGATGCCGCTAAATCAATTTTGTGACTTAAATAAATAATTAGAGCTACAGACCGAAAAATAGACAAAACGTGTTTTTTTACGAAAAAATGCAACTTTTCAGGTTTTTGCATTTTTAACGATATATTTTGCTTGAAACAATATATTTTAATTTCTTATATCAAAGTATAAGTCTCTACGGAAAAAATGAATGCCCCAGAAGTTGTTTATCTTGGAAAATTAAGGTTGTTCAGCGATTTTCAAAAAAGGTTTTTTTTTAAATTTGTAAATTTCTCATAAACTACTTAACTTAAGAAAAGCATAAAAAATTATGGTTATTTGGAGTGCAAATTGTACTGTACTGTACTAAATAAAGTCTTCCACACGGAAAGATTGCACACAGTGCGTTGCGCCTTTTGATTGGACGCCAGGTACCTGTGAAAGCTACGTACACGCCGAACGTTGGCGGTCAGCAGCAGGCTAGGGAAACTGCAGACCGGCCCATCTATAGAGCCTATCGAGTAACTAAAATCGGTAGATAATTCCAAAAAACTAACGAAAACTGTAACGTCGTTAGTAATCAAATTTTATTGATTTTTATTACTGCGTATGCGCGATGTCATATTGCTTGTCCCCACAGGTTATCTGTTATACTGTTATCGTTTCTTAGTTCAAGGTTTCGGTATTTTGAAGTATTTTTTAATTGCTATAGTGTAATATGTATCTGTTGTTTTGTTGCTTTATTGTTATTAATTGAAAAGACAATGTCAAAGTGTATTCTGAATGATCCTAATAAGTGGAGTACTCGGTAAGTTTTATTAAAAAAATTTGAGCATTTTTTCTTTCACAATTAACAACCATTATATTTATTTTTATGAAACACAGAATTATTACTAATTTAATCGACAACTTTAGAGATCATGGTTGTTTTGTACATTAGCTAAACTGAAAATTGCTGCATTACTAAAGTAAATATTTCTTTTTACAGTTTTGTTCCTCCAACCCAGGAAGATAAAATTAATATGGCTGAAACGCAGTGGTAATAAATCATTAAATTTGTCGACGAGGAAACGATGGAGGATATGTTCCTTTCATTTTCAAAAACAGTGCTTCTTTAGATTTGAGAAAGTCGAAGGGAGGTTATTAAGACAGTTTGATTTGCCTTCCCATATGAGTGGAAATTAACAAAAATTGATGGTAAGTTTTATTGTATTCAATATAGCATGTTATAATTTTGGACATTTTAAAATGTAAATTGAGTGAATGAAAAGACGAGTACTGAGTGTGTAATTTTAGTAAAATTCCAGCTAAGCGCTTTCAGCCATTAGGCCATTCTGAAAGCTGTCGTCAAGAAATAAAAACATACAACAGGTGCCAAAAAACATCAAACCCTGTAACTGCTACATACTATGAAATAAATTTTTTGATGTTACATCATTATTTAAGTAAAATTTCCCGAGATGGACAGTGTAGTCGATGACGGCGTAAGGCAATATCCAGAATTATGTAACACAACAATAGAGGACTACCACAACAAAACAAAAAAAAATGCTGCACGGCTCAAAGTGTGCGAAATAATGTGTGAGGGATTGCAGAGAAAACCGCGAATGAGGAAACGGATATCGATAAGTGAATTTTATTTGTAGTAAATAACTATATCGTCGGTTTGCTGCCAGAAGTCAGTAACCAGGTACAAATGAATGTGAAGCAAAATGACATTAAACATTTATCAACAGCGATTGATGGTACTCAAACAAATAAAGCAGTTGTAATTAATGGTTAAATTTTTTTATTGATTCCAAAACACGGTTTTACAAAAATTATGCTAATAGGTCAACTGCATCGCGCAACAACAACGAATAATACTTTCGTCATATTATACGACATTCAAGTTATATAAAGTTATCTTACCACGGAAGCCGGCCATCGTTACTCACAAAATAGTCTGCAAATGTATTTCTTATAGTAGACGCCGTTTTACCAGTTTGCACAGGGCCTACGTGGCTAGTAGTAATATCATGCACTCCATTCATCGATAAAGTATCGACAAATGTGAATCCATCTCTGCAGCGAACATAATTGTGAAGGAGGCAGCATGTTTTTATAATGTTTACAGCGACGTCCACGTTAACATAAAGCAGGGCGCTCATGGCATCGGATCGGAAAGGATCGGCGCGGCACCGCTCAGACTGGCAAAGTCCAGCGTCCGCTCACCAGATCGGCGTGCTTCAGTCCCCAAAGAATCTTTGTGCCGACTAGTAGTAAATTTATTTTAGTTGTGTAAAAGACATATTTACATTGTGTATCCTACTTGAGTTAAAAGATATGACCTCTTCATCATCCGACGAAGACGATATGATCGCGTTGGCGTGCCTTGAACTAGAGAGACGAAACAGGAGGTTTTGGATCCATGAAATTAATCTGAAACGAGATACATTTGGAGAGTTTCGACATCTGTTTCCTGATTTATTAAGAGATGACCAGAAATTTTCTCAATATTTTAGAATGTCACAGGAAATTCTTCATCCATAATGTAAACTAATTACCACACAACATAGTAAATAACATAAATAAACAACTATCTCCCCTTCTACACGTGATAAAACTGTTCGAACCTTTGGAATGTTTTGCCCTCTCTACCAAAAAAGACCGATGCCGAAGCCAACCGACGGACGTTGCCGAGCAGGACGTTAGCCGTGCGCGGGTGCTAATTTGTTTCCGTGTATTGCAAAAGCAAAACAGTCAGAGAGAACTGTTCCCTACCGAACTGAACGGGACTGATTCCATGGGCGCGCTGCTTAAGAGGTCTGTGGAAAATGCGCCACTTATTTGATAACATTCCAAATGCGGACTCAATGTATGGGCGAGCACGACTCAGGCGATAATTAAAAATTCGTTTAGTGTGTGTTAACACTTTTCCTTTGTAAGTCCTCATAATGTGTTCACTGAGTTTGAATGCCCCATCTCCGACAAACGTGTAAGGCATCTTTAGGAAAGTTGGCTTGCTGTTGGAAGATTAACGCTATTTCGTCCGACCTTTCAACTGTAAACAGTGGACAACATTCGTTTTTCAAAATTGACCAGATGGCATCACACACTTTCCAAATAATAACAAATAATGTAGAATGTAATAAATAGTAACTGTTACATTGTACTTTTATTATGCTTATTAATAAAGAATACATTTTTAAAAACAATTATTTTATTGTAGGGTTCCGTCAAGAATTTAGCTTTCCAAAAGGGTTCCGTCTCCAAAAAAGTTTGAAGAGCCGCTGGTCTAGTACTATCGGGAAGTGGTCGCTGTCTTAAAGATCGGGAAGAACTTCAAATGTTATATGACTTGTTAAACGTTTAATCTTGTTTTCTTGGCATTATTTGCCAATATAAATAAAAAAACTATTTTTAATTCCCAACTTTAGAGCCTTATAGTTCGTTAACTAATGGCGTAAAGAAAACTTTTGATAAGAAATACCATCATTATCTTTAGTCTCTCTATCATCTTCCAAGTTTTTGGTACGAACGCATGTATAAATACAACTTCTTATTTTTAGATTAAATTAATTAATATTTTTAAATTACTAATTCTTGCAGAAAATCAAGTACCGGATTCAGTTCTTTTTGGCATTAAGAATAAAAATCATTCAACTTTACAACATTAAATTTCTTATAACACACAAATCACGTGTATTTGCGCCATAACGTTCTCTACGATGGTCACACTAAAAGTAAGGTTGAAAAAACCTATAAATAACACATAAAACAAATTCAATTACGTCTTTAATCGAAACAATCATAATCCAAGCATTAAAAAAACAATAAAGCCGTCTTTATTGAAACTATCTATCATCTCTTGTAATCAGTTTTCGTGATATAAAAATCCTTGTTGCACGATTTACTGTTTCGGAGTTGATTTTCAATTATCTTAGTTCTCGGAAGGAAGCCGAGTGCCATATTTAGCTCCTTTCGGTTTTATAAGTACCAGAAACATTTAATTGCTTTAACCAATCGAGTGTTTTCAAATAATAACGTGGTTTCGGTAAATCTGGAGTTGAAACAATTTATAAATTCTTTAATCGAAATGAATCTTAATCGATAAAGATGTTTTTATTGTAGTTTTCGTCTCATGTAATTTTTCTCTTCGGCTCTTGGAACGTCGTCTTTATAGGTAGTCCAATAAAATAAAGATTCAAATTACCATCCAAAAGGAAAGCCTACATTTTTGACTGCAAGTACATTTAAAGGTTTTATAGTTAAAAATGTTGAATTTCATTTGGGGGTAGAAAATAATTAGAAACTACACCATTAATCACTTTTTTTAAAACATCTCAAAGATATTAAAATATTATTATAGTAAAAACCAAATAAAGTTGCGTTTACGTCACCAAGGGCGTATTTGTATCGCATGTGTGGCTACATTTCTATCGAAAAGTGCATATACTTAAATTTGTTAATTAATCGGTTCTAAAGATAACCCAATCAATAAACCAAAACTAAAATAATGTATAAGCAATATAGCTTTATTGGGTTTAGACATCCCTCGATGTAAACATTTGTGTTAAAATTTTCATAAAGAAGCCTCCAATTATTGACGGTAAAATAGTCATGTTGCCGCGTTGTTTGTGACTTTTCTACTCGAGTATTGTTATCGATTTTTGAGGTTATAGTTACGTGCTTTATAAAATTTTCTTGTGAGAAATATTTGTAATCAAAACTGTTTTTGTTTTCAAAACAACAAAGCATTTTCTTCTGTGATTGTTAAAATGCCCAAACAGCTGAATAGCCGATGCAAAGAACTTGTGGCTTCATTAGTAAATTATTTTGAACAAGAAAGGAATAATAATGGTCATTTGTTGCCCTTAAATGCTGTACAAGAGGTAGGTAATACGTGAATAAAATATCCTTACTTTACTTTACGAAAATGTCTATTATTTTAGCGTGTAGCTGCTGCTTTAAAAATCAGTGTAAGAACAGTAAGCAAAATTTGCCAAACAAAGAAAAAAGGTGAAGAATTTGAGTCACCAAAGAAAAAACGTTGCGCTCATAAACGAGTAACAAATACAGAAACTTTAAATACAAGCTCTATTCGTGATACCATTTACAACATGTACCAGAGAAGTAAGTATAATTACGACAATTGTATATTTAATATATTTTTTTTCTGTATGCTTTTAGAACAGCACATAACGATTCAATCATTGTGGTCCCAACTAAAAGAAAGAGAATTATTTAATGGTAGTACCACTTCTTTAAATAGATTGCTCAAAGAACTTGGGTTTAAGTGGATGAAGGATAATCCACGACGAGGACTTGTGGAATTACGTAATGTTGTTTTGAAAAGAGTAGAATTCTTAAGATATTATAAAGAAGCAAAGGACGAAGGTATATACCAATTTGTGTTCATCGATGAAACCTGGATATTTCAAAATGGCATCATAGGTCATTCATGGCAAAATAAAAATTTCATGAGTGTTAAAACCACTAAAACGGATGTCAAAAGGTTTGTTGTATTCCAAAACATAAGTGGTTACTTAAACATTATTTAAATAATATTATTACAGATATATTATACTCCATGCTGGAAATGAAAACGGATTTATTGAAGGTGCCGAAGCAATATTTTGTTCGAAAACCCAACTTAATGATTAATCATGGGGAAATGAACCAGGCAAATTTCTTGAAATGGT
Source organism: Galeruca laticollis (assembly GCA_963921935.1). Taxonomy (NCBI): domain Eukaryota; kingdom Metazoa; phylum Arthropoda; class Insecta; order Coleoptera; family Chrysomelidae; genus Galeruca; species Galeruca laticollis. The sequence goes on along the minus strand of OY998179.1, from coordinate 33,088,529 downwards.
TTGAATATCAGTTGCTACAAAATTTAGAGAATCCTTCTCTAATTATACTTGATAATGCACCTTATCACAGCATGTTATTGCATAAAACTCCAAATACAGGATGGTCAAAATGTGCTATTCAGGAATGGTTGACAGAAAAAAACATTCCCTATTCTCACATGATGTTCAAAACAGAACTGTTGCAAATCGTTTCTCAGTAAATATACAGATATATTCTTACTTATTGCCATTTATTTTAAACATTTTTTTTTGTTTTTTTTTAGAAATAAGCCACCAATCAAGTATATAGTGGATGATATGGCAGAACAGTATGGACACAAAGTTTTACGTCTTCCTCCTTACCATTGCATATTCAACTCTATCGAATTAATTTGGGGCATAGCAAAAAATTACCACAATAGGCATACTGGTAGGGATGGTAACAGTGCGAATAACTGCCTGAACATGTGGCATGAGGCACTGCATATGATAACTCCTAATATGTGGAAAAATTCTATACAACATACTGAAACAGAGATATTTAAATGGTATGAGAGGGAAATAATATTTGATCGTCCAGAAGTTAGTCCGATAGTTATAAATTTTAATAGTGAAGAGAGTGACACTGATGTTGAATCAGATGAAGAAAATGAACAAGAATTTGAATCTGCCTAGTTTCATTTCTCAATATGTTGATTTGTTTAATGTTAGTTTTTGTCTTTGATAATACGTTCATTATTAAACATATTTTATTTTATTGCTTGTATTTTTATTATATTTATTTATTAAAAGATTTGGTAAGTCAGTAATAACCTTACCACTTTTATTCTAGAATTCCTTACTTTGTGAAATCTATTCATAAATTTAATTAACAAAAAACGAAAATGAAAAAACTCCACACTATATTAAACGAAAACTATCAAACTATCGATAATTTTGTAGTTTTCATTTATAATATTGTGAAATTTTCTACATTTACGTTTTTTTGTTGACTTCAGTTATTTTCTGTTAATTTCTATATTTCGTGAACACTCTGACAACGCTACAAATGTTCCCAATGATGACGTAAACGCAACTTTATTTGGTTTTTACTATACATTAATTTTGACATATTTGCGGTAGAAATCGAGATATTTGCAATAAACAATTCAAATTTATAACTCAGCAACGTATAATATTAAAAAATTATTAAAATCGAGAAATTAAAATTAATTTTTTTAAATCATATCTACAAAGTCTAACAAGTTATCTCAGAGATATATTTCTTTATTAATTTGTTTAAAAGTTATAAATATATAAAACATGTTTTTTTTCGACTAAAATTTGAAAATTAAATTAAATCCAGGAAGAGTGGGTACAGTATCACAAAAATTACAGTGGAACAAATTACTTAAAACTTGAATGAATTTACTTGCTTTTCATACTCATGCCATCTATTTAACAGTTGTAGTAGCCATACTAGGAACCAATGATCTAATCACCATAGATGAAATAATTCATTCATAAACAGTAACAAATTTTATAACCAAGATTGTTTATTGGCAAGACGTGGGGTGGAGTGTAATGGGGTACTGAGAGGGGATTACGTTGCATTTACTATAAGAGCACTGATTGGTTTATTAAATCATTGCGTGGAATCGTTTATTGTTGCGTTGCCGCACTTCAGTTGTTTTAAAGTTACAGAAGGAAATAAATATTTTTTCAAACCCTGAATTTCAATACAAACCGTAAAGATATGTTCAATTTCACGTAAGGGTCTACCATTACCGGTTCTTTTTTAAATTTATACGGAAAACGATTTCAAAAGTAATTATAAACAATGTTTTAAGTGTCTCCCTAGGTAACAACATTTAGCGTAAGTTTGGCAATCAATATGGAGGGGCGCACTTTGCACGTAAATAAACCAGTTCGATGTTGTCCACAAGTTTATTTCTGTATGTTATTAGATCATTGCTAGGAACTAGGAACACCTACGATAGGTTAGAAAATAATCAGCTTCAGTCTGACTGAGAAAGAAGAAATGACATCTCTTTTTTCAACATTTTTCTTTCAATTTATGGGCATAAGTTGTATGAACCAAAAAAGTTGGAATTTTGGGTTTAAGTTATTTTTCGTTTTTCAGCCAGAACAACACGAAAAAACGGTTTTTAGAAAAAAATCCTTTGTGTAAGTTGTCATCGCCGTTGTAACCGGCTACTTTTCGTAACATGTCTTGATAGCACGATACAGCCTCCCGAGTGCAACAAGTCACCAATTTTATGATTGAATATTGTTCAGGACATCTCACAAATGAACCCTATTGATTTTCAACTCACCATAGCCAGTACAACGGGTGCTATGGTACTTGAAGTACGACATTTTTGGAGAAATTTCAGTTTGTTAGCATGATACAGCCTCCGGAGTGAACAGAAGTGACCAATTTTATAATTGGATATTATTTAGGGCATCTCACAGATGAACCCTATTAATTTCTGCTGACCAGAGCCAGTACAACGGGTGCTATGGTACTTGAAGTACGACATTTTTGTCATTAGTAGAGACATTTCAGTTTGTTAGCACGAATAAGTCACCAATTTTATGATTGAATATTTTTTTTTAATTAAAAAGGTTCTTTATTAAGTTTGTCATTCCCAATTAAAAGTAAATACAGAAAATACAATATATATATATATATATATATAAGGTGGCCGATGTCCTGGCAATTTTCCTATCTACTCTTCATTGCGGTGTGTTATCACGGCTCCTTGCTGTTGGCATTATCCGTTTGTTTTGTTTAGCGTAGAACTTTGTCCCTAATATAGATTTTCACTCCTACAATCTTTCGACTCGGGTTTTCCCAGAAAAACAGCTGAAAAACTGGGTTTCGAATTGATACGAGGTAATAGTTTTCGAGAAAGCAACATGGCAGACGTTGATTTGTTGTTATATATTATGTGAATGACAATAAGTTTGAGTTTTGTGGAGCAGAGGCCACGCTGTATAATTACTGCGAAACATTTGTTCCCTTTGTGAAATGTGATGATGATGAATATTGTTCAGGATATCTTAGATATTGAATTTCAGCTCACCAGAGCCAGTACAACGGGTGCTATGGTACTTGAAGTACGACATTTTTGTCATTAGTAGAGACATTTCAGTTTGTTAGCACGATACAGCCTCCGGAGTGGAACACGTCATCAATTTTATAATTGAATATTATTCAGAACATCTTACAAATGAACCATATTGATTTTCAGCTCACCAGAGCCAATACAACGAGTGCAATGGAACTTGAAGTATGACATTTTTGTCATTTTTGGAGACATTTCAGTTTGTTAGCACTATACAGCCTCCGGAGTGAACACAAGTGAGCAATTTTATAATTGGATATTTTTTAGGGCATCTCACAAATGAACCCTATTGATTTTCTGCTGACCAGAGCCTGTACAACGGGTGCTATGGTACTTCAAGTACGACATTTTTGTTATTTTTGGAGAAATTTCAGTTTGATAGCACGATACAGCCTCCGGAGTGGAACAAGTCACCAATTTTAAGATTGATAATTATTCAGAATATCTCACAGATCAACCCTATTGATTTTCAGCTCACCAGAGCCAGTACAACGGGTGCAATGGTACTTGAAGTACGATATTTTCGTTATTTGTAGAGACGTTTCAGTTTGTTGGCACGATACAGCCTCCGGAGTGGAACACGTCATCAATTTTATGATTGAATATTGTTCAGGATATCTCACAAATGCACCATATTGATTTTCAGCTCACCAAAGCCAATACAACGAGTGCAATGGAACTTGAAGTACGACATTTTGGTCATTTTTGGAGACATTTCAGTTTGTTAGCACTTTACAGCCTCCGAAGTGTATACAAGTGACAATTTCATGACAGGATATTGTTTAGGACAGTAGTTTTCAAGCTGAGGGGCGCGCCCCCCTAGGGGGGCGCGAGACTGCTGTTTCCAAAATATAATTTTCGAATACAAATAAAAAAAGTCGAATAGGTGTCAAAAAAATGAATCAGCAAAATCGGTATACGTAGGTAATCCACAATCCTCGCCGCGAATTTTTCGGGTACAAATGCTAAAACATCTATCCATACTCTTGCTGGAACGAAAACATCTTGCTTTTAGCGTTTGGAGTTTGGAGCCGAGCGCCGGCGGGGACTACGAGTAAAGGACGATCTTCCTTTTGACAAACGAAGCTTTAGAAAGTTTATTGCCAATTGTAACACCTATGCGAAACTGTTTTTTCTACAGTAGCTGTCTTGAAAACAAAGGATCGATCTCGCTTAGTGATTGAAAAGAACTGAGAACCGTGATTTCTTCAATGATACAACGGTTTGAGAAGATTTGTGCTGAAAAACAAGCTCAACCGTCGCAATAAATTTTTATAATGTATTAATAATATATTATTTTTTGTTTTTTTGTAAGATTTGTTTTTATTACATTTAAAATTATTATTTCTTATAATAAATAATTATTTTTTTATGTATATTTTTACATAATATTGTATATTATTTTGTAGCCCATTAATAAATTATAATTTCAGTTGAGTATTTATGAAATTAGATTGTTAGAAAAATTAAGGGGGCGTAACAATTTTTTTAAAGGGAGCGCGGATACAAAAAGGTTGGATACCACTGGTTTAGGGTATCTCACATATGGAAAGTAGGTTTTAATCTTTAAAACCGTTTATTATTTTATTTGTTTAGGTATCACCGAAAATATAAGTTTATTTTTGGCGCTAGCCGATAGTTTTGCCCCTGCCGCTATTTCTAGCTACGCCACTGACTCGACGTAAGGTAGCATATTGAGAGAATCCACAAGAGCATCATTAACAAAAAAGGAAATTTCAGTCAACTTCTGGAATAATAAAAAATAGTATTTTTAGGCTGTAAATATTTTTAATCAATTGGGCATATTTAAAATCTCCATACCCAAAATTTTCAGATTTTAAGTATGTCAAGTCACGTCTAACTGGAATTCCCAAAAAATTATTCAATTTCAGTTGTAGGGAATATCGAAAAATCTACAAATTCAATAATAGTCCAAGAGCCCGTGAGGGCCAGACCTTCAGATTTTTATAAAAGCTGAAAGTTTTTCTATGTATCTCCCCAATACAGGTAAGAATGATCCCCGCCCATGAAACCTGGGTAGTGGTGGCTTTGGCAGGTAACAGGTAGCAAAGGTGTATAAAATTCCACCTAAAATTTATCAATTTATAAAACTTAATTTTTTTATATTTTACTCGTAATAATATTAAAACTCGCGTTGTTCATTGCCAGACACTTAGTATAGTTACAACCCCCTGCCGGACACCCCTAAACTATTATAATTTGTAATTATACTTACGTTATATTATAAAAGCTAAATTTTATATATATTTTTTGGACAACTATTAAATAATGTTTCCTTAGTAGCCAGACAGTTTCAAGGGTTCTATCGTCCTGCCAGGCGTATGAAATGTGTAAAATAGTTGTGAGTGAGAGGAGCATATGCAGCAACGGGTGCGAGTGAAATAGAGCGTGCAGTCTATTGCGATCTTTTACTGCGCATCAGCTGCTCGTTGTGTATTATGTAGTGCTCGGTTATGCTCATAGTAAACGTAGATCAAACGTCATATTATTTTTCTGTGTAATTTATAAAATAAATGTGATCTAGTTGTAATAAAAAGTTATCATGAGTGAAGAAGAAGTAAAAAATAGTTTGCTTTGTTTGTAAAAAAAGTGGTGAAGATCTAATAATATTTTCCGATGAGACTTTAAAAAAATGTCAGAACATTCTAAAATTAAGAAAAATACACAAACTTAAATACAAAGACATTATTTTACCTAGTGAATATACAGAGAGTGGTTATCACAGATCATGTTATAAAGTATTTACAGATCTAATGAAAAAAATATTTCAGTACTGAACCTTTAAGTACTGAAAAAAAAGAAAAAAAAACAAGCAAGTTGTGTACTTACAGACAAATCACTTCCAACTTCATCGTCGATTCCAAATTTGAGTTCAGAGTCTTCATCAATAGAATCTTCAACAAATTTTATTTTCCCAGTCAATAGAAGCACAACCGTCAACATCTCAAGATGAATCTTATTTACAGCCTGTACCTACAGAATCTTCCACGAGACCTCAGCCAACTCCAATTTCTGAATCTACAGGTCTACAATCTTCAACTCTTCAAGATATTTCTGATGTTTTTGAACCGGATTTAGTGATAATAATATTGTAACTCAGGACGTAAATACTTCGACTGATAATATTGCTGGTAATAATCATAACGAGGTTGTTTGTATATTTTGTGAAAGAAAAAAAAAGTGAGATCGAGAATGCTTCCGCTTCATGCAGCTGATGTCCATCAATTTAAAGCTAGTATTAAACCCAATATAGACTACAAATTTTTATCGATTCTTATACAGTGTATGATGTGAACGAAGCTTTTAATCGAAAAAAATTACGAAATTTCGACGCTAGTAGTTTACCACCTTGTAACAGTGAGCTACTACAGCAATTTTTGCGAGCAAATTATATATGTACTATCTGGAACAATGCTCATTTGAGAAACCCAACAACGTATGAACCAGTAAATAATGGTTGGACTCTGGAAAATGACCAATACCATTTTAAATGGTTTGAAGGGGATCAAATACCGAATTATGTCAGTGAATCTCTAAAACTGTATCAGGTATATAATAATTATGTCAAATTATTTTACATTAATTTGTGACTAATTATAATTAAATTAACTTGTTTTTATTTTACTATTGCAGAAGCAGGCGAAGAAGACGATGTTGATAACGATGAATTTAGGGAGTGGAGTAGCAGTGACTACGAAAATGAAGATGTCAACAACAACGATGACAATGAAGAATATTTTTAAATGTTTGATTTAAATGAATCTATTTTTCTATAAATTTCTTATTTAAAAAAAATTGTTCTTTCGTATAATAAACAATAAGATTTTGATGACTTTGAAATTTCAGTTGAATTTAATATAATAAATTTTATAAAATTTATTAGAAATAACATGAATTGAGTTACTAGATTTTTGATATGATTTATATTTTATTGTAAAATTTTACGGAATATTGTTTTAAAAATTTATTTTTCAGACTGTAATAATTTTATTCAATGAAATTTTTCAAAAAATTCGAAAAAATATTACTAGATAATTCGGAATAAACAGCAGTAGATGTGCAGTAAAAGATCGCAATAGACTGCACGCTCTATTTCACTCGCACGCGTTGCTGCATATGCTTCTCTCATTCACAACTATTTTACACATTTCATACGTCTGGCAGGACGATAGAACCCTCGAAACTGTCTGGCTACTAAGGAAACATTATTTAATAGTTGTTCAAAAAAAATATATAAAATTTAGCTTTTATAATATAACGTACGTATAATTACAAATTATAATAGTTTAGGGGTGTCCGGCGGGGGGTTGTAACTATACTAAGTGTCTGGCATTGAACAACGCGAGTTTTAATATTATTACTAGTAAAATATAAAAAAATTGAGTTTTATAAATTGATAAATTTTAGGTGGAATTTTATACACCTTTGCTACCTGTTACCTGCCAAAGCCACCACTACCCAGGTTTCATGGGCGGGGATCATTCTTACCTGTATTGGGGACATACATAGAAAAACTCTCAGCTTTTATAAAAATCCGAAGGTCTGGCCCTCGCGGGCTCTTGCTCTATAAGATACCAACTATAATTATTATTCAACGAATGTTTGGGTTAATCTAAAGTTTTCGACTTTGCGGGTAGCAAAAGGTTTACCCTTTAACCTACGTTACTATAGGTATAATGGGCACAGGTATTTAAAACTCTCCTAACCTATTTCGCTGATGTATCGCATCATTTTCGCTCTCCGGGGAGAAATATGGTCCGTTTGCTGTTCGAATCGATCGGTTGACGTCACATCTGTCGGTTACCTAGGCAACGTGGTCATCGATTTTGTTCGTTATATAGAGAGGTTTGATGCAATTGTTTTGAGCCTGAATATTGCGATGTACACGACTACGAATCGCAGATGTTTTATTACTATGGCATAGATAGGGAGCGAGTTTTAGTGAAAAAAATAAAATTTAAAAATAGAAGGTCGACAACTTCTTACATCGTCGGTATTCATCGATTTTTTATATCTAACTAGTTGCTAAGTTATAAGTTTATATATAAACTTTTTACCGCGAAAACCTACGTAAGTAGCAAGATTTATGGGATTAGTTTATAGATAGCAAATTACGCGAGAAACTTTTTTGTATTCTATTATTTTAGGTTAAATTTAGTTCTACATACACGGTTTTACTCTACTTTGAATCCAAAGAGTTCATAACCAGTGGTGGCTCTTAAAGGTTTTAATTGGTATCTCTAAAAATGTTCAAAAAAGTCAATTGTAGCATCCACCGAAAAAAATTATGCGTGAATTTTTTTTTAGCTGAAACCAGTTTTAGGAAAAAAATTTGTTTTTTCAGTATATAGATGCCTCCCCAAACACAAAAATTTTCCGCGGAAATGCATCATTTTCCCGACTTTGGAATAACTGAAACCAGTAACATGAAAACTTTTTTATGCTTTATATTTCAAACACTTTCTTAAACATAACTACGCAAAAGAACTCCTGCGGAAATATGTGATTTTCCTAACAGGTGTTATTTGTACAGTGGTTGTGCCTTGTAGATAAATGAAAACTTATTTTTGTTAAGTATATATAAAATATGCGAAATGAGACAACATCCTCAGAAAAAATATTTATTAAATAACATCTTTAATGCCAAATGACATTTTTAAAACTAAATTTTGTAGAAATTATCGGAAATAAAACTGAAATTCAACTGTAAACTTTTAAGAAAAAACTTATAAACATATATGTACCAGTATCAAATAAAGGAACAAATTAGTGTTTTAAATGAAACTCACGGTTTCTAGTTAATTCCAAAATATAATAAAAGTTATTGAAAATTCTAAAAAATTTACAATTGTTTCGATAAATCAATATCATCGTCAGAATGACAGAAGTTACATTTCATTTGATGCCTACCTGATGTTTAGTAGTTATTTTTGGCTAGACCAAGAAGTGACCTAACTTTTGATAGACTTATTATATGTTAATAGAAAAAAGAAGATGTGATATTACAAATATTGAAGCATAGATATTATTGGCCCTATGGTGATATCCAGGATATCATTTTTCCAATTAAGATCAGTATAACTGTGCAATGATATAGAAAACCAGGAAAACTATATCTGCTGACCTTTACAATTATCACTTAAGAAGACAGTTTATTAGTGGAGAACTCCCTAGATTTAACTGTTCATTGACAACTTCATATTGTGGGTTTCTTAAATAGATAGAAAGCCTGGATGTGAGACTTGGCATAAACAGAAAAGCCTGGAACCCCATCAAAAAGCTATCAGGCGACTCAACATCTTCCAAAGACCAAGTAAACGTCACCGCCAACGAAATCGCACATCAGCTACTCCTAAATGGTAAGTCTGATCAAAGTCTGAAAGTGGCCCCCACTTTCAGGACGGCACAACAGTCTAGATAATCTAATATGGCTTACTTTACCATTACAGAACTGAAAACTGCCCCAGGCCCAGATGATATCCTGAACGAGTTCCTGATAAACTCGGGCCCATTAGCCCCGAACTGGCTTCTTCAAATGTATAACTCTTGCTGAACCAACAATACAATACCAAAATTGTGGTTAAAAGCTAAGGTCGTAGCCGTCCATAAACCGGGAAAACCACGGTGTCACTGTTATGCTCCCCGTTCAAACTCTATGAACGCCTTTTACTGAACAATTTTGGTCCTAAATAGAAAACCATCTAATCTCCGAGCAAGCAGGATTTAGACCTGGAAGATCAATGTACTGGTCTCACCCAACACATTGAGGACGGCTTTGAAAGAAAGGTAAAAATGGGGGTCGTCTTTAAAGATTAACGGCGGAATATGACACTATAAATCATAAAATATTACTGGAAAAATTTTTAAAAATGACAGGAGATTACCAGTTGACTAAAGTGATAAAAGCAATGCTATCTAACAGAAGATTCTATGTAGAGTTCCAAGAAACAATAAGCTGCTGGAGAAACCAGAAGAATGGCATTCCCCAAGGTAGCGTGCTAGCACCCATGCTCTTCAATGTATATACAACGGGCCCAACAACAAGGAGATGATCTATACCGACGACCTAGCTATCACCTGCCAGTCAAAAAACATCGCAGAGAGAGAGGAGCACATAACAGAATCCCTATCAAGCCTGAGCGACTATTATAGGTCAAATCAGCTCCGCCCGAACCCAGCGAAGATGCAGACATGCCTATTCCACCTGAATAACCGACAGGCAAGAGGGGAACTGCAAATAGAATGGAACTCAGTTAGACTGCAACCCAGTTTACCTAGGGGTTACATTAGACCGCTCTCTGACCTACAGAAAGCATATCGATAAAACCAAGGCCAAAGTCAACACCAGAAACGGCATCCTCCGAAAACTGACTAATGCTCGCTGGGGAGCGAACCCTAACGTCCTACGCTCCTCGGCACTTGCGCTATGCTACTCCGCAGCAGAATATGCATCCCCCGTATGGGAGAGATCAACACACGCCCATATACTGGACCCCGTCCTGAATGACATGTGCAGATTAATAACGGGATGTCTAAAACCCACCAACCTTGACCAACTCTACATGCTAGCCGGAATTGCACCACCGCAAATACGGAGGGAAATCTTAGCCATGGCCGAAGGAAGCAAGCAATGCGACGACACCAGACATCCTTTGTATGAACATATAACGGTAGCAGCCAGACTAAAACCAAGGCGAAACTTTATGCAATCTACACAACCCCTCACAGCCTCTAAAACAGCGACCAAGGAGGCAAAATGGGAACAGCGCTTAGCAGGCAATGCCATCCCAGCCTGGAATCCAGAAGAAAAATTTCCTGCAGGATCGGAACTAGACTGAGGTACTTGGAAAATCCTCAACCTACTCCGGTGCCAAATGGGGAGATGCAAGTACAAAGTGGGGATATGCAGAAGAGTAATCATGTGAGTGCGGAGAAGTCCGGACAATGGAACACCTTCTGACACGCCAATCCCTGCAAGCTCCATGTACTCTCCGGGACCTATGGACATGCAATGAAAATGCTGTGATATCCGCTAGACACTGGAGTGATATATGAAGTTAGTTATATGTATTGTTAATATTATATATAGATATCTTACAAGTTGTAGTTCGGATACGATTAAATAAACTACATCTCCTGGAGAATTGCTTCGTTGAAATGGACCGGGCAGCTGCTTTCCTACAAACATTTCTAGATTGGCTATATAATACATTCGTGCGCGAAAGGGCAAATATTTTGATTCCATACATGTTCGACTTGGATGGAATATACTGCCGAAATCCACATAGACCGCGGAAATCCTCCAATTTTTCGTCGATCGTCATACGACATACTATAACCCCTTTGGCAGTTATCGACAAATGAATCAAAGTTTTCTCTAATTGGGTCTAACTTATCAATCTGTTTCCTCTGTGATCAAGTGGCTTTATCATCGAAACGTAAGGCAGTGAGTAGGAAACGAAAGCGGTTCAAGGAAAACTTCTATGCATGATCCATTAGTGGACCAAAGATCTTTAGTATTCAAGAAATTAGTCTTCAAAATGCCTGCATAGTATAGCTGTCCAAATAGAGCCTGAATTTCAGCTTTGTTTGTCTCTCCTGCATCTCTACCTCTTGAATAGTTGTGTGTATTTCGTCGTCGTCGGCCACTTTTCGTTACATGTCTTGTTAGCACGATACAGCCTCCGGAGTGCAACAAATCACCAATATTATGATTTAATATTGTTCAGGATATCTCATAGATGAATCCTATTGATTTTCAGCTCACAATAGCCGCTACAACGGATGCTATGGTACTTGAAGTACGACATTTTAGTCATTTTTTGAGAAATTTCAGTTTGTTAGCACGATACGGCCTCCGAAGTGAAAAAAGTCACCACTTTTATGATTGAATATTATGCAGAACATCTCACAGATGAACCCTATTGATTATCAGCTCACCACAACCAGTACAACAGGTGCTATAGTACTTTAAGTACGACATTTTTGTCATTTTTGGAGAAATTTCAGTTTGTTAGCACGATACAGCCTCCGGAGTATATACAAGTGACCAATTTTATGATTGGATATTGTTCAGGGCATCTCAAAGATAAACCCTATTGAGAGTCAGCTCACTAAAGCCAGTACAACGAGTGCTATGGTACTTGAGGTACCAAATTTTTGTAATTTTTGGAGAATTTTCAGTTTGTTAGCACGATACAGCCTCCAGCATGTATACAAGTGACCCATTTTATGATTGAATATTGTTCAGGTCTTATAGATGAACCTTATTGATTTTTAGCTCACCAGAAATAGTACAACGGGTGCTATGGTATCTGACGTGCCACATTTTTGTCCTTTTTGGAGAAATTTCGGGTTTAGTACGATACAACCTCCGGAGTGTATACAAGTGGCCAATTTTATAATTGGATATTTTTCAAGGTGTCTCATTCAAGGTGTCTCACAGATGTACCCTATTGATTTTCAGCTGACTATAGCGAGTACAGCGGGTCCTAAAAATCTAGATATACTGCATTTTTGGTTAGTTTTGGAGAAATTTCGGTTTGTTAACACGATACATCCCCCGAAGTGTATACAAGTGACAATTTTATGATATAATATTAATCAGGGCATCTCACAGATGCGGAAAAGTTAGTTTTATTCTTTAAAACCGTTTATTTTTTGGCGGTACCATTTTTCCCCATGTAATGCCATCTTTAGCTACAAATCCGTTTGGAACTTCCTCCTCTTACTCATTCACTTCTTCCTGATCAGATATGTCCCGTTCGGTTTCTGAGTCATTATCGCTTGCTTCTAAAATATTATCCTCAGATTTTGAGGGCATGTCATCGGGCCCTTCATCAACGACTATATAAGATTCTTCTACCGCCTAACATAACAACATAAACAATACCCACCTTTCAGAATAAATACTTTAACACCGTTACCCGCTTCTGTCTCACGGACTGATTTTACTGCTAAATGCTGTACTTCTGCACCGATCCAGTTATAGTTTAGCATTGACGCCGGGCAACTCGAGCTAGGAAGGTATTCGGGTGGGTGGAAAATCGCCTCCTGGCGGCTTGCGACAATAGGGGTTACCACTATGTCGGTCTCAGAGACCGGGTGCGAGTAACGAAGGGTTAAGGTAGATTTCTAGTTTTGCTCGTAATCTTTGAAAACGCAACGGAAACAACAAGGTTAAACTAATTGCAGAATATAGGATCCATTTCGTATCTTATTCGTTGAATACAGATAGTCTCTAATGGAGTATTTCGAATTAGAATTATATATTGCTCTTTTAGATGATCCTATGAATGGAGGAAACTTAGTTTATTTAACCTTGTTTAAATTTTGAGTCTTTTATAGTTTCGAAATCGTCTTCATTGTGAAATCTTGTGATTATGACGTAACGTCCAGTATCAAACATTTGTTTTTGGTTAGCTGTAGTTTTAGAAATATCTTGTCGGGAGCCGAATAGAACGCTGGTTATCCAAACGTCAGAATAGGGATGTTGACTGTATCCAAATAAAAACATTATTTTAACGTAAGGTGGTAGTTTTTATCATAGAAATACTAAAAAACGAAAGTTCTCTTTATTTAATTAGTCAATTAATATTTAAGAAATGAAATTTAAATAAATAAGTCTCAAGTCACGTGCCATTGAACACATCAGAGTTTATGACGTCATCTGTTCCCAAGCATCATCTGGCGTGGGGCGTGAATAAATAGTTTTTATGGTGTTTTTATTGTAGTACTCGCACACTGAAACACCGCACAATATTTATCAAGCTTTTAATAATTCTTTTATAACAACTAGGTATTACGAAAAAACTCGATTGTCCTCTCACTGGTGTTTTAGAACAAATTACATCGCAGCGGTGAGTGACAAGTATTGGGGTTTTCGCGCGAAATTTGAAACGTTATTTAAAATACATGATTTTTAAGGCTTTAGTCATATTTAAAAAATAATTTTGGCTATATTAGGTACTCATGCACGGTTTAAAATACCTTCCCAAAAATAGTCAACATCCCTATCGTCTCAAGTAGCTTATATAATAATAATTTATATTCTTTATCTAAACAATCTTTTTGACTAAAACGTGGATAAGGCAGCATTGTTTGCCCACGAAACCAATTTTTTTAAATGTAGGTACGTGAAAATATAAATGTCTCCAAATGAAAACAGAGATATTTGATAGAGGATTTTGATATGATAATGTCATTGTTGATTCTTAGGTTCGATTTTATCTTCTTGTTGGTGTTTTCTGGTCAAAACAATCTGTTCAGTTTTCTAATGGTTTAATTTCATTTTGAAACAAAGATGACTACACTGCTCTATTTAAATGCATATCAATATTTTTGTTGGCTACGTATAACCTGTGCACTGAAAAAAGATCTTTCATATATACATGTATACGTCCTCATGCAAAGCTGAGTGTAGGCATATTGGAAAATAGTGCGACATAATAGTGAAGCCAAGAGCCTTGAGTTTTAATTGGACCTGCCAAAACATTAACGTAAAAGTTTAAGATACGAATTCATGTAAGTAGAACCGGCCGAAAGCATTTTGTACCAGACTGAATCGGAAATGGAATACATTTTATTTGATGCGATTAGAACTAAATAATACCCATAAAAAAAGATAAAGGTGATCATATGAAGCAAGTGAGACTGTAGAAATACATAATAAAAAATATATATAAAAACAGAAATAAAATAAGAACGAGTGCGTTGGTAAAACCTGCAATAAATCGTTTAAAGACAGGTACGTTAATCCAAAGCAATATAACATGAAATACATTCGTTCTCAACATAAAAGCTGAACTAACTTTTTTTATAGAAACAAAGCAGTGTAGGACTGAGTATATATATATTTCAATTTAATATTATATTGAAAACAAGTTTCACATAATGTAATTATT
This sequence comes from Galeruca laticollis, assembly GCA_963921935.1. Classification (NCBI taxonomy): domain Eukaryota; kingdom Metazoa; phylum Arthropoda; class Insecta; order Coleoptera; family Chrysomelidae; genus Galeruca; species Galeruca laticollis. Next base: position 33,073,516 of record OY998179.1, on the reverse strand, counting down.
TATAGAATATTTTATTCAAGTGATTTTACAGGACCAGAAGTACGTGAAAAATATTTACAAAACTAGTGTTGTTGTTTGCAAAGAATCTTATCTCAACTTGTCAGTAAATGACTATTATTATAGATGACTTTTGTCCGCATTAGTTACGAAATCATCAAATAATTAAAAAATAATGTAATCATTCTTATATACGTTTACAAACCAAGACTATGTTTATAAATATTCTAAGTATCAGTTGATTCTACAATCAATTGGCAAAACGTTCTCGTTTTATATTTGACCTACCACAATACAGCGAGAGAATCAAGTTAATACTTGAAAATCGATTCAATTTAGATAAATTATTCGTTACGGCGTAGTAGGCGAGGAATTCCACAGCATACTATTCTCTCTACCTTGCGATATAATTTAAATAATGACATGTCATGCCAGCTGTCAGCGCGTTCTTGCACGGATACTTTAGATACCGTTACGCCAGATATACCCGCAAATATTTCTCATTTCAAGTTAAGATATCATTTATTATTATTATATTTTATAATACGTGCAAAGAAAAATAAAAAATAAATATTCTAAAGTAGAACCGAAGTTATACTACTACTCTATATTGTTTCACTTCAGTTGAAAATATCTTCGGTATTTTTCCTACATCACTGGAATTTCTTTTTTATATGGTAATTGATAAATTTTAAAATTAATGTAAAAGCTCAATAATGTGACACAATTTTTATAATGGCCGATTTGGGTAACAAATACATCGCACTTAACCTTCATAGGACTGGCCGGGGTCCGTTTGTACCCCATGACGTATGTTTTTGCTGTATCTTTGCAAACGCAAATTTTCAAACATTGATCTTTCATCTAGCTGCAGTTTATGAATTATTTTGATAAAATATGATGTATTTAGTAGTTTTTATTGGCTGGTATAAACAAAAAATAGTTTTATGTTCCAGGGGTCTTCTCAGACCCCAGTCAGCCTTTTACGTCCGATAAAATAATCCCGGTAGCTGTTAGTAAAATCGGGGAATACGATACATTTAACGTTTGTTTACTCACAGGGAATTTACCCATATAATTGTAAAATGTAAGTTACCAGTTCAAATGGGGGATTCGCCGCACTGCGATATAATTTTTAGACTTGAATATTCGGGTTAGTCTCTTGTGATATTGCGAGTAGCTTACATCGTTTTCAAAATGAGTCAGTTTTTATTTAGAAACAATCGCAAGGGGCTTACTGACGATGAGATGTTACGTATACTTGAAAGTGATGATCCAGAGTTTGATAGTGTTATCAATTAGTGACTTAGAAGATGAAGACATTGTCACAGAAGTAGAGGAAGAAAATTATGTAATAGTTGTTAATCAAAGTATAGGGAAAACGAACCCAGAGGAACCAACAGTTAGTAACAGCCAGGGCATTCAAGTATATAAATCTAAAGATGGAACTGTTGATTCTACAGACATTGAAGCTTATATTGGACTGTTGCTTATTCTTGGCGCACTTCACGGATCGAAAGAGGCTATCGATATGCTCTGGTGTCAAGATATTTCTTACTGTCGTCCTATAATTCCTGCTGTAATGTCAAGAGACAGATTCAAACAAATTACTTCATTTTTACGCTTTGATAATTTTCAAACAAGACAAGAACGAAAATTAGTAGATAAGCTAGCTCCGATAAGAGATATATTCGATATTTTCACTTCCAATTGTAAAAAATCACTTAATCCTGGCGACCATCTATATGTAGATGAGCAGCTTGTACCATTTAGGGGTAAGGCACCATTCCGAGTCTATATGAAGAGTAAACCTGATAAGTAAGGAATCAAAATATGGGCTCTTGTGGACTGCACCACTTCTTATATTGCAAACATGCAAGTGCATAATAAACCAACAAAAAAATTAATATGTCTCCGTTAATATTATCGGACACCCTGTATATTGACAATACCAAGACCCACTATATAAAATTAATTTCCAATTAGCTGTTATCAGTGAAAATAATAAAAAAACAAAAAAAGTCAAATACTTGAACGAAACATTGATGATCGATCAAAGAAGATGGTTGTCACGGTAAGTACTCTTTTATATTCACATGTACCAATGTTATTTAAAAAGTTAGAAAAAAGTCAAGAGTAGGATTAATTTATACATCAAATTTGAGAATTTGGAATTCAGTTCTTGTAGTAAGTAAATTGTTATAATTTGTTTTAAAGGAGTGGAAAATTCTCATTTAGTGAAATTCACTCTTGAATTTTTTGTAACTTTTTAAATAACATTGTTGAAAACATGTCTTTGGTTATTCGATTTTTCCTTGAAAATGACAAAGTATTATGCAAAATTACAAGAGTAAAAAAAGTTTAAGAATGAAGGTATCCATGATATGAAAACAAAAATTTTCAAATCGAATAACAGATAAAAAAATTATGTGAAATTTTAAGGTTAGGTCACCCCTAATTAACTCCTCAGCCTGTTTCGATCGCCTTCTACTTACCATTACTTAATGCTCTTAAGAGTCTCATACAGTGTACCACATTTGGTATTTTTAAGGTAAAGGGTTGCAAAGAAATTAATTTTTTTCGAAATATTGGGCCCCACTTTGAGGCCCTATAACTCCTCAGGGATGCAACTTGGTATAGAGGTAAATTACCCCCAATCGTCATCTTTTGGGCTTCCCGATACGTCTCTGCTCTGTGTCGATTCTTATGCGGGACACCCTATATAGCAGCAAAGAAGACATTAAGAACTACAGACCAATAAGTCTACTACCAGTTACGTACAAAGTATTCACAAAGATCATTCACAACAGAATACAAAATACACTAGATTCGGCCCTACCACGAGAACAGGCTGGATTCCGCAAAGGCTTCAGTACAATAGACCACATCAATATCCTCAAAGAGGTTATCAGTCGAACCAAAGAATACGACCAACCACTAGCACTAGCCTTCATTGACTTCGAGGAAGCATTCGACTCTATATATCCCAGAGCAGTAATAAATGCCCTAACAGAACAAGGGGTCGACAAGCTATATATTGAGACCATAGCAAATATATATAGGGAAGCCAAAGCGAGAGTCAGGATATATGAGGGCACTCCAGAATTCCCCAACAACAGAGGAGTTAGACAAGGAGACGCAATATCACCAAAGTTATTTACGGCAACACTAGAAAGCATCTTCAGAAAATTAGACTGGAACAACACAGGTCTGAATATAGATGGAGAATACTTGAACCATCTAAGATTCGCTGATGACATCATCCTGATAGCGAGTAACCCTGGCGAATTGCAACAACAGATAAATGAATTAAATACAGCAAGCAACGAAGTAGGCCTTAAAATAAATCTGAGTAAGATCAAGGTAATGTATAACGAACTAACAAACGCACAAGAAATAATAATTAATGACACTGCCCTGGAAATAGTAGAGGAATACATATACCTGGGTCAACTAATACACATATCAGGCTCTCTACTTCCAGAAATAAATAGAAGGACCAAATTAGCATGGAGAACATTTGGACAGAACTCTATCATCTTCAAGTCTAAAATGCCACTCTGTTTGAAAAAGAAAGCGTTTGATCAGTGCGTACTACCATACGGATGTACAACCTGGACCTGAAAACTGATATCATTAGAAAACTCCAGGTAACACAGAGGTCTATGGAACGATGTCATGCTTGGAATAAGAAGGACAGATAGAAAAAGGGGTGAATAGATCAGACAGAAAACCCAAGTGATAGATGTCATTAATAGAATCAGATCCCTAAAGTGACAATGGCCGGGGCATCTCGCTAGAAGGACAGACAACAGATGGACCACAAAGATGACGCAATGGTATTCCCGAGGCGTGAAAAGACCAAGAAGAACTTAAGATGGGGCTACGATATAAAGAAATTCGCAGGATCAACTTGGGGCCGCATAGCTAGCAATAGACAACAATGGGCCCAAATGGAAATAGAATATATAAATATGTAAAGGGAGGCTACATCATAACTGGAAAATGGTTGAATGAGCTGCATATGATGATGATGATATAATCATATACCCTTGTATCCTAAGGTATGACACTTACATTTAATTTCCATATATTAATTTTTCCATTCTTTTCCATTTCTTGTTAACGTTTTTGTCTCTTCCTAGGATTTGTCTCTGTCTTGTAGAATTTTAATCAATGCTGTACTCCATGTTTGTCTTGGTCTTCCATTCTTTCTTTTTATATGTATTTTAGCTTCATATGTTCCTTTAACTTGTCTATTATTGTCCATTCTTTGAATATGTCCCCACCAGCTCAGTTGTCGTTGTTCTGTTCAAGATCGGTTGCACCCCTAATTCTTCTCGTATTTTCGTATTCCTTATTTTGTCCTTTCTATTCTCTCCTAATGATTTTCTCGGGTATTTGATTTCTCCTGCTTGAATTTTTCTTGTCTGCCTTTTTTCGCATCCATAGGTTAAAACTGGTCGATATATGATGATATATACTTTCATCTTTGTTTGTTTAGAGATTTCTATTTTGTCTATAAATTTTTTGTTCATGGCTTAGTACAGTTTAATCGTTTTTTCGATCCTATCATTTATTTCTGCTTCTTGTTTTCCTGTTTCTTCGAACATTACTCCCAAATATTTGTATTATTTCAATAGTTCTATTTGCACGTTGTCTATTCTAATTTCTGTATTGATATTTGGGTTTACTATTACCAGTATTTTGGTTTCATTTGTGTTGAACCCCTTCAGCTTTTTCGATTCTTTCTAGATTTCTATATCCTACATTTTCTATATCCTACATTTTCTCTCCACTTTTCTTGATAATGTTGTCCATATATACGTTGAACAGTGTTGGGTTTAGTGCTCCTTCTTGTCTTAATCCTATCGTGGTTATAAATCCAGTTACGTACTATGAAATTATTGTTGGTTTGATATATTATGTTTTGAATAATTGTATTGATTTTATTCTCTATTCCTTTACCTTTCAGCCCTCTCCATACTTTCTCTCAAGGGACCGTATCGAATGCTTTCTCGAGGTCTATGAATGTTAAATATGTTTGTTTTTCAAATGCTTATTTTATTCTAGTTGTTTTAATGTGAAGATATGATCTTGTGGGCTTCTTCCTAGTCTAAATCCACTTTGTTTCCCTGATAGCTGGTTTTCTATAGAAATTTTATAATAATGGTATTTAGTAGGCTTATTCCTCTATAATTTTGGCATTGTTTTTGGCCTCCTTTCTTGTGTATAGAGCTTATTAGTGCTACTCCCCATTCTTCTGGAATTTTTCCATTTTGCCCGACTTTATTTATAATTTCCAATAGTACTTCCAATCCTATATTTCCTAGATGCTTAATCATTTCTGCTGTAATTTTATCGTTTCCGGGTGCTTTGCCATTTTTTAATGTTTTAACAACGTTTTTGAGTTCTTCCTTTGTTATTTTTTGGGTTTCTACATCTGCGGTTTGAATTCTGTTTCTGGTTTTTCTTCGGTTGGGTTTGATAATCTAATAACTCCTGGAAATATTCTCTCCATCTTTCCATTATCTCTTTTGCATTTATCAATATATCTTGGTTTTTATCTTTATGTATGTTATTTGCTTTTCTGTTCTTAATGATTTTTCGTTACTTTTTTCCATTTTATTTCCATTAATTTTGTTTGATCAAAATATTCCGGCCCACTTTTGTCCAAGTTCAGTATCAACGGATTTGTTTTCGCTAGATTTTTTCTCGAGATTAGTTTAAATCGAAGGAACAATCTTGTGAATTTTCTTTTGAATAATTTTATAGTTCAGTATTAATTTTGTTGGAAAATATTTTACGTAGCATAAGAACTTAAGTATGATGGATTTTCCAATTTTATTTTTCAAGGAATTTCCGACAGTGTCACACGAGTCTACAACTCTTCTCCCTGAATTAGAGAGAAAAAAAATGAGTGCGTTAGCTGTCGGATGAAAGGAGCTCCGGATTTATGTACGTTATGGAATTAAATATTAAAGATATAGAAATATGAGAGAGAGGGACTAGTACATATTGAAATATATGGGATATTATATGGGGAAAAATATGAGGAAGACAATTAAAGATCTTTCAGGTCACTCAGAATATGTTACTTCTCAATATTAGTTGATAATTTTTCAGTTGAATGATAACAAAAGTGTTTTACGTAAATCATCATTTTGACTATGTATATATTTATACAATCGTATACATACGATGACAATTAATTAAGTAATTTTCCTTTGCTAACGCGATTGGTTTAACGAACTGTCAACGTTGCTTCATTAGATACGAAAAGGGACTTTGCGCTTATCGACATTTTCATTTATATATGCAGTTAGAGTACGCTGCATTTTACGCTACGATAGCTACCGATACCACTACGATGTATAAACACATCATACCGTCTCTTTCTGATGCACCCTCGACCGTCTGTCTCTCTTCATCGCAAGCATCGTATCGCCTCCGCAGCCGCCAACGTCGTTTATATGACGTCACGAGTCGCCTGCCCACTTAGATTCCCTCGCGACTGTGCACTTTAAATGCATTCTGTCGATGTTGCCAACAACTAATTTCGAAATATGTGCAAACATCACGGAAAATGAGTGATTTACTTATTATTAAAATTCATTTTTTGGCAATTATATGTTTGTACATTTTAAATGAATGAGAAGTTGAATATTGGGTTCAGACTATTAATTTGCAAGCAAAACTTTCTATCGATAATGGCATTTTTAGCTAAAACTGAGAATAAAAATGTTTGTCCATTTTGGTACCCAATTCGTATATAAACTATAGCCTGGGACAGAAAAATTAACTTAAGAAACAATTTCAATAGAAAATCTGACAATACTGACCCTGATATTACTAATAATGACAGAACGCCGGCAGTCCAGCATTCACACCACATCGCCTGTTGTGGTTGCACTAGTCCTGATGCAAAAATGCAACTGCATTCCGTGTATATATGGCGTAATTAAGAACGAAAGCGGTGTAGTTGTAGCGTGATTAAGGCGCCAGGTTTTTCCTTTGTCTGTGGGGTCGGACTCGTTAGCCCTTTCGTTAAATAGAAATTTAAAAGTGAAAGTATTAATCCTTTACAATAATTCATTGCGGAAAGAACGTAAGCTGCATTTAAAATGATTGAATAATAGCGGAAATGCTGGGATTTTTTTATTGATACATGATCGAATGGCGACGTTAACATTTTTAATACTCATTTAATTGCTTTATTAGAAAAATTAAAAGTGGAACTAGACAATAAATCTAACTTATATGGAATCATTAAATACTATAGATACATTTTCAGTAACAAGCTAATAAATGTTAAACACCTTCCTTTTAAAAACCAACACTCCTACTTACCAGACATACGTAGGTAGAAGTATGAAAGTTCATTTAAGTGTGCATATTCACTACAATAGGTGAAAATGCTTGTGGATTAAAACTAACTTCTTCACACTTATACACTCCGGAGGCTGTATCGTGCTAATAAACCAAAAGTTCTCCAAAAATTACCAAAAATGTGGCATATCTAGTTAGTCAGAAATGGTGCAATCTTAGTTTTTTTATTAGTGTTTTAAATGAAACTCACGGTTTATAGTTAATTCCACAATATAATAAAAGTTATTGAAAATTCTAGACAACTGTTTCGATAAATCAATATCAGCGTCAGAATGACAGAAGTTACATTTTATTTGATGCCTACCTGATGTTTAGTAGTTATTTTTGGCTAGACCAGGAAGTGACCTAACTTGTGATTGACTTAATATATTTATGTTAATAGAAAAAAGAAGAAGATGTGATATTACAAATATTGAAGCTTAGATATTATTAGCCCTATGGTGATATCCTGGATATCATTTTTCCAATTAAGATCAGTATAACTGTGCAATGATATAGAAAACCAGGAAAACTATATCTGCTGATCTTTACAATTATCACTTAAGAAGACAGTTTAATAGTGGAGAACTCCCTAGATTTAACTGTTCATTGACAACTTCATATTGTGGGTTTCTTAAATGTCTTCTAATTTCCAATTCTTCAAGGAAATCCAGTTCTTGTTTCTTTTCACAAATATGCAGCACTTCTAGTTTTGTGTTAGGTGTCAATGAATGATTGGTGTCAAGTAGATGTATTGCGTAGTGGGATTTATCTGGTTGTTTTAACCTGTATGCTCGTAAGTGTTCACTGTATCGGATTTCAAAATTCCTAAGGGTCTGACCCAAATAGACAGCATTACATTCTGGACATTTGAGTTTATATATACCTGACTTCTTTAATAGTGGTATTTTTGTTTTTACATTTAACAATTTTGTACTAACGTTACTTTCTGTTTTAAAAGAAATTGTTGTATTCGTTGCTGAAGATATTATCTTTGAAATATTATAAGAAATACTTCCTGCATATGTGATGATTTTATAAGTTTTTATTTCATCAGCTTGTTTAGGAAATATTAGTTGTAATGCCACTTTTTCCTCTTTTTTACTAATTAGCTTATTTATCATATTTAATGGATAACCGTTAGATCTTGCTATTTGTCTAATTGTATTAATCTCTATCAAAATTACATTTCTTCATAGGAACTGAAAAAGCTCTATGTATCATTGAACTATATGCCGCCAGTCTGTGTGACATAGGGTGATTGAAATTGAATGGAATTGTCACATCAGTCTGTGTTGGTTTTCGGTAAATTGAATAATCAAGTACATTATTAAATTTTTAAATCAAGAAAATTGATTGAGCTATTTTCTTCAATTTCTAATGTAAATTTAATTTTTGGGTGTAAATTATTGATGTGGTTGAAAAATACATCTAATTGTCGTTCACTACCCATAAAACAAGCTAATATGTCATCTACATATCTATACCAAAATAAAATATTTTTCGAAATATTACTTTCAAAGATCTTTCTTTCTAAATTGTCCATAAAAATGTTAGCTAAAATAGGTGAAATGGGGCTTCCCATTGGTAAACCTTCATTTTGAATATATATCTTATTGTCAAAAGTGAAATAATTCTGATTAATGCATACATCAAATAAATTAAGTATATCTGATATTCTTCCTGGATTAATATTTTTATCTTCTAGTAATTTTCTTACAAGTATTAGGCATTCTTTAGGAGGAATTTTAGTAAACATATTAGTTACATCGAACGAAATGAGTTTATAGTTATCTTGCAAGTGGATTGCTTTCAACTTTTTGATTAGTTCTATTAAATTTCTAATTGAGTACTGAGATTAATATCCGTAACTATTGAGTATATTGTTGAGCCTCTTTGCCATATTATTAGGAGCATTAACATAAGAAACTACAGGTCTAATTGGTTTCGTTATATTATGTAATTTAACGGTTCCATATAATTGTGGACAATGAGGATTCTTATGTATGATAGACCTCTTTTCGTAATCACTTAAAAGATAATTTGAATTATTAACAATATCCCTTACATTATTAGAAAACTTTTTTGTTGGGTCTGCTTTAAGAACTTTTACATCGCTAGATTTTATAAAGTTATATATTTTGGAATTGTAATTTTCAGTCGTCAAAATGACAGTTCTGTTCCCCTTATCAGATTTTGTAACTGTTAGGTTATTATCTTCTATCTTCTTTTTTATTGCATTTAAAACTGTAATGTCATTTTTTGTTTGACGTTTAACTTTTGAAGGTTCAATATTTTTGATCAAATTTTCAATTTTCAATTTCTCATAAAGAAAATTATTTGAATTAGATTTTAAAGCTATTTCTGACTCTGTAGCTATAATTTGTTTTATAATTCGTAAATTTTGGTGCTATGCTGTACTTTAAACCTTTATTTAAAAATTCTATTTCGCTATCTGTAAAATTAGTGTCTGAAAGGTTTTCAAATCGTGGTGCAAAGTGTGTTGGTATGTAGGTACTTACAGTTTCATGATGTTTTGAGTATTGAATTTTATGTTGCGTGTGTTCAAGATTCTGTAGCTTCTTTTCTTGTTTCTTAAATTTCTTAGGCTTCATCGTGCTGACACTTTCTCTAATTTTGTCATCCAAACAGTCAAATTCTACTGGATGTAATTGGAATGTGAGTTCTGAATGTACAACTTTTATGTAGTTGTCTAAGGAGTCTCTAACTTTGAACCATTTCTTACATTCTCCCTTTATCCAAACTCGTTGAGCACATTTTATAGCTTTTTGTGCTTGCGGTGTTTTAGTGTGACATTTTATATTCACATAATTTGGTATTACCTTTTTCCTAAGGCATTCTTGGTTAAACCAAATGTTTTGTGATGTTTTGTAACTTTTTTTTAGTAACTTCTGGTACAGTCGGGTCAAATCTCTCGAAGATTTTTTAATGAAATTAACTGTCTCGACCCTTACTTCGTGGAATATGCTCATATTAGTGTTTTAAATGAAACTCTAGTTAATTCCACAATATAATAAAAGTTATTGAAAATTCTAGACAATTGTTTCGATAAATCAATATCATCGTCAGAATGACAGAAGTTACATTTTATTTGATGCCTACCTGATGTTTAGTAGTTATTTTTGGCTAGACCAAAAAGTGACCTAACTTGTGATTGACTTAATATATGTTAATAGAAAAAAGAAGAAGATGTGATATTACAAATATTGAAGCTTAGATATTATTGGCCCTATGGTGATATCCTGAATATCATTTTTCTATAAACATATATTAAGTCAATCACAAGTTAGGTCACTTCTTGGTCTAGCCAAAAATAACTACTAAACATCAGGTAGGCATCAAATAAAATGTAACTTCTGTCATTCTGACGATGATATTGATTTATCGAAACAATTGTCTAGAATTTTCAATAACTTTTATTATATTGTGGAATTAACTAGAAACCGTGAGTTTAATTTAAAACACTAATATGAGCAGATTCCACGAAGTAAGGGTCGAGACAGTTAATTTCATTAGTTTTTTTATATAATAGTATCTTTTCGGTTGTGTTCCCTTCCATTGTTTTTTGTTCATTATTCTAATTAATTTGTTTGTAGCAGAATCAGGATCGTCGTCAGTTAAGACATTGTCCCAAGGAACGAGACTGGCTTTTTGTTGCAGTAGTTTGTAGTTAATATATTTAACTGTTGATTGTTTGCGGTTACTAGGATTATTGTGTTTTTCAAAAATTATTTGTAAGACTGTCGTAAAGTGGTCTGTTATGTTGGTTTGTATAATTATAGGGATAATGTCATCTAAAATTGAATAGATGAGGCTTTTACTTGATGAAGATCCATACTGAACGATGAAATAAAACAATATAGTTTGTTTAAATCTTCATATATTTGAACTAATGTTCAATTTAAACTTGTTGACGCGTTTCACTAACACAGTAGCTTTGTCAAAACGTTTTAGGCTGCGGATATTATGTTGGATTATTTTAAAATTTGAATTTCTTTCGTTGCCCAGTAGCACTTCCATTCATTCCCTTGTGGAGTCCAACTGATAGGTGTTTAACTTATCTAAGGTAAACTCTCGTATATAAGGATCCATATTCAATACTTAAGAACAATTTTGGACTAAAACTTAAAATAAATAGAACTAAGTACTTGAGAAAATAAATTTCTTTTTTATTGAATACTATTCAGTCTAGATAAAATGGGTATAAAATTTTGAAATGTAGTTAGGTTGAAATTCGGTGGTACTGTAAGCTTATATAATACCTCTGATGGAGCGTAGTCTTGTTCTTTCAACTTTTGTGTTGTATTCTGGATGAACAGGTTTTGTCCCTTTTTCTTGATTACCTTTTGGAGTTGCTTGGTGCCTCGGCTCTACACAGCTATCAGTGATATTCGTTTCTTTGTTAATATCTTCTGTTTGCTGAGTGGCTTGATTTTTGTTTTGGGTCGGTTTGGAAGGTTCACTACTGGCTTGTAGTTGTGTGCTATTTTTCAAAATTTCTAACTTTTCTGCGATATACGGCACTCCATTAATGTAAAGTTTATTTTTATTTCCTTAAATGCATGGTCCCACGTTTCCCTTTTGTCGATATTTATTCAGGTGTATTTTGAGTATTCTCTTTGTAAATAAATTTTTTTAAGCGCTTTCTGAATTCGCCATTCGCTTCCGGTCGTTTCCATTTCTTTCTATATTCTAATTTCTACATCAATCAATTAATTTAGAGATCTTACGCATGCAAATAATCCGATCGATCCTTACATACGTTTACGTTTATTCCACGAACACTTCAATACTTCTTCAAAACACTACAGACCTTACAGAACAAGTGTTAATGAACGGGTTTGTGAAGCCCGCACTCCCACTTTGTCTTGGAATTATAAGAAAATCCATTTACTTTTATAATCACACATTACCAACCAAACTCTGACAATAATTCAATAAGCAGATCGCGCAGGAGAAACTCGCGATAGTGGGAATAAGTTTCTGTAGGGTGACAATAATAACCTTTTGTTAAATTACAGGTAGACAAATGTTTTAGTGTTACAAGGGTACTGCAAGACAAGCCTGTGTTGGATGAGACTTTTAAGAAGTTATTCAGACGAACATTAATTGATATTATGTGATTAACCGATAGAAATTGAATAATGTTTGTGTGTTGTTTTCACATCATATAAATAGGAATGGAAATATAATTTTAGGTTGTTTCTGAACAAGGAATTATTATTCGTTAAAAAATATGACCTGCAAAATTTAATCAAGTCCCTATTTTATTAGATGTTCTGAGAAGATTTTACAGATCAATACTTCGATATTTTTTACAAAATGATGGGACAAGCAGCCACACTGAGTAATGGATAAATAAGTTACACGGTATTTTTTATTGTGCCGAAAAATGTTGACATATTATCTTCCAGTAGGATAAATTTCTTTCGGCGTGGCAAAGTTAAAAAATGTTTTAATTTCATTAGTCAAGACATCAATTCGTTCAAAAATCCTCTATTTTGTTGCTAATTTTATAATAAATAAAGTGGGATACACAAACACTTTCCTTTATGTCCACCTACAATGTTTATGGAAATTACTAACATTCAAACTGAAATTAGTCATACTTTTATTTATTTCGATTATCAGTGTACTTTGTGTGAAACGAAAAAAAAAAACAATTCTATCTCACGATTGAGAATTTGATCAAATCTTATTAACACCCACAAAATATAAAACATTTAGAACATCGCCAAATAAAACCAAATAATTTGCACTGAGAGTTTAAAAGGACGACTTAAAAATGTGTTTGCTGTTGAATAAAAAGTGAAATACCACATTCGATATAAAATATGTCGGTCATTATGACAGTGGAACGCAAATAAGAGGTAATTGGGCATAAATTCGATAGGATTTCATCATTTTATTGTTTTTACTGTTATTTATTTTTTGTGATTTTATATGATTTTAATGGGCTAGTTTCACGTATTTATGCAATAATATAATGACCCTTTTTTAATAAAATAAATATCTCTTTTTAATGATTTTATAATTGAATATTTAAATTCATATATGATCACGAAGCTGCGTATACAGGATGTCTTAAGCAATTTCAACTCTCCAAGCAATGCACTCCAAACTTTTTCACAAAAGTTTTTAAATTAGGAAAATCTAATTAGTTTTATTCGATTCAACTTTAACAAACCCGTACCCAACTAACATTTTAAGTCGTAAAAACGTAAAACTGACTATCTAGTCAAAATTCAAGTAATTTTTACTAGTCGTTGTTACGTTCTAAATACGTCGTTATCACGTAACTACTACCAAAATGGGGCACGACGTCGTGAAAACGACGTGATAATACCTTTTCAACGACGTAATAATGTAGTAATTTTGACAACACATTTTCTATCCTTCTCGGCGATAATAGCACAAAATTTTATCTCTTTATCTTTTATAGCTTAGAACTAAACTTCTAAACTATGGTGACATTTTCTACATAATCACAATAATATAATATTGGTAAATAATACAAAGTACAACACGCTCAATTCAGAGTTCCCTAACCTCAAAAACATAAAACGGGCATACTTTACTGATAATATGGATATTTTTAGCTCTTAATTTATTAGTCGCCTCCAAAATAATCAGTTTTTCTAAGAAAAACAAATAATGTTAAGCGTATAATGCAGTCAAGAAATTAATTTCAAATCGATGAAATTTATTATAGGGTATTCGTACATTCAGTTTGGTCATAAAAATGATATATTAACAATATTCTGGGCTCAAAAGTGAGACTAAGTATAATTTAGATAGTAATTTTGAAACACACAAAATTGAAACTAATAATAATTACGGCGTCCAACAAAATAACCACATTACCGAGACTTTGGTAACAATAAAGTTGTATTAACTAAAAAGTAATTTTTTAAGTTGCGATTTCCAACAAAATACCATAAATTTGACAAATAAGTCACAAACCTATCGGTAATAAACTGTTGAAACACTTACGTCATAAAAACAAGCATTTGCGACTTAACAGTGAATTAAACTGTAAAGTAAAATTAGAAACGTAATTATAACCATAGCAATTACTTATAAGTTACAATAACTTATAGGTAACATTTACGTAAACCTAATGGTAATTATTACCGCCAAAATTATACTTATAAGTAAAAATAATATATAAGTAATGTTTGCGTAAAACAAACTTTAACTGTTTCTGTTGTTATGTTATAGGTAATACTCTGAGTAAATCTCTATCGTACGATCTTATGAGAAAGGTATTATTTTCGTAAAAAATACGAAATTATTACAAAGGATGAGTAATAATCAGGCGCGGATCTGGGGGTGGGGCACAGGGGCCCCGTTTTGTGCACTCTTCCAGTGACAACCACAACGGCAGAGCGATCTTTTTCAACATTGCGTCGTCTGAAAATATATTTGCGCAGTACTATCTATCACCGAAGATAGACTTAATGGTCTTGCCTTACTTCACGTTCATCAGGACATTTCTAATGTTATTAAGGCTGAAGAAGTGTTGGACGTGTACATAAGAAAACACAAAAGAAAATTGTATTTAAAGGTGTTGTAAATATTAATGAATAAACCAAATGTGTTCTAATCTTTGTTTGTTTGATTTATTACAAACAGTTGTTTTGTTCGGATGTAGATTATAATGGTAATTACATGAGAAATACATAAATAATATAGGCCTAAAACGCATAATTCTGCCTTTATTTTTCTAAAAAATTTCTGGGGGCGTGCCCCCGGACCCCCCATTTATGAGAGGTATTACAGACCCCCCCGTAGGTTGCCTCCTCCCCTTACATAAATCCTGGATCCGCCCCTGGTAATAATAGTTCCTTAGACTAGAGTATTTATGACTTAAATTGTTAGTTGGGTAGTCAGGAAATTCCTATAAATAAGTACCTACCAAATAAACACCAACATTTTTTGTTGTTGAAATTCCCTTTTGACATTAATATTTCGATGCTGTACACAACGGTTTTTATTTTCTACGACGACGTCTTCTGCCATTCAAAAACACAGCTCACGTTACCTATTTATTATGTATCAGAATCGGCTCTAAAGGGACAAAATTTGGGAAACACAATTGGATTTACTAATTAATATATTTTTATTAGTGTTTTAAATGAAACTCACTGTTTCTAGCTAATTCCACAAAATAATAAAAAATTTTGAGAATTCTAAAAAATTGAGAATTGTTTCGATAAATCAATATCATCGTCAGAATGACAGAAGTTACATTTCATTTGATGCCTTACCTGATGTTTAGTAGTAATTTTTGGCTAGACCAAGAAGTGACCTAACTTGTGATTGACTTAATATATGTTAATAGGAAAAAGAAGAAAATGTGATATTACAAATATTGAAACTTAGATATTATTAGCCCTATGGTGATATCCTGGATATCATTTTTCCAATTAAGATCAGTATAACTGTGCAATGATATAGAAAACCAGGAACACTATATCTGCGGATCTTTACAATTATCACTTAAGAAGACAGTGGAGAACACCCTAGATTTATCTGTTCATTGACAACTTCATATTGTGGGTTTCTTAAATGTCTTCTAATTTCCAATTCTTCAAGGAAATCCAGTTCTTGTTCCTTTTCACAAATATGCAGTTCTGTGTTAGTTGTCAATGAATGATTGGTGTCAAGTAGATGTTTTGCGTAGTGGGATTTATCTGGTTGTTTTAATCTGTATGCTCGGATTTCAAAATTTCTAAGGGTCTGACCCAAATAGACAGCATTACATTCTGGACATTAGAGTTTATATATACCTGATTTCTTTAATGGTGGTATTTAACTACGCAAAACATCTACTTGACACCAATCATTCATTGATACCTAACACAGAACTAGAAGGGCTGCATATTTGTGAAAAGAAACAAGAACTGGGGTTCCTTGAAGAATTGAAAATTAGAAGACATTTAAGAAACCCACAATATGAAGTTGTCAATGAACAGATAAATCTAGGGAGTTCTCCACTAATAAACTGTCTTCGTAAGTGATAATTGTAAAGATCAGCAGATATAGTTTTCCTGGTTTTCTATATCATTGCACAGTTATACTGATCTTAATTGGAAAAATGATATCCAGGATATCACCATAGGGCTAATCATATCTAAGCTTCATTATTTGTAATATCACATCTTCTTCTTTTTTCTATTAACATATTAAGTTAATCACAAGTTGGGTCACTTCTTGTTCTAGCCAAAAATAACTACTAAACATCAGGTAGGCATCAAATGAAATGTAACTTCTGTCATTCTGACGATGATATTGATTTATCGAAACAATTGTCAATTTTTTAGAATTTTCAACAATTTTTATTATATTGTGGAATTAGCTATAAACAGTGAGTTTCATTTAAAACACTAATATGAGTAGATTCCACGAAGTAAGGGTTGAGACAGTTAATTTCAATTAATATATTTTTGTTGTCAAATGTCCATGAACTGATTTAGTCTCACTTAATTTGAATTTAAAGCTTAGAGAATATATAAATGTTATTTGAGTTTATTCTGTAACGGTGCTTCCGATTCCGTTATCATATCGTTATTCTAGCTGATAAAAAAGAGGAACTTGACTAACGTCACGAAATTATTTATGATTCTAATCTTTCATATTTCAAAGATAAAAGGAAGAAATATGACGAGTAAGGGATAATCCTAGTCATCAGAATGGGGTCCATGTTTGTGCCATATACGTGTAAAAAATAAATTAGGTAAGTCTGAAAGATATAGTATACGCTTTGAAATTTTATATACTCTTAGATAGATAGAGTACTTGCCATATATTTACCAGATAAACATATATCAAGAAAATGAAAAGCTAACACATTAGTCTATTTCCCCTATTAATCCTTATCTATCTATCCTTTTTCTATGCCTATATACTGGTCAGTAAATGAATACCGTAAATTCGATGAATGGTAAAATATTCTTGAAACATCAGGTATCTTAAGGTAACAAAATTTGTTTGCTATTTTTTACTAACTTACAAAAACAGAGGTAACAAAATTTGTTTGCTATTTTTTACTAACTTACAGATACAAGAGTTATAAAATTAAAATTAATCCCTTCGGCCCCAGCGGGACATATATGTTCCGCAGATATTTTCAAGACACCCTATAGGACTAATAAGCTTGAAATTTAGTGGAGTGCATGTCCCACTGGTTTTCTGTGATTCCATTGATACTTTAGTGTAACTTGTTCTCGATAGATAGCACGATCGTCCTGCCATTTGTTTGTTTTTCAGATCAGGTCTGACAGATAGTGAATGTTTGTGCCTTCTAGAGCCTGGAGCCATTTTAGGTAGAGATACACATAAGTAGAGACACGTGTTGTTTTCCTGTTGTGCTGTTTATGAATATTTTTGCTAAATAGACGAGGCGATGAAGCACTAAAAAGGCCAAAGATAGGAAATCTTTTAGTGAAGCACGGATCGGAATGCGGTTTTTTGCATTCGCTTTCAAAAATTATGTATACCATTCCTACCTACTTTCTACCTGTTACAAACCGGAAGTTGCATTGCTGCAGCCAAAAATGCATTTTTTGAGAGGCCTTTTGGAAAATTTAATAACTTTGTAAATAAGAGTCAGAATTGACCCGAGTTGGGTACCCAGGGGCTATTGAGGTCGCTGATCACGATTATGATGTTCAAATTGACCCCCCCCGAACGCCTGGAGCTCAGGAACGCCGCCGAACGTCATCTCCGTGGGACTATCCCGAACTTCATGCGAGGAAGGAGAGAAACTCGGCACCCGGGGGTATTTTGGGTCGCTGAATTCAAATATGCTATCGGCGAACACCCCACGGACACCTGGTGCGCCCTAACCTGGACGCGGACGCCATCTTCGAGAATTTTCCTAGAAATATCGACAAAAACGAAGCGAAAATCGTTATGGGGCCGTTTTGTGTGCGCTGAATCTGAATTTCATGTGGAAAACGACCCCCCGAACACCTGGTGCGCCCAAACCTGGCCCTGAACATCATCCCCGAGGGTTTTCCAGACACAATTGAAGAAGACGAACCGAAAACCTTTACGGGGGGTTTTTTGGGTCGCTGAATTCAAATATGACACCGGCGAAAACCCCACGGATACCTGGTTGGTGCGCCCTAACCTGGACGCGGACGTCATCTTCGAGAATTTTCCTGGATATATCGACAAAAACGAAGCTAGCATCGAACAAAAATTTTTGATCACATCAATATTAGTTCGGAAGACGACTTATTTTCTCTTTTAAACGACACTATACACAAATATCCGCAATCAATTTATCCGAGTTATTATTTGAAACATTTATTGAACAATATATATTTCCAGCATTTTTCCGTATTATACAGAACCTCACATTAAACTATTAAAACTATTGACTGGCACAATTCAATCAATTAAGTGTGTTGGTATTTCTGTTATGTAGTTTGTTTACGAAGAACGGAATCGATCATGTTCTCTTCTTCTTTGACACGTTGCATAACTGAACGTAAACTATGTACAAGGACGTTGACATCGCCAACAAACCTTGATGGAAACCAGCGAATAGGTAGAAAAAAAAACGAAGAAAATTAATATGGCAAAATAAGAGTTTTGATTTTAACGGATTTTAAATAGCTACTGTAATTAGACACATTTTAACGTTAATTAAATGTAGATAGAATAATTTATGGTATGCCAGACATACACACACGCAACTAATTAGTTTTCATTAAAACACACTAAATAAATCGTGAATTGTATGCAATCGTAAGGTGACATAGATTTAACCTAGTACATAGATATATACAGGATATGTTATTGAAAAATGGAAGAGGAGATTGATATACAAAATATAAGAAATACCTTACTAGGAGTAAGTTTCTCTCTAAATCTGATTGAGAACGTCTTCCTGATATGATGATGCTTGATCGAATGATTGTCAAATTTTGGATCGTAGACTCAAGGAAACTACAAGTAGCAATTCGAGTATGAAAAAGATAATAAGTTCATACAAATATAACTAAATTATTAAATAATAGTACCTATATAAAAGAACAAGTTTCATAAGGCATCATTTTATCGCACGCGTCTAAGGACACGTGCGATGGAAGGCATTATGAAACAAGTTTTTTTTTACTATTTTTTCTACTTTGCGTTTTTTGTCGTCAAAAAATAAGAAAGTTTAAAAATAAGATAATTAAATCGATTTAGGGAATTTTGTATTTATGACGCAGCGGTTGGTAATGCTTAGCGTCAACTTGAAACAATTGAAAATTGAATAATTGTGTTAACTTGCAATAAGTTTGTTTGCTGAGAGCACTGTCCGTAAATTATTACCAACAAAGTCCAGAGAAGGTGTACGAGAAGGAGTTTACTAATTTTGAAGTTTGGTGTCCAGAAAATAAAATACAAGGCATATTATAATTGCATATTTTGACATGCTTAACAAAAATAACAAATCGTCTACATGCATCGTGGTCAAAGTACTCAATGATAAGATCTAGCCTAAATATCCACAAGAATGTGGATATATCACGTTATACAAAATTACTGGCTTTCTTAAAAAGGCTATCAGAAGGGTATAAACAAACAATAATTGGATTTTGGAGTCAGAAGATATTCATCGGTTCATACGAGAAGCCGAAGACAAAATATACTTAGCAATAAAGGAATGTAAAGGGATTTATTTTATTAAACAAGTTTAACCTAATACAAAAGGATTAAATGTTAAAGAATTTCATTTAATTTTTTTTTGCAATACTTTTGGCACACCCTGTATTGTCTATAAAATCAATATGGTTGAAAAACCCATTATATGTAAGATTTGGCACTATTTAATTTCCGATGACATTTACCTGTCACAATTGAAAAACATTAAAGGTTAAAGAAAACAGAAGTCATTATAAGGTATTTAAATATAATAAAAGAATTCTAAATCTTTGTGGTAAGAAAATAACACATTTAGTTTTTCTTTTAAAGAGGAAAGTTTGTAACCACAGAAGAATGTGGTTATTTATTTGGAAAAAATAAGTTCGTTGAATTTGAGAATCCAAACAGAGAACATATCATTTTAGATTTCTCCAAAAATTTGTATAACAGTAATTGAACAGTGTAATTAATTAGTATAAGGCGTTATTCGGTATATTCCTAGTAAATTCAGTGCGTGTGTTTCTCGAAAAACTATTGGTAATTCAAAAAAAAAGGTGAAGGATCCTAAATTAGTGTTTGCAGTTGTACGAGGTTGCAGTTTTTTCCCGTTCAGATTTCTGGTGAGTCCCAGATTAATCAAATAGATTATTATTTCATCGAACATCAGACTTTAAAACAAAATTGAAATTAGATGCATCTAAATATTGAAATTAAATTCAAATAACAACGAAATATAAGTATACTCATCGGACTATTAAACTAGTGGAAGGAATTATTAAAAAAATCGGGTACTTGACATTTACGGAGGAGTCAAGTGACAATTCAAATTTTAGACATTTTTTTGAAAAACTTAGAAACTTTTGAAATTAGATATTAGGTGTTTTTTTAGTTTGTAGGTTGTTTTAATTTTAATCTATACGTAAAAGATAGGATTTCGTTATTTGTATAAAAAAAGGAAAACTAAAATTGGAATTTGATTTGG
Organism: Galeruca laticollis; assembly: GCA_963921935.1. Taxonomy (NCBI): domain Eukaryota; kingdom Metazoa; phylum Arthropoda; class Insecta; order Coleoptera; family Chrysomelidae; genus Galeruca; species Galeruca laticollis. Next base: position 33,052,506 of record OY998179.1, on the reverse strand, counting down.
GTAATTGTATATAATCGTTAAATTTATTTTTTATTGGAAATCATTTAAATCATTTTAGAAACGTTGAGAGAAATTAAACATATTTAATCAAATAGAAATTTTTATTTAGACAGTGGTGACAGACAAGTCATTCATTCATAGTGAGTGTCAGCAAGCAATTAAGTGGTATTTCTGATCTTAAATATACGTTAACAGGAGATAATACAGAACAAAATTAATAATCTAAATATTGAATTCGGAAAATACTTTAAAAATTATAAAAAAATTTTATATTATAACGAGCTGAACCCACCTGAGAATAGAGTCAAATAATTCAAAGGAAAATAAACTCATCTTTCGATATTTAAAAAAACATTATTCTGCTAGCTGGGAATTTTGACAACAACTGTCAATTTAGAAGTACAAAAATGAGATAACGTTGGTCTCAATACCTAAAACAAAAACGAATGTTTCAAGATTATTTTTTCTATAACCATTCAAAAATCAACAACTTTCGTCACGTCTTATCTGTTGTATTCCTGCGTTGTAATTGCAACAATAGATGATTATTGGCCAGTTCGACACCCTTGAATGGGGAACTTAGTCACAGCTGTTCTTGACACGGGTTGGAATCGAGTTTCTACACCCGAAGATGAGTTCTACAATAGGGTATTTCCTGTTTGGAATATTTAATTCAAATAGGTACATAAATTATCTAGCGAAGTTTTGCTGGAGTCAATTAATTTTCAAAACAAACATTTCAGATCTAGATCAGTAACCCCCGGCAAAAATAATTAGGCTGAATAATTTATAAAGTTATTTGCATTAAAATTCCACCATTATTAGAGATATTTTTAATTGCCTCATTGTTATGCAAAATCGGGTAAATTACAATTATCGCCCAATACCTCTTGGAATTAATTCCTGTTATAAAATTATTTTAATCTTCACACTTGATGGTTTGTACCGATATTAATAAGAATTATGGTAGCCGCATTATTTTATTAATGAAAATTATTACGATTTCCGCTATTAGCGAAGTCAATCTTCGTGAAGGAATTTGACTTTAGTCGAGAGCTTAGGTACCCCACAAAAATTAATTTCTCGTTATTATATACACATAACCTTCAAAGTCCTCGGTGATGGGGTAAGCAAAGTAAGTTAAGTTCATTAACTCTAATAAATAAATATCTGAAAATTTTACCGGTCATTTTTTTATTGCCTGGATACAAGGTTCTTTGTCGAAAATCCTAATTACTAGACAACTAACAAGAATATTTATTTATTTATTAATACATTGTTCAGACAGAAAAATCGAACTAAAGAACAGGCATTAAAGTTCATTGATTACAAAGAATATCATCAATCAAAGAAGAATGCTTTAATCGCAGATATCCGGCAATGAAAGATATCAAGCTGGTAACTTACATGATTATAAATCGAACACATCCTGTGAAATGGCAAAAATATTTGTTCGAGCGGTAGGAACGGTAAAACGTATTGACAACTCTTGAAGCTACTCTTAAAGTATTGAACTGGAATTTAAGAAGAAGATCGGGATCGCTGATTTGGTTATTTACGATTTTAAATAGAAATATCATTAAATGACGATTACGACGAAAACTTAAGTTATCCACACAAGCCTCATTTGAATTGTACCATTACAAACTCTGTTACCGTCTTAATTGTTCGATACCAGTTTCCTTGGATGGGACCAAGATAACGTATTATTGTTTGGAACGATACTGGGCGATACACAATTAGGACGTATGCGAACGGCACTCTTGTTTTGGTTGGAGAGCTAAGAGTCGTGGGTTTATTTGTGGAACGTTAAACAACCGGAAAGGTAATTAAAGGGCGCCAGAAATTTTAATTCACAGGAAAAATTTCAAAAACTGCGATAAGCGAGAGAAATTATAAAAAGTGAGATATTTTTGGTAGTGTATCTGTGGAAGTTTGGGAAGTACTCACTAAAACGCGGTTTATTATGTTAACCAGTTTATTAACAGGTTTTACCAGAGTCAGTGAACAAAACATCAAAAATATTTACAATATGGGTACATGTATAACCTGATACCGCAAAAAAATTAATATATACATAAAAACAATAAAACAAATTATCACTAAACACTACACGGTAATTGTTCGAGAAATAAATAGTCTCCAAGAAACAACAAATATACAACTCAAAATCATATACATACCCAAACGATAAATGTTTGGGTTTGCGAACTAAAAAAATTAAATTATTAACGAAATTATTTTCCGTTTATTCAAAAAAGAAAATGTAGGATATTATATTATTAAATTACTTGGAAACAAAAACACATAGGCTTTGTGAAAGTTATGTGAATATCGGGAAAATAATTTAATCTAGATTTGACGTGCACGCCGAATTTCCTAACGATTATTCTATAAAACATAAACAAAGGTTCTCTAAAACAATGGCAATATTAGTAATCAATAAACTCGTTATCGTAATAAAATAGTTCTGACCGTATGGTTCTTTCGCTAAAGAAATAGCGTGACACTAAATTAATCTTTCCACCATCGACTAAGAACGGGTGCGATTACTCCAGGTAGGAGAGATACTAAATAATCATTTACGATACCTGAGTCCAATTGTTTCCATCCAATCACCACATTACCACTCAGGTGAAGATACTTGCATCAACGCCGGAGGCGTGGTTTCTCGATTGGGTCGATTTAAAAATATAGGATAGTAGGTACTTGTGATAAGTAATCTACCCTCACCGTGTGATGTAACAGATCACAGACACTCAGAAATCTTCGGTAATTTAATGTCGGTAATAAACACAATAAACATATACTTCGGTAATTTTAATTCGACGACTGAGCACAGGAAATACCGATACTTTAGTACGATACGATAACTTAATTTTGCTAACTAGGAAAATCACCACCGCATCGGTGAAGTAATCTTCGTAGACTCAATCTCTATAGCGGCACTAAATAATGATACGATAATTCACGCTGACACTACAAGAACTTTTTCAACTACTTGCGTTGAGAATCGGTCGCTGACTGACTCTCGTGACGAGATTTTTGGGGATCGATAGCCTTTTTTTTTAAATTCTTACCGAAAAATAACTGTAAAATTAGTTCTAAAAAGCCATATAACAGCCATATAAAAAGAATCGGGCAGTGAATGCACAAATTACGCTGTCTACCCAGAATTTCATAAAAGGTACCTTTCTTTTCCGAAAGTGATACTAAAACTATTGTGTACTCATCGTACCTTTTTGAAGTACATCCAATTGTCACTTCGTTCAATTGAAAATCCCGATTGAGCCGTAATAAACCTTTTTCGGCGTTCAAAGATGTATTATGCTCTGGTAATTTTATGTTTATTGGTCGTATGAAACGATCTTCTACACAGTTCGAAGAAAATATTGTTACGCCAGGGCCGCACTGGGATATAAATTATTCGATTTCGTAGGGCGAAATATAAAAAAAATAAAAACGTTACAACTCCTATCGGTGGATAAATGACATCCATTTTAAAAGAAAGAAATTTTATTAATCTCCGTTGAACTGATTCAAGTTTCTGAATGTGTACGTCATAAAATGGATTCCAAATTTTAGATCTGTCTTAGGCATAGTACAATGCCTTTAAAGTATCTTCATCACTCAAGTCACGCGAGTTTCGAACTAAGAAACCGCACGTTTTGTTAGCAGACGAAAAAATAGGCTCAATATAATGTATAAAAGAAAATTTTTAGTAACAGTGACACCCAAATCAGCAAATGTCGCCGGACGGTTAAGAAAAGTATAATTGATTTCATAAATATCTATCATTTTCTCAGTTTTTAACAAAAAAAGTCATTACCTTACATTTACTAGCGTTCATCGCCAATAAGGGTAGAAACAGTTACAATAAAAGCATGAACAGTCAAGTCAGAACAGGAACAGTTTTAATAAAATAGGACAATTCAATTAGGCAGGAACCGTCCCTATCAATCAGAAACAGTCCCAATTGGAGCTAGAACAATATCAAGGACAACTCAATTATCCTGGAATATTCACAATCAAAGCAAGATCAGTCCCAATCAAAGAAGAAACAGTCCAAATAAAGGCAGGAACAGTATCAATCAATGCAGGAACAGTCCCTATCAATGCAGGAACAGTCACTATCAATGCAGGGACAGTCCTAATAAAGCAGGAACAGTCTCAATCTAACAGGACATCTCAATTAAGCAGGAACAGTCCCTATTAAATCAGGAAAATTCCCAATCGCAGCTAGAGCAATCTCAATCAAACAAGGCAACTCAATTATCCAGGAACATACACAATCAAAGCAGGTACAGTCGCGATCAAAGAAGAAACATTCTCAATAAAACAGGACCACTCAAATAACTAGGAACGGTACTAAATCAAAACAGGAATAGTATCAATCAAACAGGACAACTCAATTAACCAGGATCAGTCCCAATCAAGGTAGAAACAGTTACAATCAAAGCAAGAATAGTCCCAATCAGAGCAGAGACAGTTTTAATAAGATAGGACAACTCAATTAAGTAGGAACCTCAGATTAAGAAATAAAAGATATGTTTGTTTTGATTTTTTCCTGCCCCAAACTTCGAGTCACATTCTAAGCTCACTTGCGGACACTTCCACTGCTTTGCCATATTTACAAATTAGCTTTAATTGCAGAAAAAGTGAAAGTAGAAATTTGATTGAAAATTTGTTAAAAAGTTATGGAAATAAAAAAAAATCATACTAATTTATGCATTTGAGTCGCTGCTTTTCAAATTAATTAATAATATTTAAATTTTATTTAATTAAGGCATATTCTTATATAAATTTTAAGTATTTCTTATAACCTTAGATACATTTATAGTTATAACTAAAAGTGGCAACATTGCTCAAAATTTCAGTACCTGTTTTATATATAAAGGGTAACCTATTTAGTAGTTTTGTCCTTGTTTAGTTACCATATAAAGAGAGATGCAAATATTGTCAGAGCGTGAACGACGATAATTTCCAAGTGACGTAGTGTTGTAGTAAAAAATGTCAAACGTTGGTTGTTTATACGAGCGTGATTACAACTAGAGAGTAAACATTTAGTTCTTTCGTTTTGATGAGTTTCTCAAGACTTTTAGTGAAAAAATAAACTGTTAAGTTAACTAATTAAATGTTTTTGAATTATCATGGTTCGTCGGTAACAAGTTTGTTAGAAAAACGGCAGAAATTACCAGGGCCATGTGTCTACAATACCATCCCCACTATTTGTAATTCATTCATTATTTTACTATTGGCGTTTAGGATTGTTGGCCGCAAAAATAATCGTGCTTATGAATGAAATGCCCTCTCTATTGTATATTATTACTCTAAGGTAGGAACCATCCCAGTTAAATCAAGAATATTCAATTATCCAGGAACATTCACAATTAAAGCAGGAACAGTCGCAATAAAAAAAGAAACAGTCTCAATAAAACAGGACCACTTAAATAACTAGGAACGGTCAAAATCAAAGCAAGAATACTATCAAGCAAACAGAGCAGTTCAATTAACCAGGATCAGTCCCAATCAAGATAGAAACAGTTCCAATCAAAGCAGGAATAGTCCCAATCAGACAAGACAACTCAATTATCCAGGAACATACACAATCAAAGCAGGAACAGTCGCAATCAAAGAAGAAACAGTCTCAATAAAACATAACCACTCAAATCACTAGGAACGGTCAAAATCAAAGCAGAAATAGTATCAATCAAAGAGGACAACTCAATTAATAAGGATCAGTCCCAATCAAGGTAGAAACACTTACAATTAAAGCAGGAACAGTCCCAATCAGAGCAGAGACAGTTCCAATAAAATAGGACAACTCAATTAAGTAGGAACCATCCCGATTAAATTATGAATATTCCCTATCGGAGCTAGAACAATCTCAATCAAACAAGACAACTCAATTATCCAGGAACATTCACAATCAAAGTAGGAACACTCGCAATCAACGAAGAAGCAGTCTCAATAAAACAGAACCACTCAAATAACTAGGAACGGTCAAAATCAAAGCAGGAATAGTATCAATCAAAGAGGACAACTCAATTAACAAGGATCAGTCCCAATCAAGGTATTAACAGTTACAATCAAAGCAGAGACAGTTTCAATAAAGCAGAAGTAAGCAGGAAACGTCTCAATTAATCAGGACCACTCAATTAAGCACAAGCAGTCCCAATCAAAGCAGGAATGCCTCAATTAAAGCAGAAACAGTTTCAATAAAAGCGGGAATGCACCAATGGAACAGAATAGCTCAGTTTAGAAGGAATAGTCCTATTAAAGCAGTGGCACCCCAGTCAAACAGACAAGCTCGATCAAGCAGGAACAATTTCAATAAAAAGCAAGAACAGTATCAATCAAACTGGTCAATAGTACCTTTTATATATTTAGAAGTCAGTTTGCCAACATAAAAATTTGGTACTGAATTAAATAATTTGTCTAACGAAATGGCCACACTGAATATATTGTTAGTGTAAACATGGTAAACTACCTGAAAGGTTGTAGGAAAAGTTTTTAATTTCGATAGAGCAAATAATAATTTATTAAGAGGAATGTTTTCAAGTCATTTAAAATGAAGAAATTATACAATTTAACAGCAAGCTACGATATTAAGAAACTGTAAGGTTAATGGTTCATCTTGGGAGACGCACATTGTATTAACTGAAGAAGATTTTGAAAAAATATTCAGAAAAACCATCAAGTATATCGGTGAACGTCGTTCTGTTAGAAATATCAGTTGACCATTTTTGGCTATAGTCAAAAGCCTATAAATATTTGGGATCTGCTTTCATGTTTGATACAGCAGGTTTAGTATAATTTTTATACGATTTGTATGTCAGTCCGGATTCGGATTCTTTGCAGTCTGTGTACTCCAAAAACGACTTCCAGCTGTTCAAGAACAATTACTAACTCCTTTTTTGCATTTCTTCAGTTTATTTCCACTCTGTATGCAATGTAGAACAATTTCCACACACGAATTTAATGTAAATATAAACAATCCCATTTAATGATTGTTTATACATTCTTTGGCATTGTTTCGATTTCACAAAATCATGTTGAAATAGCGGAAATGAACATTTTGTCGCACTTATTTCATTCACATTTATTCTTATTATACAAACAAGAAGCCGCCATTGTCATAATTTCCAGTGGACACTATTGTTAGAAATAATAAATGTCTATGTATATAATATAACCTACAAACGCAAACTGAACAATGTGATTTCGAACACCTGTGGAGGCAACGAGGTTTTTGGCCGGTACGTTTAACCTCGCTAGATTCTCGATAATTTACTAGGTGATGATTATTTTTACATTACATTTATGACTGTCGTATTTAAACATTATAATTGGGAACATGTCGTTAACCGACACAAAAAATTTGTTACAACGCCAACGCTTTTTATTTCGTTAACGGGGATTTTCTAACGTGATGTAACAAAACTATCTTCCGGTATATTCTGGCACATATTCATCATAGCGTCCGTCTATCAGAACCCATAAAAATATTAGAGCATGGAAATTAGATAAGAGAAAAAATGAAGTAAAAATCAGTGATATTAACATAATATACTTAAGACAAAACAAAATCCTCAAAAGGCTCAAGAGAGATAAAAACTGCAGAAATAAGAATAAATTCTGCTTTTGTTAGTGCATCGATTTCAATATCTAAATGATTTTTAATATAAAACATGAACGAGAAATGGAAATAAACGAGATAATCAACTGGAAATATATGGATTACTGAAAAGAAACATGACAAAATAGTTGAAGACCAGTTCTGAGGGAGTTCGGCTCTAACAGAACAAGTGACTAGCCTAGTTTTGTGCAGTTCTCGAAATATAACAAATTTAGTTAGTTTAAACCTTTTTTTAATTAGTTTTGATCAGTGAGAAGTACTTTCATAAACTGTAACTTCACTTTACTTATATTGTTCTTCAAATTATCTAAACTTAGTGAATTCCACATCATGAACACAGTCAATTCAAGTAGTACATCACCTACAAAAAAGCAACAAACTAGTTTCGCATGCCACTATTTACTAATAGCGGCCAGGGACGTATTCCAAATTCCGGCCAAATAAAATCAAATTTTAATGTCTTCTATCAATGATTCACACTCAAATACTCCTACAACAGTTATCAAAAGTTATTCATCAGCAGTTAACCAAGCTGTTTTTACAAGCAAGCAACAAGCAATCGTTTTTTGCGATATCAACAATGCCAAATTACAGGATTACCTTATCCCATTAGGATCAATCATTCAACCAAAAAATATTATTTTCTCATCAAGGCTTTCGAATAATCGTGTTTGTATGTACTTAGCAAACAAATCAGTAATTGATAACTTCATGAACAATTATGGCTCCATAACCGTCAATGGCGAAAAACTAGTAGCTCGTCGACTCATAACTCCAGCGGATAGAATCATACTTTCCAATGTAAGTCCAACCATCCCACATCAACTGCTAACAGATGAAATATCAAAAATAAGTCTAAATCCAGTTTCTCCCATGACGTTTCTAAGAATCGGTGCAACATTACCAGTCACATCCTGAGTTTCAGAAGACAGATTTACGTAAGCCCTTATACGCAACAGCTTCCAGACTCCATATTGATTGAATTCGAACAAACCAGCTACCGAGTTTTCCTCCAAAAAGATGGACTAACATGCTACAAATGCAAAGCTGATGGTCATATAGCCTCACAATGTATCAATAGCTCCAACCAATCAGAACCTAATACATATAGTTCAACATCAAATAATCAACCGCTTACGACTTCCCAAACTCTTCTTACAACCCCAATCCACACTCTCCCACCATCTTTGTCAACAAATAACATTAATACACAAAAATTGACTTCTGATCCAATAACAGAAGACTCTCCACTTACTCAAAAGACGTCCACAACTTTAATGAATATGGAAGCAGAAACGGAAGCAACAGATATCCCCAATATGACCAAAGTCACAAATAAAAGACCTAGGGAAGAAACCCCCACACCCGATAGCGATAATAACATAACGCCAGAAAAATTATTCCCTAAACCAAAACCAACTCTAAAAAAGAATAAATTGAGCAACAAACAATCAACCATCTCCTGCAAAGAGTACATCGAAAATCATTCACCACCTTTCATTCTGGACTATGACCAATTAATTGTTTTATTAGATAACGTAACCGGCTCACCCCAACCTGTAAATATAGCTCTAGATTTCACATCTGATCTCCTTGCGCTTACTCATATATTAACCGAAGTATATCCCTACATAAATGACAAGGCAACAAAAACGAGAATCACCAAACTTAAAAAAAAATATGAAATTAACTGTCTCGACCCTTACTTCGTGGAATCTACTCATATTATTAGTGTTTTAAATGAAAACGTTTCTAGCTAATTCCACAATATAATGAAAAATGTTGAAAATTCTAAAAAATTGACAATTATTTCGATAACTGAATATCATCGTCATAATGACAGAAGTTACATTTCATTTGATGCCTAACTGATGATTAGTAGTTATTTTTGGCTAGACCAAGAAGTGACCTACCTTGTGATTGACTTAATATATGTTAATAGAAAAAAGAAGATGTGATATTACAAATATTGAAGCTTAGATATTATTAGCCCTATGGTGATATCGTGGATAGCATTTTTCCAATTAAGAGCAGTATAACTGTGCAATGATATAGAAAACCAGGAAAACTATATCCGCTGATCTTTACAATTATCACTTAAGAAGACAGTTTAATAGTGGAGAACTCCCTAGATTTATCTGTTCATTGACGATTTCATATGGTGGGTTTCTTAAGTGCCTTCTAATTTCCAACTCTTCAAGGAAATCCAGTTCTTGTTTCTTATCACAAATATGTAGTACTTCTAGTTCTGTGTTAAGGGTCAATGAATGGTTGGTGTCAAGCAGATGTTTTGCGTAATGGGATTTATCTGGTTGTTTTAATCTGTATGCTCGTAAGTGTTCACTGTATCGGATTTCAAAATTTCTAAGGGTCGGACCCAAATAGACAGCATTACATTCTGGACATTTGAGTTTATATATACCTGGTTTCTTTAATGTTGGTATTTTTGTTTTAACATTTAACAATTTTGTACTTACGTTACTTTCTGTTTTAAAAGAAATTGTTTTATTCGTTGCTAAAGATATTATCTTTGAAATATTATTAGAAATATTTCCTATATATGTGATGGTTTTATAAGTTTTTATTTCTTCAGTTTATTTAGGAAATATTAGTTGTAATGCCACTTTTTCCTCTTTTTTATTAATTAGCTTATTTATGATATGTAATGGATAACCTTTGGATGTTGCTATTTGCCTAATTGTATTAATCTCTCTATCAAAATTACATTTGTTCATAGGAACTGAAAATGCTCTATGTATCATTGAATTTTATGCCGCTAGCTTATGTGACATTGGGTGATTGGAATTATATGGAATTGTCACATCAGTGTGTGTTGGTTTTCGGTAAATTGCATAATCAAGTACATTATTAACTCTTTGAATTTTCAAATCAAGAAAATTGATTAATTTATTTTCTTCAACTTCTAATGTAAATTTAATTTTTGGGTGTAAATTATTAATGTGGTTGAAAAATATATCTAATTGTCGTTCACTACCTATAAAACAAGCTAATATGTCATCTACATATCTATACCAAAATAAAATGTTTTTTGAAATATTACTTTCAAAGATTTTTTTTCTAAATTGTCCATAAAAATGTTTGCCAAAATAGGTGATATAGGGCTTCCCATTGGTAAACCTTCATTTTGAGTATATATGTTATTGTCAAAAGTGAAATAATTCTGATTAATACATTTCCATTTTTAGTCGTTTTCTATCCTTAGGTTATAGGCCTCTTTCAAATTCTTCCATCGGCTTCGATCTTGTGCAACTCGATACCAGTTCAGGCCAGCGACCTTCTTTATCTCGTCGTACCATCTTTGCTGGGGTCTTCCAACACTCCTCCTCTCTGCCCAAGATCTCCATCTGGTGACATACCCGCTCCAGTTTTCCGTATGCCTGGCCACGTGCCCTGCCCATTGCTATTTTAGGGAACCAATTCTTTTTATTTTATCGAAGATTTTGGTTTTTTCTCGTATCCAAGTATTTGTTTTATGGTCTCTCAGGGAAATTCCCAAAATACGTCTTTCTATGGCTCTCTGATGTACTTCCAATTTATGTTTTATCTTCTTGGTTATTACCCAGGTCTCACAACCATACGTGACAACAGGCAGTATACACTCGTTATAGACTTTTGTTTTCAAATTCATTGGAATATTCATGCTGAAGATGTACTTTAATTTGCCGTAGGCTGCCCATCCCAGTCTAATTCTTCTATCAATCTCCATCTCTTGATTTTGTTTACCTGGTGTTATAGCTTGGCCCAGGTATATGTATGTTTAAGTCTTTTTTATTGTGCTGTCATGAATCGGTATTGTATCGTCTGCATCTGGTATATTTGTCATAAACTGGGTCTTTGTGTTGTTCATGTGTAATCCTACTTTTGCAGCCTCATTTTGTAGTTCTTCCAACATGTCTATCAATTCCTGTTTATTTTTTGCAAACAGTACAACATCGTCAGCAAATCTCAGATTGTGTAAGCGTTCACCATGTACGTTCAACCCTTTGTTTTCCCACTGTAACTTCTTAAAAATATCCTCGAGAACTTAAGTGAAGAGCTTTGAAGATATAACGTCTCCTTGCCGAACTCCTCTCCTTACGTTTATTTTGTCAGATGATTCGTGAAGTTTCATCGACATTGAAGAATTTCTATGGATGTTTTCGATGAGGTTTATATAACGTTGATCTACTCTAGCATTTCTCAATGATTTTATTATTGCCCAGATTTCCACTGTGTCGAAAGTTTTTCGGAAATCGACAAAAGCCAACCATAGGCTTATGTTATATTCTGTAGCTTTGTCGATCATCTGCCTTATGGTGTGTAGATGTTCTGTCGTACTATAATGGCTTCGGAACCCAGCCTGTTCCTTTGGTTGGTAAGCCTCGAGTTTTCGTTCTAATCTGTTTGTAATGATTCTGGTGAATAATTTATATATCTGTGATAGTAAGCTTATCGGCCGGTAGTTTTCGAGATCAGTTGGGTCACCTTTCTTGTAGATCAGAACAACTACAGCATTCTCCCAACTTTTGGGTATATATTCTTCTGTTAGGCACTCATTGAATAGTTTTAGTAGTTCTTCTCTTGATATCGCTTTCCTTAAGCATTTCAGGCAGAATGTTGTCTTCTCCCGCTGCTTTGCCATTTTTCATTGACATTAATTGAGTATTTAGACTCATATCCGTAACTATTGAGTATATTGTTAAGCTTCTAATAATATATTGGCAAAGAAGAACGTATGTCTGGTCTCTATCGTGTATACCAGCTAAAAGTTTGTTAACCGTTAATCGTCACCTATTTCATAACAAAAACAAAGTAAACAAAAGAAACTCAGCATATTAAAAACTGAAGATTGCAGATGTCCATGGCGGCACCGACGATTCTTTCCCTTGAGAAGACGATACGAACGATGTGGATGGAATCGTCATAAATTAAATCGAGTCAGTTATGTAGGTAGATCAGATACTCATAAATTAGTAAGATACACAGATCATTTTCGATAGCAGCTGACGTGTTAAAAATCATGTTGCACCGATAATGACGAACTAGTTGATAATAATGTGAGTGAATTATTGAGAATGCAAGGCAGAAAAACGCATTAGAGCTTACAGATTGATAGAGAAAAGCTGAAATGTCTAAATCCAAATTGAACCGACAGACGATGTCGCAGAAATACTAATAAATCAAATGTAAATCAGTTTGTAGACAGGCACTTCAGAGCTTCAAGCTGATGTGTTGAAAAACAAGTTTGTACACGGCACAGGTATTGAGCGAAGGAAATAAGTAAAAAAGAACACATCTTGAAAGGATCTGAACTCAGGAAAAAGTGATAAGGACAAACTAGTGACGCAAAGACAGATTATTCGTTCTATATTTCTCTCCAAAAGACAGGGGCAAATTTTTATACGTATACATTGTTTCTATCTGGAATATAATATAACTTTATTGTATTTGTGAATGAAAATAAATTTCATTATGGCATAACACGCAACCAACACTCTTTAATTTCTCGCTTCGACTTGTCTTGTCTCTCTATAAGCCAGTGCGATACCTCCCAACATGTTCAACTGTTAATTAAATTCCAACTATCAGATAGAACACGACATTAGGGTAACACATACATTTGCTACACGTACCTATATGAGTCGAGTTGGTTGTCTGTTGTATGCATATAGATCAAAGACATTGTTCATGTAATGTACAAGTGAATGAAGTGGTTTGAATATAGCGTATTGTTGTCGCGTTAATGAAATTAATAAGGGTAAACTTTATGTATAAAACATGTATGATGACATTTATGTAACGTTACTTAACCTACAGAGTTCATGATTGCGAAATTTTCAGTATTGTTATTATAACCGCAATTGACATCGTGATTGAAATTAAACTGAAATTTTCTTAACAATACTAATATATGTTTTCCTTACATTCTTTGGAATCGGAGCCTATATATAGAAATTGCGATAACACTTCAAGCAAATAAAGTATAAAAAATGTTGTATGAGTTGATCCAAATTACAGATCTTACACTATAAAAATTGATGCACGTCATAGAGCTTTAAACTTTGAAAGTAGTATGGAGAATGAGGAAATAATAATGTAATATTGAGGTAAATTTTAGTTTTTTTAATAAATACAATATCGATTATATAAAACAATTTAATTTGTTTAAAATTCATTATATTTGAACTAATGTAATTTAAACGCATTTCGCTAACACAGTCGCTTTATCAAGCGAGTGAAAGTATAATGAAAATTCGTGCATAAATACGAATATTAACAAAAGTATTGAACAAGTTTACCTGGAAATTTCACTACAATCGTTCCTAAGCTATTTTCTAAGTAAATAGGTTTAATAAGGGAGAATGGTTGATATATATTTGGTCATTAAGAAGGTTACCTGAAAATTTGTTTTTATTTATCCCAACAGCTTCTAAAAGATTTAATTTAAAGGAAAATTTCAAAATTTGAGTCGAAAGTGTATTGGTTTTCTATTAAATGATTTGAATAGTTAGAATCAAATTTTTTGTTGTCATGGCTATGTTTGTGTTCTGATATTCCAGTTTTAAAATTTGTAAAAGTTCTTCCGATATAAATTTTATCACAGTTGGCATAACCACATTTTAATTTATAAACTCCTGATTTGTTTAATTTTGAAGATTTATATTTGTTATTTTCAATGAGTTTGGATAAATTGTAATGAAAATAATTTTGATTTAAAAACACTTTTAATAAAGTTATGATATCAGAGTGAATTATAGGATTAACATTATAGTTTCTTTAGGAGGTATACTAGGGAATAGATTTGTTACATCTAACGATATGAATTTAGAATTATGAGGTAGTTTTATATCTTGAATATTATCAATTAATTCCGTTGAGTTTTTAATTGAAAATTGGGGTTTGAATGAACAATATTTAGAAATGATAAATATGAAAATCTTTGAAATTTTAAATGAAGGTGCTGTGAAAAGAAGCAACTGGTCTAATTGGGTACCCCTCTTTGAGTTTAATTAATGAAGAAAGTTCAGGGTTTTGTGGATTGGCTAAAAATAATGTATATTTTTCTTTATCGTTAATTATTGATTTAGCGTTAACTACTGCTAATTAATGTTATTTCCTTCTGAAATTCATTAGTTGGTTTTTTTTTAAAGGTCTCAAAATTGCATGCCTGTATAAAATTGTTGGTTTTTAATATAGGTTAGGTATTACCGTATTTCCTTTATCAGCTTTTGTGAAAATAAGATTATTTGACTTTGATTTTTGTCGAATTGATTTGGCGACTGATAATTCAAAATGGTGTTTGTTAAACTTGACAAATTATTTTTTAATATTTCTGGAAGCTTTATGTTTTAAATTAGAATTATTTGGAAAATGATACAAGTTAATTTCTGTTTCTATAGTTTGTTGAAGTTAGGTTTGTTCCAGCACACGATGAAACTAATTCGGAATTGTACTGCGTATGCGCCGTGGCAATTTAGTGTTCCCGCACTTATTTTTGAAAACTAGTAGTTACGCTGAACTACTAATTCGATGTTCCAGCAGTTTATCAACATACAATAGAACCGTTCCAGAACGGTTTGATCAGTTGTTGCTCTTGAGTAGGTATTTCAAATTCTCTCTTATTTCACGCAAGCGCAGAGCATAATTCAGTTTTGTTTTGAGTTAATTTATAATAAATCAAAATCAGTACATTTACAACAAACTTTCATACGAGACTTTGTTGTTCTGTGATTATATGTAAATATAAGGTAAGGAAGTAAGTTTTTTTTTCACTTTTGTATACTTACTTCAGATATAATCAATTATAAAAAATTTTAGTACCTCCTTAATGTTGTGTGTACGTTTCTGTTAAGTTGTAAAATTTACTTTTTAATTGTTTTAGCTTTTTCAATCTATTGATTATTAATATGCAAAGGAATACACGGCCAAAAATAAGAAGAAACTGTTCCATAATACTCCGATGAAGTATTCAAAGAACACTGATTGTTTTAATATTACAACCAGATCGCTTTTTGGTATAACCACTTGAGTGACCATCAAATAACCAAAAATAGAGGAAATACAATGACACTTTAGTGAAAAGGAGTTTCAAAGTGTGTGTGGTGTTATCGAGGGTACTTAGTACTCATATAACGCACAGATCAATAAAAATTGTGTTCCAGCACCAACAAATTCCAAACTAGTTCGACATATTCTTTGAATTGTCAAGCGCAGTAAATCAGTGTTAGAACTATCCTATAAGTCATTGCTGGAACAAAACTGTTATCAAATGAACATGTGGGTTGAATATTATGTTTAAAACCTTTTTTATCTAAAAAAACTGTATTTGAAAGATTGACGAATCAATAAAAAAATGTATGTTCTGCAAATTTGGTTTGTGGTTTTTTTATACTGGTTTATTAGTTAATAATGACTTTAATGTAATTTTTGTGAATTATTAGTTTAATCTCCCCATGTCAAACTCTATAGTGTGTAGTATATGCGATAGTTGTGAATGGATTACCTTAACATAAATACTATAAATATATCTCTTATGGTGGATTTCACCAACCAGTTCCTAAAGTTAGGAAATACCTAAATCGGATTTTGGAATTGCTAAATGCAATTTACGTTTCACCACGCGTTAAGAAACCCCTAAGAACGATAGGAAATACCTAATCTTATCACTCTTAGGTATTATTTAGCTCGTGGTGAAACAGTGGTGAAACGTAAATTGGATTTAGCAATTCCATAATCTGATTTAGGTATTACCTAACTTTAGGAAATTGTTGGTGAAATCGGGCATTACTGTGCTGAATATTCATTTCTTCTTTTAACTATTTTTCTTTGCCATAGATACTTGCTTCGTTGGTTGAACTGCTCTTGAAGATTATAAATATTAAAAACCAACTAATACATTTCAGAAGGAAATAAAATTAACAGTAGATAACAATAAATACATAATCAACGATAAAGAAAAATATAAATTATTTTTATCCACTCCACAACACCCTGAACTTTATTCATTAATTAAACTCCATAAAGAAAGGTACCCAATTAGACCAGTTGTTTATTTTTTCACAGCACCTTCATTTAAAACTTCAAAGTTTATCATATCATTTAATCATTTCTAAATATTGTTCATTCAAACCTCAATTTTTAGTTAAAAACTTAACAGAATTAATATAAATATATAAAACTACCTCATAATTCTAAATTCATATCGTTCAATGTAACAAATCTATTTCCTAGTGTTTCGCAGTGTCTTACTTTGCATTTAGTAAGAGTGCAAAATGCGGTAAGAGTATTTATACATATCTCGAAGGACCAGCCACTTTGATGTGGCAAAAGTTGCTTTTTCTAAGTTGAGTTCATATGGTCGGTTAAATTAAATGCGTTTGCACATTCACTGTTTTTTATTCATATTTTATATGTTTATAGCGAAACGGTAAAAGTTTTAAAATGTTTGTAACTTTAGTAGTTTGTACATTCATATAGGCTACATTTTAAAACTATTTTGAAATATACAGGATGTTCCAATAAAGTGTGGCGTATCAAAGTTATATTTTTCTTACGGGACACCCTATATTTTATTGAAATTTTTGATTGCCCCTAAAAAATAAAATACTCCTTCATTATGGTTCCCTATACCTACTAAATACAGAGGGTTTCGAGTTATGCTGACTTTTATTAAAATGTGAATATTTCGAAAAAAATTAATAACTCATTGATATAACAAATTCTAGTAAATTTTCTCTTACATCCAAATAGTTGGACATTCGTTGAATGTATTCCTCGATTGAGTACTAAATATCTCTTTACAGGGTGTTCAGTATTTTCAGTTTCATTATTAGATCATTCAATGTGTAATATCGGGCTTATTTTAAATGTAACACCCTGTATTTTAATAATTCACTATGTTCAAAAAAATATCCTCTTTCGAATGGTATAAGGGTGTCCTATACCTAGGTATTATACTTTTCGTGCAATTTACAAGTTTCTTAAATTGTATGGTAAATCGATTTTAAAACAAAAAATGCATACATAAATCTAGTCTGTACCTAACTTAATGTCATTTCATGACATTTCTCTGTTAATTCTCTGCACAATCTTGTGTTAGTGTCAAATTTTATTGCTACTATAAATGAAGCAGTACCCGTTAAAAGAAAGAGTCGTCATGATACTTTGCATTGGGGAATGTTTAGAAAATTATCTCCTAGCATCTAGAGTTTATGCTCAAAAGTACCCTGATAGAATTCACCCAAAGAGGAAAGTTTTCGAAAGACTGCTCAATAGATTCCGTGATACTGGTGTTTGTAAAAGTTATGAGATGTAAAGTAGTAGGTATTCCTTTTGATATTATGTTGTTCTTACAAAAAAATTCACCTAAACCACCGTTCATAGATATTCTGTTAACTTCTTTGATGTAGTTTACATGTGCCGCGTTTTTGTGACCATAAATCATGCGTACACCAACAGAAATGTTTTATACGGGAGTCTATCGGCAGCGTAATATGTTTAGGTACTCGGAAGTCTACGAGGGTCAGGCGTTAAATATTGATATATTCAATAATTTATGTTTTTGTTCGGAATTTATCTTTTTGATCTTCCATTGAGATTATTCAGATTTTATATGATTATATATGGAAATATCAGAATATCTATGGAGGGTGTCAAAACATTAATTTTGTATTCCCACAACTATTTTCATAGCTGTTCCTTAAAGTTTTTTAAGGCGACGTGCAGGTGCAGGTGTGTCTTATTAAATTCAGTTGTTGTTTCAACAAATTAATTCATAACATAGGTTTGACTCTCGTACAGAGATTTGAGTGATGAGAAGGCCCTATTAAATTCTGTTGTCATCACAACAAATATAATCATAATTTTCCGTAAAAATTTTCAAAAGACTAAATTCCTAATATTAATTAATTTATTTGTTGTTAAAATCAACAAAATTAGTCAATGTTACAAATTTTGGTTTGTTGTAAAAACAATTGGGATTTTGTTATATAAACAATCGCTACTTTCTTCGTCATAAAAATATACCATTTTTTTAAGTAGTAGTAACGTAAATAATTGTTGTCACAACAAATGACAGTCACCAATCACAGATCGTTAATATTACATACGTTTATTTTTTCTGTGTACTAAAGTGGCAAACATTTTAAAACTTTTACAATACCGTTTCGCTATTAACCTCCATCACGTTGGTCGTGATTCACACTGTACTATATGAATGAATATATGAATAAATTTGAAGCCTGGATATATTAAAATTGTTCCATTCATAATAAATTGTGTTATTTGTGAAAATGTGTATTTTATAAATAAACACATACAATCCTACTCTCTTAATATCAATAACAAATTCTACAAACTAAAAAAGCATGAAGAATTTAAACCACAAAGAATTCCCTTTTAAACAACGTTGACCCGAATTGGTAGTTAAACCGGTCATTATTGAACTTCCAAAGTGAATTTTGTGAATGAAAGTCTGATTCTCTCTTCGCTTATCTAATCGTCGAAATAATGGCTTCTAGCTGTCGAAGGCATTCATTTATGTAAAAATGATTCCGATGTAATTTAATTGATGATGTGGTAAAAATGCTTGTTGTTTTATTGTTGTGTTGCGGTGAACGTGCTTCAAATGTATAGAAAACTCATTAAATACCAACAAATTGGTTATTCCGATAGTAGCTAGTTATATTTATGGCCTAGGTAACAGTAAGTGTTGATAGGTGTTATCGAAAGTTTGACATTTTTCTTCTTTAGAAGTTGTTTGTGCGCGATTTTTGTTTCAGGCATATTTGCTGTTTTTCTGACAAACTTAGCACTCAGGAACCATTACAATCCAAAAAAAATTGAATTAATTAAATTAACAGTCACTAAACGTCTTTAAAAAAACAAAAACGGAAGAACTAAATTTTTACTACGTACTCATAATAAACAAAGCACGTTTGACATTACTTACTACACATACTACATCGCAATCGAAATGATCGTCGTGTAAGGTAAATGTACAAATGCCTGACACTGTGCGGGAATAATGGTCACTATAATAATTGAATTATTAATAGAGAACCGAAAAATAAGGCCCCACAATAGTTTTACTAAAGGCTGTTTAATAAAATATGAACATGGTATTTTATTGAAAAAACTAGTATTACATAAAAATTAACTTAAATAACTCTTAAGAAATTAACTTAAAAACTAATGAACTTGAACAAGTTAACTTGTGAACTCTATAAAATATTTCACCTCTTGTATTGTTCATTTTTTTTGGCTGAGAAAATTAGTTTGACAAGCACCAATAAGATAAGAAGCCGTCGGATCCCACATAGTCAAACTGCTCAAAAGAAGACTCGTCTCAATTGGTACAAGGGAACTGTTGACAAAATACGTTCAAAAGGGATTAAAGGTTGTGTACAATATCGGCACAGGTAACGAATCATGGATGTATGCTCAGAAATCGACTGTATGGGTCTTCGAAAAAAGCAGAAAAAAAAGCTAATCATTATTTACCATGACAATGTTTACGCAGCTCTCAATTGCTATCCAATGCTTTTTAGGTTTATTTCAGAATGAATTGACGCAAAAAAGTTACTGAGCTTTTTTATAGACCTTAACACGTTCTACAAGTACAACTTTTGTACTTAATATTTTTCTCTAAATCAATAAAACATTTATATATGAAAATTCACAAATTTACCAGAATTTTTTTTATTTTTTGTTTTTGATTTGATGCCAAAATGTTACTGTGTTTTTTTGTATCTAATTTTTTAATTTGGATTTTATGCAAAAATGTTACTGAAATAAGCCTGTCCAATTGTTCCTGTGCCATTGGGATTTTTTAAATATATATCGTGATGTATAAACATGGTTAAAAACAAAAATAAGATGCATAATATTCATCAAAACCGAAGGTGAAATATTTATTAATTTCAGGTCTATTCTTGGAACATGATAAAATTATTTATACACCATGTCCACACAAAGTATTGCTCAGTCATAATTCAACCTTGATAGAATTTTTCTATTTTGAGAACCCCGAAACCCATAACAAACAGCTGTTTGTATTATAGATAGTGATATGTGATATAACGGAGAACCAGCATAATATTGGTAAATGTTAGGGAAATAAGGGTAGTTTGGTCAACCCAAATATAATTGAATTTCATTTAGATATGGGTATCATTTAATTACAAAGAACAAATCCTCTAATGAAAACTACGAAATAATTTATTGTGTGAAGTCGATTTTTAGTGGGTAAATCATATAAGACAAAACAGCTGACTAATTTAATTTGCAAGGGCATAGGGCATTCATGGATTTATTATATCTCATTAACCGTTGACAACAAGTCCAAATTGAAAAAATATCTGTGCGTTTGTCCTATTCTCGACAATTCAATAAAACACAAGACAACTACATACATTTTTTAAAAAAGTAATCCCAAATATCGATATCTGGACATTGGACTTCCGACTAACACATTTCTACACTTTTTTTTTGAAAATGCACGAGAACAATCTCTTCAAAATTCCCGCAATAGCTCCCAACCAATTCTGGATATTTAAGCTTTTATTGGTACTTTCTAGTCAACTGAACGTTTATTCTAATTTTTTGTCAAATGAAAATATAATGATTATTATTAATCTAATAATAATAAGTGTTATTTTTAAAAGTTAATTAAAGAAATTTATAATTGCTAACTTGACTATAACTTGCCAATTGGAGTTTTTTCTTTTTGTTTGTAAAATTAATATTAATATATTTTATAATCTGGAAAAACTTTATCAAGAAAATTTCCTCTGAAATATTCATTTCCAATCATATCTTAAGTAGAGTTAAACTTGGCAACATAGCATATCGTTCAATTTATTTTTCTACAGTTTGGTTATTTGATCAACTATGTAATGCATATTTATAACTGAAAAATACCATCTCATCAAAATAATAATAAATATTTACTTTTAAAATATAGCATTATATGTTCCGCAGTTTGACTGTTCAATTTTATCAATATATTTTATTTGAATTTTGTAATCCCCGCAAATACTATCTTAACCTAGGATAAATTAGGCAAACGTGCCCCACTCACGAAACCAACAGATGCATTTTGAATTTGGCGATAATTTGATCTGAACACGCCAGTATAGCTACTTTGTAAACTAAAGTACCGGTTTTTATTTGTTTTGAGTGGAAAAAGTGAATAAAAGGTATGTACCACAGTCTAAATTTGTTTTGTATCTGTTTGTACATCATATTCTTTTGAAGTTTAATTCCAACTTTAACCTCATTTGACTTTTTTATACCTATCGCTTTTAGTAAACTTTTGTCGTGTTTAACTTGGCCATATTGCTAGTCTGAACATTAGCTAATGTACCCTGATTTGTTTCGGGTAATGCGCCTCATATTTCAAGAAATGGGAAAGGTCAAAGGCGTCTTTCTTAGCTCCCCTTAAATGGAAACTGGGCAAAATAACGGAGCTTCATCCTGGAAGTGATAGTGTAGCAAGAGTATGGTCCAAGATTTGTGTATTACCCATTCCTGATGAAGGTGACAATATATTCAAAAAATTGTTCTTGCGTTTTAAGTGTATAAAAAATCTTTTTCCATGAACATTAAAATTCCAATTGTCAATCGACACACTGCAATTAGTTTAAGCTGTTATCGTTTTTACCTTGAGAGTTATTCACTTTCTCAAGCCAGGGGGGGGAGGTTAATATGTTAAGACTTTTGATTGATATATTTTGTTTTTTGTTCATGTACCTCCTTAAATGAGTCACAAAACTTCCGAATTCAAATTCAAGCGATGAATAAGGTGACTACTTAGATTTGTTTTTGTCGTTGCTACACATGCCCCTAGCCTGTATACATCCTTTTGCATTGTTGATTTGTTTATGACAAATAAGTATGTGTTTTTTGGACAATTACATTTGTTTACAAATAATTTTAGATAATTGATTTTGTTAATGTTTATAAATAATATTCAAATGAATTTTTTTCCATAACTGTTCAACAATAACTGATATTTGTATACCTAACAATATCTCAATATACGGCATCGCGATTAAAACCTTGGGAATATTATTGTATAAAACACGAGCGTTTATCGAATGTCGCGCAAAAAAAAGTTCTTGTTTGATTTGATAATTTATTATTGCGATTTTGGTTAAATAAGTGGCCAGATTGGTAAACCCACAGAAGCCGTTTCCCGCCAAAACAGAATATATTGTGCGGGGCAAGGTCGTCATCGCAAAATACCGACCGACTGCGTATCTACCACGGCTGGAATCAATGTTGCCACAATAATGCCATTCAATCGATGTATTTAAAAGCGTACAAGTGTAAAGAAAGTGTAGGTTAAGCAGGTATTGACATATGGATAATCCCGATTAATATATAACAAATTGATCCAATTTACTATTATCGTGTATCGATTGAATAGATTAAAAATATTAGAATGAGAATTTATTAAAGTAATTTTCTGACATTTTAGATTCTTTTTAGAATGCGTTTAGTTGTTTAGTCATCACTCATCTTTAATCTGAAACATGATGATCTTCGGTGTAAGACACTATTTTATATATTTTTTATTATTTCCTTCGAGTACTCTCAGAAGTTTGCGAAATATAATATAAATTTAAAATGAACAGAATCCGTTAATGAAATTGTTATGTTTTACAAGTGTTGCTATAAATCTGTAAAATTGGCAACTAAGCTGATCGGCTGTGGCGCACCGGCGGTCGCCGCTTGTGGACTTTAATGGCCTTGAAAGCGGACAATGTCGATAGCCGCCATTTTGGTTCTCACTTCACCGGTTCGCTTGCCGGTTTACTGCGTGGCGGCGTATGTTTTGGTTCGGTGTTTAATTCGCTGATGACGACAAGAGCTTAAGAACCCCAGCAGCTGCCGTACTTAAATAATTATCTTGATAAAAAATAATCCAACATGATACTGAAGAATTACTAATTACAGTCTCAAGTGCAGAATACGATATGGCCTGATACCAGGTTAAGATGAAAATCATTTGAAAGTCAAATAAAATAAATGTAATTATTAATTTTCTTCTAATATATTTAACTTCGTTTATGATAATTTTATTTTAATGGTGGTCATAATGCCTCGTATTAAAATGTCAATGCCTCTATACTACATAACTTTTTTATGGATTAACAATTGACCTTAACACTATAGATCAGCCATTCTCTAAGTGTGTTCCGCGTAACCCTGGGGTTCCGCAAGAATTCAGAAAGAAAAATCAAAACACCTCTCTCTGGTCGAACGTTTTGACGCGGGCGTATCACGAGCCGCAGCCGAACTTAGTCGCCACCCACAGCAGTACAATTTAACTATGCCGCCACCGCCGATATCTACTTGTGCGCGCCCACAAAGGCGAAATTGTTTACACCGCATTTTTTGTATTTCTATTTTTATTTCGGCTTTTTATTTATCAAAGGCGCCGACTCGAGTATTTTTGAGAATGTTCGAGATCGAGGTTAGGACTATAAAAGTGCCGATCCCTCCTCAAGACCAGTGTTGCCGTTTCGGTACAAAAGTACTGAATTCAGTACGAAACGATTAGACTCAGTACGTCGATACAATTTGTCGACCCCGGGTTTTGAACCCTGGCCGCCTGGGTGATAAGAGGATACAAAATCCACAGCACTATTGATACGGCAACAGTGCGTGGAAATAATAAAGTGTTTGTAAAATTCGCCTGCATTTATTTCGATATATCGGAAAATGCAGCGAAAATTAATTAACTAGAATTTGAATTGTATCAACAAAAAGAAAGTACGTAGTGCTACAAAAAAACAAAGAAAAACGTTATATTTTGTAAAAACAATTAAATAAATAGGTTAGTGTTAGGTTACTAAAATAAAAAGCAATTGATTTAAGGAGAGTCCAAAACGATAATTTGCGACGTTGTCAAATTTAAAAAAGTAAAATACAAAATAAAGAAAGAAATTATATATATATATATATATATATATATATATATATATATATATATAAGTGGTTGGATAGATCAAGTATCTCCAAAGAGTAGATCTGAGTATCTTGGTCTTACAGCTAAAATTTCAGAAGCTTCCTTTGAAAGGTTGAGATCTCTGCTAAGGTCGTTTAACTCATTTTGATTAAAACGTTGGGGCATAGATGTTGTCCCCAAATAATCACAGTTACGTTTATCACTTTCAGAAGAGTGATCAGAGGAAAAATTCTCGTCCTTGCCAAGCTCTGGTAGCTGATGGATGTGGGGATTGGTACTTCATCTGAGTATCCAAGATAAGCTCTCTTTACAAAGTCACTAACAGCTTTTCTGTTTTCTTTTAGAGCGAATTCCCCACATATGTATCAAAACACACCAGGCTGATTTACACAACTTCTTCTACTGGAACCAGCAGTGGAACTCATTTCATGTCAATAAAAAAGCACACCAAAAAAAAACTCAAGATATTTCTCCGTTCTACTCCCTACGGCGTCAATCTGCATTCTGCAAACTAACTAACTCAAGTTCAAGTGTTAATACCTTAGGTTAATACGAAACCTGTAACAGGCGCCGCAAGTGGCGCCAGTATGACGCGACAGTGCACGTGTTGATAAGCCATTCTCGTCATTTCTTAGAACCCAATAAAATGCAAATAAACCCTAGTTTTTGATACTGGGGGTGTAGTTTAACACTGGGTTACTGTTAGAAAATACCTCGTATTTTTATTATTTTTTTTTAATTAGAGGTGTTATAAATAAATACATAGATTGTATAATGTTTTTTTTAATTACTAATTGAATACTAGACCAATATAAAAAATAAAACAAAATATATAACATTAGTTAAAACAGGGAGCGGATAATAGCAAGCAGGTGCCTGTAACCTTTTTAAGTATAACTAATATCTAAAAAACTAGAGCTGATAGGGAAAACCTGACTTTATATTTAGATTCAGCGCCCCAAATATAGCTAAAATCGGCTCAAAAAACCTGGGCCTGTATTATCCACGATACGTTTTGTGTCATGAAAGATTTGGTCAAATGGGTACATAAAAGCTCCATTTTTAAAAATACGGTATCCGCCAAAATAAACAGTACCGAAACAGAGAGTGCTGTGGAGTTGTTTATGTAATATGGATTTGTCATATTTGACTTAATTGTCATTAGTTGATATATTAATAGTACGCTGCAGTTAAATTTGATTTAAAAATGGTTCTAACAACGGAAGAAAAAGTTTTTTTGGTAGAGCATTATTTTCGTTCATACGGAAAAGGTAATAATAATGGTCCAAGCTTAGAACAGGTGTCAATAAAATATCAACAAAAATTTAATAAAGCAGCTCCTAGTAAAAGTGTGATGTTAGCTGTTGTTGAAAAATTTCGTCGCACTGGTAGTGTATTGTGTCAACGTAAAGGTTCTTCAGGTCGTCGAAAAACAGTATGCACTAACGAAAATGAAGGACGTGTTTTTAACCAAGTTGTGCAATCACCTCAAAGAAGTCTTGTAGGAACTGCATGTAAACTCAACATTAGTGAAACGTCTTTACGTCGCATGATCAAATCAATTGGTGGTTATCCATACCGTATTCAAGTTGGACAACGACTAAATGCTGCGAACAAACGTGCAAGAGAAATTGACTGTGGTCGCATGTTGAGTTTAATTTACGAAGATCCCGAATTTTTGAAAAACATATGGTTTTCAGACGAGAGTCATGTTCATCTTAGCGGCTATATTAATCGACAAACAACCAGATTCCTTGGATTTGAACGTCCTGATGTCATTGTAGAGAAACCACTCCACAGTCTTCGAGTTACCGTTTGGTGCGCGGTATCTGGTCATGGAATGATTGGTCCTTATTTCGTTGAAGATGATAATCAGAATCCACATACTGTCAACCAAGAGCGTTATAGAGAGAAAATTATTATACCTTTTGTGAGAGATCTAAATAACTTTTGCCGTGCACGAAATCTACAGTTTCGCACACAATGGTTCCAACAAGATGGTGCAACGAGCCATACAGCTGTGCGCACCTTAGACTTACTCCGTCAGCATTTCGATAATAGAATAATTTCTCGGGGAACAGACTTCGAATATCCTTCTCATTCACCTGATCTGACGCCACCTGACACATACATTTGGGGCATAATGAAGGACAAAATATTTCACTCGGAAAATCCGCCGGCGAATACTGCCGAACTACGGGAAAGAATACAAAATATTTTTCGGCAGTTACATCAACCACTTTTTATAAATATGTTTATTGACTTACAAAATCGATATGAAGCTTGTTTGCATCGAAATGGTGAACATTTTGAACACTTACATTACAGAAATTAAAAATTAATTTTTCTTTTTATTTTCGGTACTGTTTATTTTGGCGGATACTGTACAATATAATCTAAATAATATACCAAAGTATACTTACATACATTTATGTAGAAATAAAAGGCTTACCTGAAAAGAAGAAAAACTATAGTTAGTTTCGCCAAATAATTAATTTTCAGTTAAGCGCAACTAAATTGTACATTGTACAAATTCATATTTGGGTAAGATATTTTTTTTATTAGTTTTTAACAGGTATTCTAAATATAACCAATTGCCACGGTGGAAAGCTGCATCAAAATTATAATAAAAATATAGCATATATCAAACATTTTCTTTTTTGTCTATATATGAGTTGCTCGTACAAAAGATAAAGGTCTGCGTTACCACTCTGTTTCAGTAGCCCTTTTTCTTTTTGCGCGAATTACCCATGAATCTCTTTGTTGTTGTTGTTAACATATCACGCGATATTCCTACACCTTCTTTGTTATTTACATGGGTCGGAAGGTTCAGGCGGGGGGGCTATATGCGCCACCGTGTCGATTTTGGTTGTTGTCCTGAAAACTCGGGATCTTCCAATTGAAGGCACAAATGAGCGTTTGGTTTCCCTGCTGAAATCCGTTGTTTTGTGTTTTCCCATGTTTCGATTAACATCTTTGCTCCCAAATTTCACATCCTTATTTGGTTATACCTTGCTGATGACGGCAAATGAGCCAGAAACATGTATGTCCGCGGTTACCACTCTGTTTCAGTAGCCCTTTTTCTTTTTGCGCGTGAATTACCGAATTACCCATGAATCTCTTTGTTGTATATATATATATATATATATATATATATATATATATATATATATATATATATATGTAAAGAAATTTATGTTGTTTATACCATATCTCCAAAGATGACGCTATTGGACGTATTGCTGTCAAAAATTATCTTTATGTAAAGCAACTATACATTTTTTTAAATGTGACATTTCAGTGACGTTTATATTTTCAATGAATAATTATCATATCTTTATGAGGAAATCGACAAATTGATTAATAACTTTGAATGCCGTTTCTTTGATTTTTCAGGTAAAGTAATATGTTTGTTGTAATTTGTAATAATGTAGATAATAGTGCAAAATGTTAAAATAAAACTTTGATTTTTCAGAGCAACACATAATTTCATTTGCCGATTCAATAAATATCAGTATAGACCAATTGTCTTATATATATATATATATGTGCTGTATCGTAATATTCAATAAAACAGCTCTCTACTTATATTAACTTTATTTAGTGCCCTTTTCCTATTACAAAATCTAATAGTAATTGTTTGAATCATTTTTCAAGTCGCGTTATTCTGTTTATATTTAATGTTGTATTTACATCTTTCATTCTGAAGGAAATTCTCATACATATAAATGGTCTGGGGAATTTCCATCCTCTCATTATTTGAGGCCAAACTCAGATAAATCAGATAACTTGCTGGGACCTTGACATTCTTTCCGGTATGTGAAATACATGAAAATCCTACACATTTCAAGTTATACCAACAAAAGCTTGAATATTAGATCGTGCGTGTATTATTTTCGAGACAGCATCAAATAAAGATCTTATATGTACTCTAGGTTCAGTAAAATGAAATTTATTCTCTTTAATAATTTTGTATTAGCTTCCGTTTGTTAGTTGCACTCTACTTCAGAATCAATCAACAAAGGGAAAACTTTGGTATCTAGGCTGAACTAATTTTTAATCTCAAAATAGCTGAAACGGCCTACGTTGGCAGCGGCATGTCGCTTACTATACTATCTTCTCTCTAAAACATTCAATTTAGAACGCCCATCATCGACCGCACTATGCACTCGATGCAGCGAAATGCCCTGACCTAGTTTCAATATTTTAGTCTGGGTAGGCAGTGCAGACGCGGCGACTACGATCAGAAACAGACCCCATTTCGAAGATTTGGTGCCGCCTCTTTCTCTTTGCCCGCCAAACATTTGCCGTTCGGGAGACGAGATCGGGAGGAGGCGTCTGGCAGAGTGTCCAGAATATATCACGCTTATTTATTATTAGAGCACAGCTGATGAAAATTCTTTTTGTTTATGCATCTAGATTACTACCGTGCAAAATCAACATGGAGGTAGGGTTAAAACAAAATTAAATGTCCTCGGGCGGTTTTTACTGAACTCTTTTTATGAAAATCGAAATAATATATTTTATAACTTTGTATATAAAATCACGAGTAATTTATTATTTAACGCTATCTGTCAGACAAATGTTAAAGCATAAAAGTTAGAAATTTTTGTGTGCATTCTTACTACAGTAGATAAGAATGCTCTGGGGGTTAAAAACCTTCACTAACAGTGATTTGGTAGGTGATCTTAAAAACATCATCTTTCTTTTCCTTCTCATCTTCTTCCCAATCACGCTTCCTTCTCTTAAATAATTCTTTGATTGTATGTGAATCCGCTCTTGTATGTTGTATGGAATTCAATTTGGTAATTGTCTATTAATTACATTTTTGTATTCTCGATTTTATTATCAATTAGTAATTTGACTGACCTGTTGGCCTTGACTAATTTAACTGATATTTCAAATTATGAATTTATGGATATGTAGTTTTTCTTACTTGTTCTGCAATTTTCGTAGTTACTATTCTTCAATTGAACGTTTGGTTTAATTACACATCACTGTGATGACTTATTTATTTTTAATTACTCGTATTATCTCTAAAAATTGAGTTTCATTACTGTATTTATAAAGCTAGATCAACCTGGAGGGTCTAACACACCTTCAGAACCAAGGGCGGATTTGCAGGCCAAGCTATAGCGTACAGTGAGTCTATTGAGTTGGTGGTGGGAAAGGCATGATATTTATGTTTATCGCGGCCTGCAAACATTGCGGTCAGTACTCCATAAAACGCATTTTATTTACAAAATTGCAGCTCATTTAATTTATAATAAAATTGGGTCTTATACGTTTAACAAATTTTAAAAGGTAAGATAATTATTTTATTAGTTGAAGATTATACTTAATTTTAATTACATCATTACATAAATGAACGAATCAAAAAATTCAGTGACGTGTTTGCAAAATATCGATTTTGCACGACTGGAGTTTAAAGAAAAGTATCTGATTTTGTATTTAATGAAAAAGCCGTTTTTCAACTCTTATTTATTTAATGAAATTGACTGTCTCGACCCTTACTTCGTGGAATATGCTCATATTAGTGTTTTTAAATGAAACTCAAGGTCTCTAGTTAATTCCACAATATAATACAAGTTATTGAAAATTCTAAAAAATTGACAATTGTTTCGATAATATTGATTTATCGAAACAATTGTCAATTTTTTAGAATTTTCAATAACTTGTATTATATTGTGGAATTAACTAGAGACCTTGAGTTTCATTTAAAAACACTCTTATTTATTTATTAATATAATTTTTTTCAGCCCTCCCACAAAAATCTTCCAGAAGCCGCCACTGCATAATTGATATTAGTATTTTCAAGAGTTTGCTAAAGCTTTACCATCGGAACATTTTCGTATGCTTTTTTGAGATCTACAAAAAGTAGATGCGCTTGTTATAATATGTTAAGTCTCGATCACACGTAGCGAATACTCGTCGCGAGTGAATTCACGCACGAGCGCGATCGACCCATGGTTGTGTTGTGGTTAGATTAGACATCGTGCAGGAGACAGTGCGCGTCCGTGAAGCCGCATAAGCATGCTATGCTACCTTTTATTGAATAGAGAGCTGCTTTTGCAATCAACCCGACAGTGAGTGCTTTGCATAGATAAAATCACCATTGAATAAATAATTATTACCGGGCTACAGCTAGGCTATTGCAGTTTCCTATAAATAAATTATAATACTCGCACTTCTAGGCAGGTATCTAAACAGTTAATTCTTTATTTCTAAGTTCAGGTACACTACTAATCAACCAGTAAGACGGGTTAGATCTTACAGGCGAAGTAAGGTACCAGTGGTGGAAATATACTTGGCAACCTACAACAGACTTTAAGTTTCCACTGGTGCGTGAGAAAAAAGAACCAGTCTTAACAAATAAGCTGGTTGAAGGGACATGAATGGCCAGCATACAGTAAAATTTCTGGTGGCGGATTGTGCAAAATGTGCTTTCTTTTTGGTCGACGTGAAGCGGGTACAACTGATGTAAAGCTGGGAAAATTGGTGTCGGAACCACTGACAAGATATAAAAAGGCAATTGAAACGATCACACACCACCAGAACAAGAGAATCGTAAAACACTTATACCAATTATTTCCCATCAGTTCACAGCTACTTTCAATGATTTAGAGGAAGAAGAAATGTCGCCAGAAGTGAAGAGACTCAGAAGGCATTTGAAGGCTTCTGGTAAAAAAATTGTTGATTCAACCTCATGGACATCGCTACAAATGCTGAAGTTTATTAGTGAAATGGAATCGTTGCATGTTAAAACAGAGGCACTCAAACAGTTCTTACTATTTGTGTGTCCGTGGTATCTTGTGAGAGGAGTTTTTCAAAACTGAAATTGATTAACAACTATCTCCGATTTACAATGAGCCAGTATCGTTTGACAAGCTTGGCTATACTATCAATTGAAAATGACATTGCAAAACATGTGAATTTTGATGAATTAGTCCAACAATTTTCAGAAGTAAAAGGCTCGCAAAAAAACATTTTAATGTGTTTCTTGATTTTACTTTTCATTGACATCTGTATGTCTTCTTTTCTCTCAATATTGTACAACATACATAATATTATGTAATTTTAGAATAAAATATAATAAACATATTTATGTCTGTTGTCTGTTACCTTCATTGTTCTTGATAGTAATTTCTTCTGTTATCCAAACTGTTGGAGTGACAGGGAAAAGACTTAGTGTTACTATGTGGAGTGTTCATCACGATGAATTAAAACCAACCTTTAAAAACTTAAAATGTTAAAAGGTTAAAGGAAAAGTTTTGCATCATTAAATATATATATATATATATATATATATATATATATATACACTCTTGTTTTTGTTTAAAATTATACTATAATGATACATTTAAAACACACTACGTATATGTGGACGTTCACAAGAGTACTATATATATATATATATATATATAGGGCCCCTTCATCTATAGCCGCCCCAGGCCCCCAACTATGTCAGTAAGCCACTGGCTATTAGACTTGAAGTGCCACATTTTTGGTCATTTATTGAGAAAGTTCGGGTTGTTAGCTTGATACAGCATCCGGAGTGTATAAAAGTGCCAATTTTATGGTAGGATATTGTTCAGGGCGTGTTATATATGCGGATAAGTTAGTTTTAATCTATAAAACCGTTTATTTTTTATCCATATACTTCTTTTTCATTATGTTACAAAATCTTGTAAGTAGTATGTATTAAAAATACAATTAGACACATAGGCATTAATCAAATTGTCAATAATAGATAATATTAAAGCTTTCACTGTGTATAAATTATTTTCAAAATACAACTAATCACTGCAAAGATTACGTAGGTAATCTCAAAAGGTATTGATAACCTACGAAAGCATTATTTAAATAATATTCTCTCATTCATTCCTTTGTTAATTCATTCATTGTCGTACAAAGTACATTGCGGATATTATAAAGCGGACGTAGGCCGAGATAGGCAAAAAGCTAATGAACTGCATTCAGATCCAATCAGAAAAGGAAATACTTTAAATTGTAAAGAACGTAAGATGTTAATAATGGATACAATACGCAAGCTGTAACAAACCGTTTGTTTTGATCTAAAAGCGTTATTTTTAGGTTTCAGAACTTTCTTATTAAAACATTAAACAGTATTTGAAACTAATTAATTGAAGCTTCGGGCCATTATCTAATAATCCCTTGAAATGCCTTACAGACGGGAAATTCAATAGTTTCCCACAGCACATTTTACTGAATAGAATTAAAAAAAATTAATGAGCAAAGTTTTAAACAATAAAATATATTAAGGATTTACAATCGTCATTAGGCTTTAATTAAGACACGATTTTGTACAAAAAGTGAAAAGAGATTGGTTAACGAAACTTGAAGAACAGTTCGTTCTTTCTAATAACGTCATAACATACAGGGTGGTCCATTTAAGACGTTTTAAGTACGCGTTTTGAATAAATCAGCATGTACAGTAAATAGATATTTTTATATCTAGAATGCGAAATGATACTTTCGCTTTTAAGAATGAAGTTATTTTGCTGAGCTTCACCAATATTTTAACAAGCAGCACCAGATAATAGATTTATATTATAGAAATGGTAATCTAAATTAATATAAATAAATCAATTGATATAATTTTGAGCCATTTTAATAATAGGCATTTGTGGAACATGCAGAAGATGCAAATGATATGGATTACAAGGATTCAGTTATTATTATAAGAATTCCCGATTCCAAAACTCATACTCTGAGAACTTTTGTGATTTCGAGTCGAAACTACATTAACATATACCGCAAAAACTGTGCACTACGACCGTTAGTTAACACTAGTCGAAGATTTTTCGTGAAGTACGTCAGAGAAAAATGTATTAACCAAGTGGTTGGCGTCAACAAAATAAGGAATTTGCCGAAAGAAATAGCCACTTATCTCAAAATGCCTCACTCAGAAAATTATACGAGACACTTCTTCAGGCGTTCTTCCGCAACCCTGTTAGCCGACTCAGGAGTCTATATTATAACCATCAAGCGACATGGCGGTAGTACGGTAGCCGAGACATAAACAGAAGATGCTATATAAAATAAAGTTTCAATAACAAATAAAATGTTAGCATCTTCAGCAGAGCCGATGGTATTGGCCAATAATACAAAGTGTGGAGTAAACTTAAACAATTGCAACAGCAGCCTCATTGAACACCCAGAAATAGAAGATGCGATAACTAATAGCAGTGGAACTGGCATAAATGCACAATCGGCACTATCAATTTATATGTAGTATAAGATAAATTATTATAAAGTTCATGTTTATAATAGTTTAAATAATAGTTAGTTATTATTATGTATTGAAATGTACTCGTATTCAATTAATAAAATCACAAATAAGGTCCTAACATATGACAAACTGTTCAACATATACGTTCTAGAACGCCAAAACATTTTGCGTTCTAGAACATATAAAAGTATTTATCAACTGAGTAACAAAAAAGAGCCACTTCGCTAACAGACATTTTAACGAAAATGTCAACATTTGATGACAGTTTTTGAAAAAAATATGTTATTTGATAAATTAAATTTAAATAAATCACTCTCAAGTCACGTGACGTTGAACACCAATCAGAGTTTATTACGTCATCTGTTCCCAAACATCATCTGACGTTGTCAAAATTTTTCGTTGTTTGGTTGATATCTTTATTGGTTTCTATTAATCAAAATTAGCATGTTTCATCTTTGAAAACTAATATAAACATAAAGGAGAGTGCATTTATTAAGACAAACAGTGAACAAATGACGTTACAGCGGTGACATGACAAGTATTGGCCTTTTTACGCGAAATTTGAAACTTTATTTTCCCAAAAACAGTCAGTTTTGTTTTCTTCGATTGGCAGCGTTGGCGACATAAGTCAACATTCAGATTATGCGGTGTTATTTTGTTATAAATTATTAACAAAAATGAGCAAAAACTAACAAAAATTAACAAAAACCAACAAAAACCAACAAAAACTAACAAAAACCAACAAAAATTAACAAAAAGTAGCAAAAACCACAAAAATCAACAAAAACTAACAAAAATAAACAAAAATGAACAAAAAAGATCAAAAAAACAAAAATGAACTAAACTAAATATAAAATAGTCAACATTCCTATTGGTAATACCTCGTATAAAACACTCGATGGCTAGTAAAACCATATAATGAGTGTTCTACTTAAAATAAGGAAGTTTGAGTCAAATCGAAATATTTGGCATAGTGTGTACTGTACTGATTTTTGTTTTCTTCGATTTGCAGCGATGGCGACGTAAGTCAAAATTCAGATTATGCAGTGTTATTTTGTTATAAATTATTAACAAAAATTAGCAAAAACTAACAAAAATTAACAAAAACCAACAAAAATTAACAAAAAGTAGCAAAAACCACAAAAATTAACAAAAATCAACAAAAACTAACAAAAATCAACAAAACCCAACAAAAAACAACAAAAAGCTGCAAAAACCACAAAAATTAACAAAAACCAACAAAAATTAACAAAAATCAACAAAAACCAACAAAAATCAACAAAAATCAACAAAAACTAACAAAAATAAACAAAAAAGATCAAAAAAACAAAAACGAACAAAAATGAACTAAACTAAATATAAAATAGTCAACATTCCTATTGGTAATACCTCGTATAAAACACTCGATGGCTAGTAAAACCTATAATGAGTGTTCTACTTAAAATAAGGAAGTTTGAGTCAAATCAAAATATTTGGCATAGTGTTGTACTGTACTGATTTTTGTTTTCTTCGATTTGCAGCGCTGGCGATGTAAGTCAACATTCAGATTATGCGATGTTATTTTGTTATAAATTATTAACAAAAATGAACAAAAACTAACAAAAATTAACAAAAACCAACAAAAATTAACAAAAATAGCAAAAACCACAAAAATTAACAAAAATCAACAAAAATTAACAAAAACAAAAAAACCCAACAAAAAGTAGCAAAAACCACAAAAATCAACAAAAACGAATAAAAATTAACAAAACCAACAAAACCTAACAAAAACAAACAAAAAAGATCAAAAAAACTGAAACGAACAAAAATGAACTAAACTAAATATAAAATAGTCAACATTCCTATTGGTAATACCTCGTATAAAACACTCGATGGCTAGTAAAACCCTATAATGAGAGAATCCCCATGAGTAGCTTTATCAAAATACGTGATAATATATAGGGTGTTCTACTTAAAATAAGGAAGTTTGAGTCAAATCGAAATATTTGGCATAGTGTTGTACTGATTTTTGTTTTCTTCGATTGGTAGCGCTGGCGACATACGTCAACATTCTGATTATGCTGTGTCATTTTCTTCTTCTTCTTCTTCCTGCTGTGTATAGGCATCATTGCCCGTTTTTCTTCACATCATTGCCTCTGCTCAGTCACATGGGAGGTTGTTACTACATCTTTTCCTAGGTCTTCCAAGGCTTCTTTGTCCTGCTGGTGATTTGTCCCTTGATATTTTCACAATTCGTTCTTCCGAACAAAAATGATCAAAAATGAACAAAAAGATCAAAAACGAAGAAAAACGAACTAAACTAGATATTTAAGTGACAATAGTTTTAAAAAGCAGTTCGAAAATTTACCATCAACGATAATTATTAACAAATCTGCAAGAATATGCTGATCTGCGCCCGAAAAATCAAAATCGTTCTTTATAAATTATCAGAAAGGAAGATGCACTAATCAAAAGATTGGTATTTATAAACTTTGAGATGAATTTTTAAAGTTGTCAAATCCTAACCTTTACCCTGGACATTGTTTTCAACGATCGTCGGCTACCCTATTGGTTAATGGAGGTGGTTATCTGAGTTGCTTGAAAAGACGTGGTAGCTGGAAGTCAACATCAGTCGCAGAACGCTACATCGATGATTCATTACAAAATAAGATGGCTACAGTAAAAAAAAATTGAATTCCGTTAAAAAACTACACTACACAACTAAAAACGAGTCGTCTAATGCTAATTATTAATTTTCTGCTCTAATTTTATAATCAATTTTGTAACAAATCAAATAAAATATTGTATAACTTGTTTTTATTATTTAATAGTCATAGAAAAAGTTTAGTATCCTACTCGGGTAATGACTATTACTCCGATGATTACGCAAACTTTATCCCCGTGAACAATCGCAATTAACCATAATTAATCCGTTCGTTGAATAATAAATATACTATTTCAAATCGCCCATTTTTATTAAAAAATATTTATTTACGTTTTTGTAATCAGTCCATCATCATCATCTGGCAGGAAAGGAAAAAGCACATGGCCGATTATCAAGTTCATTCGATGTTACGTATTCGTTATTCGTTGTGTAGAGTCCAGTTCACTGAGTGAGAATGTTCGCTAATGGTCGACCTAGACACTACTCTTTAGTCTAGACAGTAAGCGCTGTTATTTTTGGATATTTATAACAGGATTAAATAACGCAGACTATACACAACTCACTGCTTTTAACTTTTTGTATTTGGCAAACTGGATTGCAAAATGATTGAATCATATTTGAGAGTGAAATGTTCTTTTTTATTTCCAAAATATTTTACAGTTTTGAACAGAATTTTAAATGTTACGTTTATTAAATATTTGTTTTGATTTTATTATTTATAATACTATAATAATAATTGTTAGAGTTAGTTTTAGAACTCACATATATACTAGAAAATATTTGATTTAAAGTGTTTCAAAGGTACGCATTTGACTATACTCCGTTTTTAAAAGGCATGGAGTAATAAATCACTCATTTTGGCCGGAATAAACTGTGGATTATATCACTGACATCAATTTTCCAGAAAATTTATTATTATGTACAAAAGGGCGTAGACGAGTCCCTCCACTAAGCTCCAGGTAGTTATAATCCCACATACAATAAATAATAAAATAAATGTTAATAACAATTTTATACAAATACATATATATATCCAAACCAACCCCATTTGCCGATTATTTCACCCAATTAGCAGGTAATTGAAGAAACTTGGCAAACAGGTAGCTCAAAAATAGTTTTATTATTGTGAAATATAGTCTTTTCAGTTCTAAGAAAATGCCCCCATAATACAATGTACTTACTAGAACTTTTCAACTATAAAAGTAGCGGAAAGGTTGAATTTTTTCAATTTACAGTTCATCTGTTCTGGAGAAACTGCTGTGTTGATTGATTTCCCCATTATTACTGTTATTTGTTATTATTTGTTACCGTTATTGTTAACTGGTGTTTATTTTTGTTCATCTATACAAGTTCTCTTCTTATCACACGAGACAAACACCTAACTACACCTTCCAACTATATAGTGTTCCAACCAAATTCGACCAGATATGGAGGATTTATCACCATCTAAGCGACCTAAAGTTGGCCCATTGTCGCTGAACGAAAAAAATCTGATATTAAATTGCTATTCCTCATTGAAGAACGAAGAAATTAGAATAAAAATCATGAATTTGACAGGAAGTGTTGATGAAACTGTGGAGATTACTGCAACATTGATGGGTGTTTCAAAAACAACAATTTATAATTTAATGAAGGAGAAAAAAATGGAAACATCACAGCCCCAGCAAAGTCCCCAGGCCGACCCAAACTTGAAATGGATGACGACTTGAAGAATGGAATAAGGCGTAAGGTGCATGCTTTTTTCTTTAGAAAAGAGATCCCAACTCTCTCCAAAATTATGGCTTTGGTTCAAGAAGATTCAGATTTTCCGAAAATGTCTCGAAGTACATTATGGAAAATTTTGAAGGAACTTGGATTTGAATATATAAAAAATTATCGGAACGCAATGTTGATTGATAGAGACGACATTGTCATTTGGAGTGGGAGTTATTTGCGCAATATTCGGAAAGCAAGACTAGATCAAAAACGAATTTATTATTTGGATGAGACTTGGTTAAATGAAGGTCATACTGTTTCAATGTTTTGGCAAGACACGAATGTCAAAAGTCGGAGGCAGGCAGCTCTTGAAGGGTGGTCAACAGGCCTCAATCCACCAGCAGGAAAAGGACGTCGACTCATCATTACTCATATCGGAAGTGCCGAAGGTTTTGTTAAAGGTGGATTGTTGTGCTTTGAGTCGAAGCAAACCGGAGATTATCATGAAGATATGGATGCAGACGTTTTCGAAGAATATTTCTCACAAATGTTAGATCTAATTCCAACGGGCTCAGTCATTGTTATGGATAACGCAAGTTATCACTCCAGGTTACTGGAGTAATTACCTTCAACTGCATGGCGTAAACAAGATATCCACGATTGGCTAACCTCGAAAAATATTGAATGCCCAGATAACCCGCTGAAAAATGAGCTCTTGCAACTGGCCAATTCACATAAACACAAATATAGTAGATACGTTGTAGATCAAATGACATCAGCGCGTGGTATAACGGTGCTGAGGCTTACTCCTTATCACTGTCAACTCAATCCCATAGAATTAATATGGGCCCAAGTGGAAGTTTCAAGAAAGAATACGACATTCAAAATGAGTGACGTAAAAGTTTTATTCGAAGACGCGTTAGGTAACGTAACCAAAGAAAACTGGAAGAAATGTGTTGAACACGTGATACAAGAAGAACTAAATATGTGGGAAATGGATCATATAAGTGAACACATGATTGAACCATTTATAATCACTGTTAATAATGGAAGCTCAACAGAATCGTCTGATTCTGATATATAGACTAGTTTTTGTGTTAGTTATTACTATTATTTGTTAGACTTTTTTTTTATAAATATTACATTAATTCGTACTCTATTCCTGCATTTTTCTCGGTAAACAAATCACGTTTTTTTACTTCAGACAAACGTCTAGTATTCAAAATTTCACATACAATTGCAATTTGCAATAGCTTAGTTGGACGGTTGCCCAACAAACATTGTAAGCAAGATACCAAGCATTAAATTAGGAAATGTTTTACTTAGATTTACTGTTAGTCCCGCAAAAAAATATAAAAAATTGTTCAGCTGACTATCACAAAGACATGAATTCGGCATTTTTTGAGACTTGGTTTCAAGAACAACTGTTGATTTATTTGCCCAATAATTCTGTCATTGTAATGGACAACGCCAGTTATC
The DNA here is from genome assembly GCA_963921935.1 of Galeruca laticollis. Classification (NCBI taxonomy): domain Eukaryota; kingdom Metazoa; phylum Arthropoda; class Insecta; order Coleoptera; family Chrysomelidae; genus Galeruca; species Galeruca laticollis. The sequence goes on along the minus strand of OY998179.1, from coordinate 33,012,821 downwards.
ATTCAAAACAAATTAACAAGAAACTCACCACAAGCACGAAAAAAGCAGAAATCCTACAATATATGGCTAAAAATGATATAGAAATACCTAAATCAAATTGCACCAAAAACGATCTTCTAACCATTATAAAAGACCTGAACATTCCTACAAAATATCGGATTGACACAATGGCACAAGCAAAAGGACATACGGTACTGCGTCTTCCGCCCTACTACTGTGTATTAAATCCCATTGAACTTATCAGGAGTACTCTAAAACGGGGAATTCGGCGTAAAAATACAGCTCCAAGGCTAAATTCTGCTGTAGTAGATTTAATTAGAAGTGAGGTGGAAAATATAGACAGTATTTTATGAAAAAATTGCATCGCACACGTAGTTGAAGTGGAAGATTCATATGTGTCTCCGAATGTACAACAATTTATAATTAATGTGGACGAAGAGAGCGATAATAGTGACCTGTTTGTTGATAGTGACGATAATTTATAACACAAATATTTGTTATTATTGTAACATATTATGTGTCTATATTTATGTGTATATATCATTTTCAAGAAGTCAGTTAAACAGTTTCTGACTGAGAAGGTTGTTTATGATGTAGATGACTTTTCACTTTACTGTCTTCTTTTGTGTATACGTAGATATATATTTATGTATAATATGTACTTTTGTTTTGTTGACATGTCCAGCGTAAATCTAATATTTTTCTATGTATGTTTCACTGAATGAATAAATGTATTATTACAAAAAAATTATTACATCATATTATAATAATGAAATAATTTTTCTTTTACCCTAATATAGTTGTGTATAATTATAATTTAATAATTATGAGTCGTTTTTGTTTCTAAATCCATAAAATCCTTGTCAAGAAGCAATTGTTTTCTACTTAGCTCAAATTTTTAAAGACGTCCCTGCGTAGGGTCGGACTGTGTACTTGGTCTTGATTTACAACTATGCATAAATTGTTCCCCACTGGGTAAAGTTAACAACGGTCGAAGATAATAAACACGGTATTTCAAATTCGCAACTTTACCTAAATAAAAGGTAGAATCGAGAACAAGTTTACAATATCGAAAGAAGAAACTAACAATAAAAGATTAAAGCAAAAGTGGAAATCGTACTCAAGTAAGGAATTGGTAAAATTCCTGAACACTATAAAAGCCTTTCTGTAGTAGAATACGTTTGAATTTTTTTTATATTCTAAGTTCATGATGCTGGAATTGCTATACCGTTTGTCAAATACAAGTAAATAAAAAAATCGCAGGTCGAGTTTGTTACATTGGGTTGCATGTAACCTAGATTTGGGAAGAACGTTCCGAGTATTATAATTATGAATCACAGAATGTTTCTCAAAAGAACCTAAATTCTTATGGAATAAATAAAGAGGGAAGTGGTAGAATCTCGTTCCTTAGGAACAAGGGTTGATATGCAGCGTTATGTTCTGCTGCATCAATAATACGAACTGCAGCTTTTTGAAGGTGAAAAACTTTCCATACTGTGGCAGCATTGTCCAAAAACTCAGCACCTTACAACAAATGGATTTGAAAGATGGCGAAGTCAGTTTTTAAAACATTATTGTCTCAGGGCAAAGATCTGCATTGAAAGTTTCGAACATAAATTGCTAATGTGTGCGGACCAGTCGAAACCAGCATCGAGTGTGATTCTCAATAGGTTTGCTGGGTCAGAACTGTCCCTTACTTTGATGGTGGTAAATGATTCAATTAGTTTTATTTTCGTTGAGTTTCAGTTTATTGGAAGCTAACCAACTTTCTACAATCTGAATGCTCCTTTAGACAGGATAGTTGTAACATCAGTGAACAAGATGCTTGTATATCCATCCAATTGAGTGGGAAAATCGTTAATGTATATTAGGAATAAAAATGGGCCTAATACCGATCCCTGTGGAACACCCTTGTGTACAGGAGCCAATGAAGAATTAACGATATCAAATGTATCTTATATTCTGCGACCTGACGTACAGATACGATTTTAAGAAACTCTACCTCTAACTCCATAGTGCTTCAGTTTCTATACGAGAATATCAATGTCGAAGGCCTTCGTGAGGTGTATTACAGCTAAAGTATTTATACCATCATCAAAACCCCCGACTACGTCAGCAACTATATTAGCCACTGCCTGCACTGTATAGATTTATGCTTCCTGAATCCGAATTGGGATTCGGATAAGTACAAAGGTATTTCTAATTCGTCTACAGAAACATTTCGGAGGTTTTCTATTTTATTGTAAAATAAATATTTATATAAACTTATTATGTAAGACATTTAATTTTATAAGAAGAAATGAAGAATCCTTTTATCACAAGTCTTTTATACAAAAATTGACAGTACAGACGTAAATAAATCAATATACGACCAAAACGAACACAGCTAAACGGGTATTTCCAGCTATAAATAAATACCTACCTATCTCGTTATTTTGAAATTGTAACTGAAGTTGATGTGAATCAAAAGATATCTCCGTGGTCAAGTTATCGGGCAACTAATTTTCCCGAAGTGGCTATCTTTAACGAGTAATATAGTAGCGAATAAAAGAAAACGAACAGAAAATATAACCTATATAAATGTAGTGAACGAAAGAGAGAACACCAAAACCATTTTATTTCCTTTGATAGCCGATATCGTTGCGAAAGAGTCAATCGGAGTATGGTTTCTCGTGTAATGTAAGAGTCAATTACAGAAATTGAAGTAAATAAAAATCGAGGAAATGGTATTTTTTGGTACGTTAAAGATTGTTTAAGTCTGATGTAATTATAGATTAAGAGAAATTGTGAAATGTGTTAATATTATAGAGAACAATTTTCTTGAAAAAGTTTTTATGTAAGTGCTTGAAACGTACCATATTATAGGGTGATAAAAATAAATAGCAAATAATTTTTTGGGAATAGTGGGAATTGAAAATTCGACATCACAAAAGTAAAAGATTAAAAATAAAATTTTAAACTGTATATCTTCTCGAACTTCAGATAGATGGTGAAAAATGTAAATTGAAGCTTCAACACCTTATTTATACATATTAAATACGCCAACAAATGAAATCTCCAAAACTTCAAAAATGGGAATGTAAATTAAGTAAAAACGCAAGAGTTAACTGAAAAACCAAAGATATGCAGACAGATAGACACACAGACGACAGACAGACGTTCAATCATATCAGTCTTCCCACCCAAACGCGCCAAAAGAAGATAGTGTAACTTCAAAAATATAAAAATTGGGCTTATAGGGTTTTTAGATATGCCAAATTGAACTCAAATATTCAGAGCCTCCTACCGGTTATAACGTTGCTGAAACTTCCTTATTTAAAATTGCTTATAGAAAATTGTAAAAAGTCAATTATTTACGGATCATCCAGTTACAGCATGATAGCAATTCGTTTTTACGAATGTTGAAATATGAAGTCGTTTCATGTCAATGAAGCAACTTTAACGAAACAATGCGCACTAATTTCGAAGCTAACAGTAAGTAATATAGAAAATTATACTACTAGGTCGGTAAAACTTACAATACAAGCGAAAGGCGGGACTGAAATGTAATTAGCAGGAACCGAAAAAAAAAATGTTTCACCATAACTGTAGCCATAAACGGTCCCCAAGAGGTCGTTGTGATATTTATTAAAAACAAAGTTTACGTTTTCATATGAGAGTATGACACATCCGTGAAGTTTTACAAGCCATATAAATAACTATACTTAAAATAAATACTATTGAATATATTGTTTTATTGAAAAGGAAAACATTTCTGTCCATCAACGCATTCCGGCCGATGTAACAATAGTTTCAGTGGCTTAAGTACGAGGTGGGGGGGATTAGGGGAGTAGAACCCCCTCTCCAGAACCCTAAACATGAAAAAGAATAATACATAATCACAACAGACATATAACAAAGAACTCAGAGGGTCCAAGAGGAAAACTTGGAGGCAATTCTGCGAAGGGATTTCTAACGTAGCCCCAGCAGTACGCCTTCAAAAAGTCATCACTAAGGACCACTCTAACGGTATTGGACTCCTTAAAAAGCCAAACGGAGAGTTCGCCGAAACCATAGAGGAAAGCATGAGATGTTTATTAGACGCTCATTTTCCTGGTGCTGCAATTATTGAAGATAACGCAGAGGCAAATCTTGATGAAGCTTTCATCAAAACTTATAGATCAGCAAAAAGCCTAGCGGGTAAAATATTCACCAAGAATAGAATTGAATGGGCAATTAACAGCTTCAAGCGCTACAAATCACCTGGAGAGGATGGCATCTTTCCAGCACTTCTACAACAGGGATCCGATATCTTAATTCCCCACTTATGTAAGATATTCAAGATGAACCTCATCTTGGGATACATTCCAAAAGGGTGGAGAGAGGTCAGGGTCTGCTTTATTCCTAAGAGTGGCAAACGTCCTCCAGAGGAACCATAGTCATATAGACCTATAAGCCTTACCTCCTTCTTACTCAAAAGTATGGAAAAAATACTCGACCCATACATGAGAAGTGAATATTTATCAAATGTACCGCTTCACGAGGAACAATTTGCCTACCAACCTGGCAAATCCACCTTAGATGCCTTACATTGTCTCGTAAGAGACCTAGAAAAGGCAATAGCTGCGAAAGAAGTATCGCTATGTGTATTCGTAGATATAGAGGGAGCTTTTGATAACACCTCATATGAATCAATTAGCGCTGCTGCAACTGCAAAGGGTATTCCACCTTCCATAATCAAATGGATTCAGTCCATGCTAAATACTAGGAAAATATTCACCTACCTCGGAGACGAGTCGACTACTATAAAAGCGGTGAAAAGTTGTCCTCAAGGAGGAGTGCTATCACCTCTACTGTGGTCACTAGTGGTTGACGAACTCCTAACAAAGCTAAAAAGAGAAGGATCTCGTGCTGTTGGCTATGCCGACGATTTAGTTATATTGGTCAGAGGTAAGCACGACGGCATCATTGCCAATCGCATGCAATGTGCCTTGAACCTCATAACTAACTGGTGTTCGAAGGGAGGACTTTCAGTCAATCCTAATAAAACGACACTTGTTCCATTCACTAACAGGAGGAAGTTAAGTATACGGACTCCAAGCTTGAATGGTACAACCCTGTTTTTTTTGGGAAGAGGTAAAGAACGTTGGAGTCATCCTTGATAGGAAACTTACGTGTAACTCACACCTCGCACACATCACCTCAAAAGCAACAAGGGCTCTTTGGACGTGTCGTAGGCTATTTGGGAAAACTTGGGGTCTAAAACCAAAAATGGTTGTCCGACATATCATCACCTATGCTGCGCTTGTATGGTGGAAGAAAACAACGCAACAAAGGGCTACAATAGAGTTGCAAAAATTGCAAAGACTCGCATGTTTAGGAATAACGGGTGTAATGAGATCATGCCCTGGCGCGGACTTGGAGGTAATGCTATATCACCCTCCATTACATTTACATGTAAGGATTGCTCTGCAAAATGCCTATAGGTTAACACAGGGTAAATCTCTAAAACCCGGCGATTTCACAGGACATCTCGAGATACTAAGGGTTGGATCAACCCAATCTATGATGATGCCTAGGGACATAATGTCTGCTAAACAAGATTTCGAAGATACTCTAGATGTTATTATTAACGATCGTGAGTTAACACAGAACGAAATCTCAGAAATAACTAGGGATGCCCTCACATTTTATACTGGTGGGTCAAAAACAAACGAAGGAGTAGAAATAGGGGCTACAGGACCTAATCTTAGGTTATCAGTAGCCCTAGGTAACACTCTCACAATATTCCAAGCGGAAATACTAGAGATAGACTTCTGTGCACAAGAGTGCCTCAAAAAGCACCTCAACGCAGCCGGAATATTTATTGCCTGTCTTTAACTTATGAGTCCAAAACAGTCTGAAGCTGCAAACAAACTCTTAGCTACTGGCTAGATATAACAAACTATCTTTGTTATGGGTGCCCGGGCACAAGGGAATTGTTGGGAATGAGACTGCCGATGGTCTTGCAAAGGAAGGAGCTAGCACTCCTTTCATCGGACCCGAACCGTTTTGAGGCATTACTAAAAGCCACATTGTGGAAGAAGTCCGGAAATGGGAAAAGGAACTTAGTGCAGCCTACTGGAAAAATGTTCCAGGCCGAAGACAAGCAAAAAGGTTGCTACAACCTTCTGCTCGCTATGCTAAATCGCTCTTAGAGCTTCAGAAGTCTGATCTCAGAGCAATCACAGGACTCCTTGCGGGACACTGCCCACTCAGATATCACCTCTGCAAGATGGGAAAAGTGAACAGAGTAACATGTAGATTCTGCGACAGTGCAGATGAAACGGCTGAACATATATTATGCCATTGCGGAGTACTTGTTCGCCAATGCCATAGGTACCTGGAACGGTTGTTCTTGAGACCTGACCAGGTAACAAAAATAGCTCCCAATCGGATAATAGGCTTCCTTAGAAGCCTTGATCTCTGGGACAAAAAATAGATGGAGGGTATACACAAAAGATCTTTTCAGGTCGAAGTGTGGAAAGGCCAGCTATAGGCCAATCGACCTCTTTGTAATCTACACAACAGACCTATACTTTATTGAAATGTACTAAAAGCTAGGAACTGTACAATTTTATAAGGAACACAAAGCTAAAATGCAGTTTTCGGGGTTCAAAATTTGAAAAAATTTCCGATACCCAGATTTCCCGGTAGTTCATCACCCCCCCTCCCCTCCAACCTTCATCCTAGTTACGCCACTGGATAGTTTGAAAATAATTGTTAACTGACAAATTAAAATTACACTGGAGTTTTTCAAATGTAGGTACTCGGAATTAAACTGAACTAAGATCTTGATTGTACAAAAGAATAGTAGTATTATTATTAGCAAATAGTGTTAAGCTGATCGCATTGTGATAGAGCGAAGAGATTTATTTACTCACATCTCTCTTTGCTCTTACCTTCGCTTCCATCGCAGGTTCACTATGCGGGCATCCTTAGGTATATACACATAATATATCATAATATGTAATGTTCCTATATTGCGTGTTGGGATAGGGCAGTCAGTGGTGGTCAAACTTACTTCATAGAGGGCCAAAAAGTTCGAGAAGTTTCAAAGATTATCCGGATCTTTGTATTATAAACATTACACATAAATGCTCATTATAATTTGATTTTTAGTCGAAGGCACTGCGTTAATATTAATGCCGACGAATTAAATAATTTCTTCACTACCGTTTCTGAAAAACTTATTGAATCACTTAATGATCCAAATACGCACCATACTTCCTTCCTGGATAAAATACAAAAACCTCCATCTTCATTTTTCATGCTACCATTTTTGGAATCTGATGTGCTTGGGGCCACTAATTCCCTCAAAAACAAATTAAATACCGATTACTATGGCTTGAGTGCACAAATGATTAAGGCCTTCAGCACTTCTTTACTTGCACCCCTAACAGTTGCCCTAAACAAGTGCACTATTGAAGGCATTTGGCCCAACTCTTTAAAAATATCAAAAATTGTGCCAGTTCATAAGGGAGGAGATACGGATGAACTGGATAATTACAGACCAATAGCGATCGTTCCCATATTATCTAAAATAGTTGAGATCCTGATAAGGGATAGGTTTATATCTTATTTGGAAAAATAAAGAATTCTATCCGCGTCACAGTTTGCATTCCAAAAGAACAAGTCCACTGTCGCTGTATTGGTTACGATTGTGGATGACATAGTGAACAGCCTCGATAGGGGACATGAAGTTTGCGATACATTATGTGATTTGTCTAAGGCATTTGATTGCGTTAATACTCAAATTCTTCTTGACAAAATGAAGTTTTACGGGTTCAGAGTTAAACAATATGACCTTATGTCTTCATATCTAAGTAATATACATCAATACGTTTGCTTCAACAACGTACATTCACACAAACTTAAAATAAATAATGGAGTACCCCAGGGTTCCGTTCTGGGTCCTATATTATTTTTGATTTACATCAATGATTTACCCAAATCTATGGAACAGTAGAGCAGAGTGGTTCTTTATGCTGATGATGCTACCTTAATTTCAAACGAGGGAGTTACTGCGAGGAATGGAAGTCCTGATATGGCAAAAAATTGGTTTCAAGCAAATAAACTTAAACTAAATGAATCAAAAACTCAACATATTCTTTTCAGTGTTGACAAATTTGCCGAAAAGTCGGAACCTGTTAATTTGTTGGGAATTATATTCGATACTTCGTTGACTTGGTCGAGCCGATTGATCGATTATGCTCAAAAATATCGTCTCAAATATTCGTATTGAGGCAGTTACGTAAAAATATTAGTGACAATAATATAATGAAAGTCGCCTACTGTGCTCTGTGCCTTGATTCACAGTCACCTGTCTTATGGCATATCGCTATTGGAGAACTCAAGCGGGCTTCAAAAGGCAGCAATCCGAATTGTGGACGGATCAGCATACCGAGCGTATTGCAAAGAAATTTAAAAAAAATATAAGATTCTGTGTCTACCCTGTCAATATATCTTTGACCAACTTCTTAGAATATATCGGGACCTAAATTATATTTCGAGTCATAGCGATTTCCACGGTTACGGTACCAGAAATGCAAATGATCTAGTAAATATATTTTCACGTCTGTCAACGGCTAAACGGAAACGACTTGATTTCAATCTGTGTAATAAATTAGACAAACTATAGCCGGAGGAAAAAATAAAGGAAATGAGAGATACGAAGTTTTCTAAATTTGTCAGAATTTATCTGAAAGAACACTGTTTTTACAGCATTGATGAGTACATGAGCTATTCCTTTGGGAGTGCATTATACTTGAATATCTGATGAAATATGGTTAACCTACGAACATTGTTTATTTTTTCTATACAGTTAAATGACCTTTTATATGTGTCATCCTTTTATAATACGTCTTAGTGTACTTTTCGATTTTTATTCTATTGTAGATACTTTGTAACTATTTTTACTTTTTAATGTGGGATTGTTCTCTTTTTCTTTTTTTTGTTCTTTCTCGTAGTGTAACTAATTATCTGTTGATACTTTGTAATTATAATGATAATGATATTTTATATTAGATGACTATAAACGTGATCTGTATGTAAAATATCACATCACCACGCTCTTGTTCATAAGCAGTACAATCGTCTGAAGAGACACCAACTAGGGCAGTTACTGATCCAGGGACTGTTTAAAAATGTAAGTATAAAGTATTTGACAGGTACTTGAAATAAGAGGTATAAATTTATCAATAATTATTTATAATATATAGTCAAGTGATTGTAGAAGAAATGTTATATGTATTGCGACCTAAAAGTGAAATTATTGTTCCATTTTAATACATAAATAACTATTATAAATTCGTATATTGCAGGATACACTTCTTTATTGCACTTGGTGAGAGCTTCAATGCCAGGAAGGTCTTAATTTTTTCAATTCTGTTGTTGGTTTAAACATTTACTTTGCCATCGAGCTGCTAAAACAATTCCATTAAGACTTATGTTTCCTACAGCAAACTGAAATTTAGAAAACAAGACGTTAGTTGATTCCCCCAGGTCTTTAAAGGTCATTTTAATAACTGAAATTGGTATCAGGATCGACATTTCAAGAAGTTCCATGATGCTATCTTTGATATCTTGAAGTAGGTATCGTATCTAGGATGGGGATGTAAATTGTTGCTATGTAGAATTTCTCAGGCTCGTCAATGTTAGGGTTGGGTCGGTTTTTTTACCTTCAAGCAATGCGAGGCGAACACAAATCCGTACCAATATCTTCTGCTAAACATGTTGCTACTGGATATATATCGTGGAAAAAGTCTTCACACTTTGACCTTCTTTGTTCCAAGGTAGAACAAGTGAATCTTATGGCAGGGCTGGGTTCTTTTTGATCAATAACCTTTTTTGAAGTAGCCGACTTAGTAGAAGAGTGATAGCTAATATGTCTGCTAGAGATGCTAGCACCAAGAAACCACTAGTGCTTATACTAATAGAAAGAGAAAGTGGTTTCGTAGCTGCTTCTGCTTCTTTCATAGTGCTTATAATTTCTAGAGCTTCGTGGATGTTTGGAAGGTTTGAACATAACAGATAATAATAATAATAATAAGTTTATTTGTATGAATATAGTTTACAATGAAATTACATAAGATTTGCGTACAAATAAACATGGATAAGTCACAGAAGCGTACACCAGTTAGAAACCAATATACTCTTGCACGTGACTTCGATTATTAAATAATCAAGGTAGATAAAATCATATTATTTTGACAATTAAAACTTAAGTATATATAAAAGTTTTCAATGTAATTAAAATTTTTAGTTAAAATACAAATAAGCAGATATAGTAGTAATAGCACTTAACACCTAACCTAATACATCCATTATAAAGCCTCAAAAAATTAAAGTAACGTCTCAATGTATAAGATAATAATGAAAACACAGTCTAAAAACAGTGAACAATGTGTATCAATCAACAACCAAGTAATACCCGACAGAGTTTAGAAGTATTGGTGAAGATGGAAGAATGAGTTTTTTATACTCAAGAATCAATATTTTGATTCACAATATCATGGAAAAATGATCTTTCAGTTTTTGTAATCCACTGCTTAATTCTCCTACCGAAACTATACTTCTTATTGATATTCCTCAAATGATCTGGTACCATATTGTACAACCGAGGTCCTAGGTAAGTTGCATTTCGTTGGCCTATAGTTTTTTTACAGCAAGGTAATACCACAGTGTTATTCCGTTTTCTTGTTTCATGGTTGTGATTGGTAGGTCGTAATATGATATTTTCTTTTTTTATATTTTTAAGGATACTTAAGCAAAACAATTGTCTTATATCAAGGAATTCAGATTCTCTGAATACCAGATCGCTTGGATACATACGTACCTTACGATATATTATTTTAATTATGTATTTCTGTACAACATTCAATTTTTCCAGGTGTATATCATTCACTCCACCCCATCCCACTATTCCGTACTGTAGTTGTGATTCGATCAAAGAGTAGTACAATATTCTTAAATGTTCAGCATCTAGAAAATCTCTGAGGTATTTGAATCTGTATAATAACCCCCTCATTTTTTTAACCACGTTTTGTATTTGTAGGTCCCACCTTAGATGACAGTCTATCACAATGCCAAGGTATTTTATTGACTTATCTCCCGGTATTTCATATCTTTCTCCTATTTTAAGTGGTTCTATATTCGGAAGTCCGTTTGAGTATGAAGAAAATGGTAAGTATTTTGTTTTGGTAAAATTCAGTGTGAGTTTATTTCCCCTAAACCATTTTTCTATTTCAAGAAAATCTTCTTCTACAAGAATTTTTAATTCTCGCCAGGTATCTGCTTTATAGAGAATGGCAGTATCATCTGCAAAACTCAAAATATTTCCCTGGGTTTTTATTCCTAGTAACCCGTTTATATAAATTGTAAACAGTAAGGGGTCCAACACCGTTCCCTGTGGAACTCCATAGGAAACTGTTTTATAGGTACTAATCACACCATCAATTATTACCCTCTGTTTTCTATCAGATAAATAGCTTTTCATAATATTGTAAATATTTCCTCTAAGTCCGTAGGTAAACATTTTTTTGAGTAGTTTTTCATGACAGACCGTATCGAAAGCCTTTGATAAATCAACGAAGATACCTAACGTAGATTTTTTTTATCTAAGGCATCATATATATATGCCGTTAAAGCGAATATTGCATCTTCCGTTGATCGCCCTGTTCTGAACCCGTATTGATTATCTGAGATAACTTTATATTTGTCTAGGAAACTCAAAATTCTTTTTTTTAAAATCTTTTCTAGAACCTTTGCTATATTTGATATGAGAGAAAGCGGTCTATAATTTACCATTTCTCTTTTGTCACCACTTTTGTAGAGTGGCATTATAAGTCCGGATTTCAATATTTTTGGGAAACATCCTGCATGCATACACCGATTTATGAGATAAGTTAGCGGAGTTTTTATTTCATTCACTATCTCTTTTAGTGTTTCAGAGCGTATACCGTCATCGCCTGGTGATTTTTTAGGTTTCAATTGTTTTATAATTTCTGTCACTTCATTCTCATCTGTTGGATATACATACATGGTGCTTTCAATTGTTGTTTCCATGTGTACATAATCTGGAGGATCGGTAATCTTCATTGCATAGTTTTCACCCAGTTTGCTATAGTATTCATTGAATGCCTCACAAATTTCGAGTTTGTTATAAATAACTGCGTCTTCATTCAGTTTAATTTCATTGATTATTGTTTTATTTTCAGTTTCTCCACAAATTTCATTTACCGTCTTCCAGAGTCCTTTTGTACTATTCTTGTTTTCTTTAATCAATTTATTAGCATTTTTTTTCTTGGCATTAATTATGGATTTATTCAAATTGTTCTTCAGTTGCCTGTATTCTTCACGTAGCTCTACTTTTTCAGGTTGCATTTGTACTTTTTTATATAGATCATTTTTTCTATTAACACTTTCTATTATTTCAGGTGTGATCCATTTGGTCCTAGCGCGATTTTTATTCTTAATTTTCACTTCAACAGTACTATTTTCAATGCTCAGTTTTATTTTTTCAACAAAGTCACTGGTTAATTTTTCGGTATCATCTTGATTATATATATCACACCATAGTTCTTCTCGCAATTCATTTCTGAGTTTATTATAATTTATAAATTTTTTGTATTTATTTTCAGGTTTAATATATGTTTGTTGGTTTTCCGATTTGAATGTTACGGCAATAGGAAAATGATCTGTTATACAACTCTGTATAATGAAGGATTTGAAATTGAGTTGGTGTTTACATTTTATAAAGAAATGGTCTATACAAGATCCACTACTTGGTCGTGTAACATCGTTTATATAAGATATGAATCCGTGTGCATTCATTAGATTCTTGTATTCTTCTACATAATCATATTCTGACAATATATCAATATTTATATCACCAGCAATTATCTGAATATCATTATTCCCCACTTCTCCTAGATACGTTTCCAACCCGATATTAAATTTAATAGGACAAGTATTAGGAGATCTATAGAGAGCTGTGATTGATATGTTATAATTACGATCTTCAATGATTATCTGTAAAGCTTTTATTTCTGAAATATCTTTTATATCATATGAAAAGTCAAGTGTTTCCCTAATAAATACTACAACTCCATCGTTTTTATTTAATTTCCCCTCATTATATAATGTTTGGTAACCTTTCATACGAATAACTTCAAGATCATCCACCATGTATGTTTCCGTCAAAATGATAACATCAAGTTCTTCGGGAATTTCACTTAATAATACAAACAATTGATCAATATTTTTCATGATACTGCGAATATTCATGTGGAGGATTTTCATATGATTTCCAAGATATTCACTGAATTCACCAATGTTACTAACATGTTTCGCATCTATTAGGTCGTTTCTATATTCCCTGATGTACGGATACATCATAAAAAAAGTATTCCGATTAGGGTAAGAAACAGTGATTAAAATAGATGTGATATAATATTTCCGTGAAATCACCACAAACAATTTCAAAATACAGTAAAATAAAATACAGGTCTAGTATTTTTGTCCATCAAAACTTAGAATATGCCACAAAATACAAAAACACACAATGATATTTTTTCCTAAAGACATTAAATATAAAAATGTACAATAAAAGAGAAAAAAAAATGTTTCAGACTTATTTGACAGAGCGTGTTCTTGGTTTGGTTAATTCATTTTGTTTAGGTACTATCGTTTTGTTAACTGTAGATTTTGGGGTACTTGGAGGTTTTTCAGCTAAGGACAACGGCTTTTCTAATGCAGCGGGCGGCTTTTTCATTTGAGATGTTGTTGGAGTAGCAGGAGCACTATTAGGCTTATTTAAGAATTTGTCCGGTGGGAAATCCTCCAGATCCTCTGCTTTGTAAGCTTTTCCGTTCACAAACAATTTGTTCCCCGCTATGTAACAATCCTGGTAGTTTTCCTGTTTGGCAAGTGAAAGATGTCTTCTCAGAAGTTTCTGTTCTCTTCTTTGTGTGTACGTAAGGTCATGGGCAATCGATATATTTTTACCCTTTAATTTTTTGCAATTTTGAAGGATTTGCTTCTTCTTGAGATTTGTTTGAAACTCTACTTTTATGGGACAATTATCAGCCCTCCCTAGTGGGTAACAATCACTTAAATCAGTTTCTCCTAGTTCCACATCGAGTAATCCGTTCAATGACAGACAAATATTCCTTGGAGTAACTTCTTCCCTTTTTTGATTCAGTCCAAAAATTACTATATTCTTTTTCTTTTGCTCTCTCTTCAAATATTCTACCTCTTCTTTGAGAATTTAGTTCTCTTTTTCCAGCTCAGATACTGAATTTTTCAGTTCTTGAACTTTTAGTAAGAGTCGAGTCTCACTAGCTTCAATGTAATTTTTTATTTCGTTTCTATTTTTCAGTATCTCATCATATATTTCCTTGTTTGATCTATCTTCCTCTGGCATTTTTCAAAAACCCGTCTTCAATATCTTTTGTTGATTTAACCATACAGATATATTGGATGGCCTATTTTAGCGAGTTTCTAATCAGTAACCAAAGAAATATGACGATATAAATTAGTTTGGAGGTAAGGTATCAATCAGCCGAAATAAGTCCAATTTACTGACATCCAAAACGACAATTTGGAAAAAAAACTTGAATGATAACAATGTCAACAGCAAACAATCGCGTTCGGTAAGACTAATTATTCACGTAAATAGGGAATGCAGAGACGTACCTTTATTCTCATAAGCTCCGGCGAGTGTTTTGAGTCCACTAAGTGGAATTCCAACAATTACTTCTCTTTGTAACTTGGTGATTTCACTAATAAAAACAGAGACCAGATAAAAGCAACTGGCACTCGCAAATACCACTGATGAATACTATCATGGCGTTCCACTCATCTTGTTTGTCTGAGCCCTATAAGTTGTCTGCCTAGTTCTTGTTTTAATATAAAATTCCTCATCGGATTTGCTGTAAAAAGGCAATAACTGTTTTCATGGTATCGACTGCATTTTTCTGACGTCTTGAATCTTAGGGGCTTTGTTCAACGTTAAATTCAAGGCATGGTTTAAGCAAGGACAGTGTATTCCATTGACAGCGTGATGTTGCACAGCATTTACTGCTCCATTTACCTCGAAGACCATAGTACTGCAACCATTAGAGGCTATACGCACACAGTTTTCTAGGTTCAAATTATTTTTCTTGATCAACTAAAGCGCAGTACTTTCCTCACAATTCACCAGTCAAGGATGGTTCATTTTCATAGTTAATATTGTTTGGGATGTCTTCGACTTCTTCTTCAACAGCTTCAATGGTGTTTCGAGGATCCACAAAATCAAGGAAGTTTTCATAAACATTTCCTTTGTAACAGTAGCGAGTAGAAAATGTTAGTTGAGACTTATGAGCAGCATCTGTTATTTCATCAAATAATATGCTATATTAGTTTGCAGCTTTAATTCTTTCTATTATAACATCTCGAATTTTATTTCCACAGCAGATAATCAATTAGTTTTGAATCGTCTTAGAGTACATTGCACTAGCACAGGCTGTCTGAAGATGTTTGCTGAGATTTTCGTCTCCTGATTCAATCCGAAAACGCACCAGTTCTCTGAAGTTTCCTTCGTTTTGGACTTGAAATTCCAATGCTGCCATCATCCCCTACATTCCTCTGTATATTAATATGAGAAATTAATATTTTAGGAAATATTTAAGAAATTAATCAAGAATAAATGGGTACTTTCAAGGTAACTGGGAAATGTTGGTGATTGTGGCTTTGCACACAGCGTGTTACATAACAAAAAAAGTCTCAAAAAGGGGCGGGGGTTGCAGCCCCTTGGATCCTCCCTTGGACAGTTTTGTTCAGGAATCCCTTTATCGGATTTTATAAATAACACAGTGTATAATTGTTTCCATTTAACTCTGGGATTATGTCAGTAAATACAATATAAACCGTTATAAAATAATGCGACAGTATCATTTTATATAACTTTATATTTTAGAATTCGTTATTCCAATCGACAACATCGCAATTTATTTAGTGTTAAAGCGCTGCACTAATATTGCGTTGGTAATTTAAAAATTTAAAAAAAACTGGGTACATTGCTCGTCAGTTAATGTGATTGTAATTAATACCTGACGTACAAACGTTTTCGTAATAGAAATTACCACCTGCATTATTATCACATTAAAATGGCGGTGCGAGGTGTCCTTTTATGCAAAACAGTTCGTCGTTCATTCATTCCGTTCAAGTTGCGTTGATTTGTAAATGGCGGCAACTGCCGGTGTAGCGTAGTAATTTTGTTTTAGTAACCTCGTGTGTTGTTTATTATTATATCCAAGGCTGCACGATCAGCCATTTATTTCTCCGTTTTTACTCGCACGACCATATTATTATCGTTAGCAAAGTTTCTTCTTTTTTTCTTATCCAGGACGTTAACGTAAAGATCTAATTTATCACGTCAAAATGCCTTTTTAAGATTAATGTTAATGTAAATCTGTAACACTAGACATTTCATAGTGCTTTAAACTGATATCGTATCATGTGATTTGAAGCTTATCATCAGATTGTACGATGCATTCAAACGCAATTTAAAAAAACAATAAATCAAGTCGAACAATATACAGGGTACTCCTTGGTGAATTTTAAGCAAGTACAGTGTGAAAAACTTGGAAATCTTTCATTAGAGGATTTTTTTAATACATTAAAACGTAACAGTTTTTTTAAGGTTTCGCCAAAGAGTATAAATGATAAAAGACTGTAAAGAGACAGCTTTTCTTTTTCTTCTATTCTTTATCTATCCCCTTCAGCATCAACTATCATTTCAGAAAGGTGTAGAGTAATAAAATGGGAAATTATGTCCAGTTCAGCTCAATTTTGGTATCGGCTATAGGCGTAGGTCTTGAAATAGTATTGTTTGTAATATTAAAATTTCAAGTAATTGTGTAAGAGGGTTAGGAAAGGTATGTTTTCTGGCCTGAAGTGTCAAAACCGAAATAGTCTGTAGGAATTAGTTAGGTAGTAGTTTATACAGTTACGTTCTGCGTTTAACGCCCTTGTTTGCAACTCCGTTAGTCGCGCTGGTACTATCAGTCCGATATCGACAATACAGCCTATTATTTTTTATGTTTTTTTAATTTTGGCTCAAATTGTGTTCAGTAGTTAGATTACTTTAGTAAAACAAGTTTTTCTCAACGAAATCATTCATAAAGCATAGTATATTTATGAATCTAAACTGCTAGAAATACGTTGCAGTGTGTTTAATAATGTTTCATTTTATCTCAATTTAATTGACTGTTTATTTGCTTTTATAGTTTCGAATTTCTGACTTCCGACAGCATATGAATAACTACAGAATTCGTACGGAAATATTTAGGTATTGAAAGAAAAAGTAACAACTTGTCCTAATAAAATTTGATTATTATTATACTTCGTTTCAAAGTAGCTGATAGCACAAATCGCCTATCATAAACAGAAAACGGAGGTCGGGTGTCTCAAAAAATGTTATCTCTTATTTATGTTATACAATGTATCTAGACAAAGAAAGAAATTGTGACCAGGCCACCCGGTAATCGGTCAAATAAAAATAGGTAATAAAAGCATACGCAGGTAACCAAACGGTCCATAGCCGTAGAACAGGGTTATTTATGATTTTTGCTTAACGTTTATTATAATTCATATTATAATGAAAATACAAAGTAATTGTGCAAGATTTATATAGACACATATTCTTGTAAAAAATAAAAAAATTATAACAAATAATTGCAGGTGAACATTACTTTAACTATAATATATACAGCATTATTAACTAAATTCTTCATCAGAAAAACCTGCCTAAGTTAATAATTAACGGTTCGATCTCTGTAGTTTCGTCGATTAAGTCGTCAAGATCCCACATTTTCCCCTCCTCAGCTATAAGCATATATATATATATATATATATATATATATATATATATATATATATATATATATATAAAGAAGATGTAGGAATATCGCGTGATATGTTAACAACAACAACAAAGAGAATCATGGGTAATTCACGCAAAGTAAAGGGCTACTGAAATAGAGTGGTAACCGTGGACATGCATGTTTCTGGCTCATTTTGCCTCATCAGCACGGCATAACCAAATAATGATGTGAAATTTGGGAGCAAAGATGTTATGCGCCTCCGTGTCGATGTTGGTTGATGTCCTGAAAACTCGGGATCTTCCAATTGAAGACACAAATGAGCGTTTGGTTTCCCTGCTGAAATCCGTTATTTTGTGTTTTCCCATGTTTCGATTAACATCTTTGCTCCCAAATTTCACATCATTATTTGGTTATGCCGTGCTGATGAGGCAAAATGAGCCAGAAACATGCATGTCCACGGTTACCACTCTATTTCAGTAGCCCTTTACTTTGCGTGAATTACCCATGATTCTCTTTGTTGTTATATATATATATATATATATATATATATATATATATATATATATATATATATATATTGTAGCAATTCTTAAACCATTGTATATATTTATTATTTTGGATTTTTCTTTTGGGTATAGGTTTCGTTGAAAAAATTTTTTTTTAATTTTTAATGTTTTAATGTTTTAATTGTTTAATGACCTTGTTGTAAGCAACATGTTTTGATTTCTTTTACTTGTAGGTATTTCGAACATAATAAAAAAATATTTTGAAAAAGCCTACTATGATAGGCGAAACGTTTTAAGAACGTCGTATTTTTTCAACGAAACCTATACCCAAAAGAAAAATCCAAAATAATAAATATATATATAACCTTTGGAACGGAGGGTGATTTTGGCATCTAGGAACACCAAAACGAAAAACTGCATTGAAATTTTTCCGAAGTCGCGTCATGCCACACTCTACAATAGCCCTATTTCATTCTGAAATAAGCCTAAAAGGATTTCTTTTCAAACTACCGATGAACAGACACTTTCTACCCTCTCCATAAATTTCCGGGCCCTTTTTCACTAAGGTTTGCCATAATTTTGGCAATTTTCCAATTTTTTTGGCTTAGGGGAAGGTCAACTTCACTTTATATATCGATGTTTAACTAAGTAAGGGGAAGGGCGATTTTCTTCTTCTTGGTGGTGCATATGTGTGCATTAGAAGTGGATTCCGAAGCGACATGTTTTTTTTGAAAATTATCATTTGTGGGGCCAACTTCACTTTATATATTGAGGATTAACTAAGTAAGGGGAGAGGGGGATTTTGATTTTCTTGGTGGTGCATATGAGTGCATTAGAAGTGGATTCGGTTGCAGTATATTTTTTTTGCAAATTGTCATTGTAGGGGGGGGAGGCAACTTCACTCTGAATAATGCGATACTACTAGCTTAGGGGAGGGGTGAAAAGTATTATTTTGGTGGAGCATTATGGTGCATTACAAGCGTTTGATGGTGCAAAGTACAAAATTTGAAAATTCCTATTGGGGGGAGGGGCTAGCGTTTATTTGCCCCCCCCCTAAACAAATTGCTGTAGTCTCTCGGGAAATATGATGCAAAGAAAATCATTCATGGAACATATTGGTGCATTAGGAGTGCATTACGATTGGGGTGCAACTTTACTGAGCTACACAACACGATATTGAAAAAAAAAGACGTTAAGCTACTGTTTAATCAAGCCATTAAGGAAGTGACACCATAGAAGTCCAGCATGTTATTAAAGAAGAGGTGAAATATGGGATCTCGACTACTTGATCATCGGACCGTCGACCCGATAATTATAACGTCAAGATGAGATGACAGTGCCTCAGATGACGAAAAATATTATGATTTTTTATAATTTAATTTCTGTATAATGTATTTTTTGTATAATGTTTAATAAAAAATAAGTGTGCCTAATAATATGTACATAATGCCTAATTTCAATTCTGTTAAAATAACATATTTTCCTGTTTACGAGTACACTACCGGCACGACTTTGACACACCATTTTCAGTGTTTGGGAATGGATAACAACAGGCAAACCCCATAAATTGACCCAAACGTGGGTGGTACTACTTGCACTTGATAAAAAGAAAGAATTTTACTAAAAAAAATCAATACCAAACTATAAAGTGGTTTAAATATTCGTTGGGTCACTCAGTAGTCTCTTTGCATACCTAATGAGGTTTTATTACTCTATACCTTTCTGAAATAGACTACAATTTGGGTTCTAAGCCTGTTTTTAAATTCGGTTTTTATTTGATTATATTTCTGTATCTGTCTCTTCGCGTTTTATATGCAATTATTCTAGTTGTTTTCACGGATATTTATATATTTCCTAGTAATGTTCTATTCCGTTCATAGTATACTAGCTGACTTTTCGTTCTTATAAACAAACATCCATATTAAATTATTACATATAAAATACATTATAATATCACTCATAATTTTTTTCTGTGTTAGTCATTCTTGTCTTAATTATATCATTTTTTATTACCGTTCTCATACAGAAAGTTAATATGATGAAAGGGGACAAATAGAGTAATAATGTCCACACAATCACCCAGCTACCAAGTACCCAAATATTAAAGAGGCTGGAGTACATCTCCCGAATGAATAATTCTAGGATACTGAAAAAGTTGATAAAGCTTTGAGAAGGAGTAAAGAGATATATCATCTTTTAACCTCTTTCATCTATGTCTTTTTCTGTCTCTTTTGCTTTTGTTTAGAAAGATGGAGAGAAGACACATGTCGCAGGATTAATGGTGAAATTTAGTAGAGAATATTGAGCCAACAATAAAAAGAAAACTATCGTCGTTACTTTCTCCTGTCTTGGCAAATTTTTGATACAGATTGCGATATAATATCGTCATTTATTTCTGCTTCCATTTCTTCTTTGTTCATTGGTAATGATTGTACCTGTATTTCGTCTTTTTCCATAATTCTAATACTTGGATTTCAGGTATCCAATTTAAATCGTATTTTTGAGGAATTTTTGGATTAATATCGATAACATATTTTAAGTAAAATAAAATAAATAAATATCCTATTCTTGATTATACTTCTTAAAAAACAGTTTTTTATTTAAAAGTGTATTCGATATTTCATTTCAAATTTAGAAAACGTATCGAAATAACCGGTACGTTCATACCAACTCTTTCAACGTGCAAATGACCTGCAGGCTTTTAGTTTAATCATTATAATCAATCAGATTGAAAACGTTTTTAGAGTGTAGAAAGTAGAACCGCCTCTGTAAAGAATCTGCGACCGTTACACGGCAGTTCGCCAACGCCAAATCGCCCACTATACCTACCGGCAACCGATCAGCCGGCCGGTATTACAAGACACGATTTCCATTTTTAAAAGACCACAACATAGTCCAGGAGGAATCGGCGCATGAGTACCGAAAACTATTCCACCTCAATTTTTTTATGCGATCCTCTTTGAATTGCCCTACTGATGATATAAATGCATGTTGCCATGGGGCAACCTAGTGCCATATTGTTTAAACCGAAATTGTTTAAACAATTGGAAGAAATTGTTATTTTTTAACCGGACAATTTTTTTATATTCTTTATTGAAATACAAATAAAAAAGGTCCTATGACTTTTCACGATAAAGTTAATATTTTTAGGGATATGAATTTTTAAAGGTTCGAAAAATCTCAAATTTGGGTACCTTTGACCCATGAAAAATATATTAAAAAAATAAAATAAAATATAAATAATATTTTTTTTTAAATTCTTTATACAATAGTTAATAATATTCCTAATAGAGATTTAAGAAAATTTCATTGTTTATACCTGTTTTTTAATTGTTAATTTCGCGCGCTCACAAGTATGCGTCGCTACCTTTAAGTATCGCCGTCTCTCTCTGACTCATGCGCTGCATACGGTCTCTCTGTGTCCTGAATCATTATTAATCATTTATCTAAAAAACCATTAACTTTATCAAGATTGGTAAAGAGAGCAATGTTATTAATAATTAAATTGTCTACAATTTGTTTTTAACAAAAGTAATTTAAGTATGAATCGGAACATGTAATTAAAATTACTTTTTTGTTATTATCATAGTGATTTATGCATTTTTATCAACAATAATAAGATATAATAGTATTTGAAAAAATTTTGGAATCACAATTATATATAAATAAATAATAAGCTTTTGCTCAAACATACATTTGGAAAAATGCATTGAGTCCGGAATATAAAACATTAGATTTTGATCAGTTGGAAATGGGCTTTTGTTTATAAATAAAGGTATTAGCAAAGTATCATTCTCTAGTTTGTATCCGAAATTCGTAAAATCTAATGTTTTATATTCCGGATTCAATGCATTTATCCAAATGTATGTTTTGAGCAAAAGCTTATTATTTATATATAATTGTGATTCCAAAAATTTTTCAAATACCATTATATCTTATTATTGTTGATAAAAATGCATAAATTACTATGATAACAACAAAAAAGTAATTTTAATTACATGTTCCGATTCATACTTAAATTACTTTTGTTAAAAACAAATTGTAGACAATTTAATTATTAATAACATTGCTCTCTTTACCAATCTTGATGAAGTTAATGGTTTCTTAGATAAATGATAAATAATGATTCAGGGTACAGAGAGGTCGATGCAGCTCATGAGTCAGAGAGAGACGGCGATACTTAAAGGTAGCGACGCATACTTGTGAGCGCGCGAAATTAACAATTAAAAAACAGGTATAAACAATGAAATTTTCTTAAATCTCTATTAAGAATATTATTAACTATTGTATAAAGAATTTAAAAAAATTATTATTTATATTTTATTTTATTTTTTAATATATTTTTCATGGGTCAAAAGTACTCAAATTTGAGATTTTTCGAACCTTTAAAAATTCATATCTCTAAAAATATTAACTTTATCGTGAAAAGTCATAGGACCTTTTTTATTTGTATTTCAATAAAGAATATAAAAAAAATTTGTCCGGTTGAAAAATAACAATTCCTTCCAATTGTTTAAACAATTTCGGTTTAAACAATATGGCACTATGTTGCCCCATAGCAACATGCATTTATATCATCAGTAGGGCAATTCAAAGAGGATCGCATAAAAAAATTGAGGTGGAATAGTTTTCGGTACTCATGCGCCGATTCCTCCTGGACTAACAACACCCCTGCTTCTAAATTATGCGATTTAATACCAAGTGTTTGTAATTCGGATTAAGATAATACTTAGGAGAAACGTTCTGAATCTCAATTGTGGAAAACTCTTTTTTCAAATCTATGGGAATTAAAAGACAAAAAATAATTCCTTTAAACGCTTTACGAGGATTAAATAAAAACACTTCTGTAAACATTTGTGAAAAATGAAAAAATCCCATTTAGATTACTTTTATAATTAGTCGGTCAATCGAATATTCGATGTGGAGCAATTATAAAAATTTTAATATCGCGGTTTCATTTTACATTCATAAACGGAGGTAATAGCAATTATTTAAAACATCAAGATAGTAAAAACAAAGATAATATTTTTGTTGTTTAACATTGAATTAAATTGAAAATAATATTGATGTAACAAGGCACTGAAGTTCTATTTTTTATCACGAATGTGGAGTTATTAATTATTAAAACTCAAAATTTAGTGTTTTATCTGAAATTTATTTATTGGTATTATGTAGTCCGTTCATTTTGTATAAATGTATGTCATTTTAAGTATAACTTCACTATTGTACATCGTGTACCTTCTTCAATTATTTTACGTATACAATAATTACTATATCGTTGGCAACATAACATTTTCAGAATTCGTCCTAAAATGGATTATTATAGTGCCGATTTTTGTGCACTTTAGTGACGATTTCAAATAAAATATATTTCCAACCCTTTCTTTAAACACAGTTCATTTCTTCGTAATAGTCTCCAGTTTTTTACCGATTCAAATACTATGAACAAATCCTTGTGCGCTTTCAATATTCAAAACAATTAACCGGTGACCTTTCCCAAGAAACTTTTACGACCAACTTTCCATAAATGCTTGACGAGAACTTTTTATGCTTTTGTCTTGTCAAACTTTGGAGACGGTATGGCCTTCATTCACCCAAGTTTCGTCCAAAAATATATTCTTTCCTTCTTGTCGGAATTTTACCATTAATCGAATGAATTTTCTCCGCCAACGAATAATTTCGTCTTTTTCTACCCTTCCAATCAACCTTACCACCTTAATAAAAATGTAAACTTTAAAACTCACCAAATCGTTTAGCTCATATTAGCATTGTATATCTTGTTACAATTTTTTTAAAGTAGGATGTTGTTACCGTCTTAATTGTTCGGTACCAATTTCTCCAAGTTTCCTTGGATGGGACCAAGATGACGTATTATTATTTGAAACGGTACTGGGCGATAAACAATTAAGACGTATGGGAACGGCACTCTGGTTTTGGTTGGAGAACCGAGTCGTGGGTTTATTTGTGGAACGTTAATCAACCGGAAAGGTAATTAAAGGGCACCAGAAATTTTAATTCACAGGAAAAATTTCAAAAACTGCGATAAGCGAGAGAAATTATAAAAAGTGAGATATTTTTGGTAGTATATCTGTGGAGGTTTGGGAAGTACTCACTAAAACACGGTTTATTATGTTAACCAGTTTATTAACAGGTTTTACCAGCGTCAGTGAACAAAACATCAAAAATATTTACAATATGGGTACATGCATAACCTGGTACCGCAAACAAAATTAATATATACATAAAAACAATAAAACAAATTATCAATAAACACTACACGGTAATTGTTCGAGAAATAAATCGTCTCCAAGGAACAACAAATATACAAATCAAAATCATATAAATACACAAACGATAAATGTCGTAGAGTTTGCGAACTAAAAAATTAAATTATTAACGAAATTATTTTCCGTTTATTCAAAAAAGAAAATGTAGGATATTATATTATTAAATTACTTGGAAACAAAAACACATAGGCTTTGTGAAAGTTATGTCAATATCGGGAAAATAATTTAATCTAGATTTGACATGCACGCCGAATTTCCTAACGATTATTCTATAAAACATAAACAAAGGTTCTCTAAAGCAATGGCAATATTAGTAATCAATAAACTCGTTATCGTAATAAAATAGTTCTGACCGTATGGTTCTTTCGCTAAAGATATAGCGTGACACTAAATTAATCTTTCCACCATCGACTAAGAGCGGGTGCGATTACTCCAGGTAGGAGAGATACTAAATAATCATTTACTATACCTGAGTCCAATTGTTTCCATCCAATCACCACATTACTACTCAGGTGAAGATACTTGCATCAACGCCGGAGGCGTGGTTTCTCGATTAGGTCGATTTAAAAATATAGGATAGTAGGTACTTGTGATAAGTAATCTACCCTCACCGCGTGATGGAACAGATCACAGACACTCGGAATCTTTGGTAATTTAATGTCGGTAATAAACACAATAAACATACTTCGGTAATTTTAATTCGACGACTGAGCACAGGAAATACCGATACTTTAGTACGATACGATACGATAACTTAATTTTGATAACTAAGAAAATCACCACCGCTTCGGTGAAGTAATCTTCGTAGACTCAATCTCGATAGTGGCACTAAATAATGATACGATAATTCATGCTGACACTACAAGAACTTTTTTCAACTACTTGCGTTGAGAATCGGTCGCTGACTGACTCTCGTGAGGAGATTTTTGGGGATCGATAGCCTTTTTTCTGAAATTCTTTCCGAAAAATAACTGTAAAATTAGTTCTAAAAAGCCATATAAAAAGAATCGGGCAGTGAATGCACAAATTACGCTGTCTACCCAGAATTTCATAAAAGGTACCTTTCTTTTCCGAAAGTGATACTAAAACTATTGTGTACTCATCGTACCTTTTTGAAATACATCCAATTGTCACATCGTTCAATTGAAAATCCCGATTGAGCCGTAATAAACCTTTTTCGGCGTTCAAAGATGTATTATCTCCGGTAATTTTATGTTTATCTACACAGTTCGAAGAAAATATTGTTACGCCAGGGCCGCACTGGGATATAAATTATTCGATTTCGTAGGGCCAAATATAAAAAAAAATAAAAACGTTACAATGTTCATTTTTGATAAAAATGTATGAATTTTTCAACAACTATTTTTCAAAAAAAAACGTTTACCACAATTTCTTGAAAAACGAAACACAAAAGTCGATTCTATTAGTACAAGATTAATACTAATTTATACCCAAAAAATATTCCAAAGTATTGAAGTCAACCCACTTAAACAACCCCTGCTTCGATAAATTGACTAGCTAGCTCAATTCCATAATAATAATATTTATTCAGTTCACTTTTACAAAAAAAATTATCAATAAAAACAGAAATTGTGAATAAATACCCAGATATCTCAAATGACCCATAGTTTTTACTTTTCCGCCCAACCTATCTATATGCGAGAAAAGTATTGGTTACCCCAAAAAAAGTTGGAAATTTGAAATTTTTTTTTGAGTTATTTCAAGTTTTCCATCAACAACAACCCAAAAAACGGTTTTTAGGAAAAAAATTCTGTGTGTATGTCGTCGTCGTTGTCGTCGGCCACTTTTCGTTACATGTCTTGTTAGCACGATACAGCCTCCGGAGTGCAACAAGTCACCAATTTTATGATTAAATATTGTTAAGGACATGTCACAGACGAAACCTATTGATTTTCAGCTCACCAGAGCCAGCACAACGGGTGCTATGGTACTAGAAGTACGACATTTTAGTAATTTTTTGAGAAATTTCAGTTTGTTAGCACGATACAGCCTCCGGAGTTCATCAAGTCAACAATTTTATGATTGAATATTATTTAGGTCACTTCACAGATGAACCGTATTGATTTTCAGCTCACGATACAGTCTCCGGAGTATATACAAGTGCCCAATTTTATGATTGCATATTATTCAGAGCGTCTCAAAGATGAACCCTATTGATATTCAGCTCACTAAAGCCAGTACAACGGGTGTTATGGTACTGAAAGTACCAAATTTTTGTCAATTTTGGAGAGTTTTCAGTTTGTTAGCACGATACAGCCTCCAGAGAGTATACGATTGATCAATTTTATGATTGAATATCATTCAAGGTGTCTCACAGATGTACCCTATTGATTTTCAGTTGACTAGAGAGAGTACAGCGGGTCCTATAAATCCAGATATACTAACTTTTTGGTTATTTTTTGAGAAATTTCGGTTTGTTAGCACGATACATCCTCCGAAGTGTATACAAGTAACAATTTTATCATAGAATATTGTTCAGGGCCACAGATGGGGAAAAGTTAGTTTTAATATTTAAACCCGTTTATTTTTTTCCGGTTCACACCATACATATACAAATGTAGGGTATAAATAATATAATTTGAGTAAGAAATATTTAAATGTTTCAAATTCCATTGCGAGAATTACTCATTTTCTAACTAACATCTATTTTGTTGATACTGACATCTCGGCCTTTATTTCTCATCGATTCCATTGTTTATATTTATCGAATCGAAAATGTATATAATACACCGATCTCGTTCGTACCATAAACAGATAGCAGACAGTGGTTGACCTCAAACCTTTCACTAGTCAACATTTTCTTTCCAGCAGTTCGCAATAGAGCACAAACGAGAGAACTGTGAGTGCTAAATACCATGCGAGCCAGACAGCGTTCGCCGCATCACGCAAACATAACCGACATCGTATTTATAAAAGTCTACGATCTCTTGAAAAGAACAATTCGTAGGATTTTTGTTTATAACTATTTCGAAAGTCGAGGTTGCACATCCGGATGGTATTCTCTAACGGTTCATTCCGTATAAATAAATGAAAGGAGTGATTATTGAAAACCGCAGAACATATTTTATTGTCTTGTTAGTGATTAGTTGCCGTTGGAAAGCGTCGATGTCTCGGTACAGCTGATTTAAAATCCACCCAAATAAAAAGACTACAATAATCAACAATTAAAATTTGATATATGTACGTCAGATGATTTTATATGGGGAAAAAGTATTTGTTTTTGATTATTAATTAGTTGAACTTTGTCGAGTGTAGTAGACGTATTCAACTATATTAGTAATTTTAATTTGACAGCGTTAATGTTGAAATTAAATAGTTTATTATATACACATTTACAAATGAATCGTACAAATTGATTATTGTGTGAACTTCGACGGTATTAAGATCGGAAGGTAAACACGAACATAATGATTTCGAAACGTTATGTTTCGGCTTAATGAGGTAACCAATAGTAGTATATTTCTACTTTGGTTTTACTTGAATACTGACGGTATGTTTGACGTAGGCCCGGTTGTACTAAATTCATATCAAAGACATTTCAATCGAAGTGACAGTCAACATTGAACGCCGATCAAAGAAATTACTGTTGTATCAGCTCCGGTTCAAGTGATCTCACGATTAGGTTAGGTTGGCTACCATGAAATGTAAAGTTCCTAATATCACATGACACTTTCTGATGTTTTATGCGGTTTTGACACAATAAAAAAAAAGAAGATAAAAATGTTAAGTGTCGATTAAATGTTTTCAATTTTGTCCTCGTGTACGTGTACGAAGATTGTTTAACGTTATGTTTAAAAATCAACAAATATTTCAATAAAAGAGGAAAATATTTGGTAAAATTTGAGAAAACCTACCTGACACCGATATCGACAATTATTTTTTAATTATGTAAGGCACTTACTAACAAACACATAGCACCACAAATTTTGCTGCGGAAACACTTAACAAGCGTAGAAGAAGGATTTTCATTTTCGAATTTGTCCCTTTTCGAATGAATATTTTTCATATTTTTTTGTTGTATATATACATATATATTCTCGAAGTATAATATTTAATTTCTTAATAGATATGTGATAATTGTAGACTGAATCATTACGATAAACACTAGTTTTTTTCAAAATGATTTTGTTATGCTTTGACAACAATCTCAACTGACATTTGCTAATCACTGACATTAGCGACGTTGCCAAATTTATGAAGTTCTGAAATTACGAAAAATGTAAGTCCCGATTTCGTTTGTATGCAGTTACATCGATATTTGAATGGAATAGAATGAAAGAGTACCGATGCCAACATGAGAAATATTAAAAAGAATGAAGGTTACAAGAGAATTTAATATGGCATCAGGGGAAATAGCAAGAGATGAAGTAACTTTAAACAACAAATATGAAAATATAAAAAAAGTAGTAAAGAGAAATTTGTCAACCAGAAAAATTATATCACTGATACAAAAGATATATTTATCATCAACACAGGCAATACCATCATGGAAAATAGAGGCACACAAATGACGAGACATACCTCTGATTTTGATGATGATGTTGTAGAAGGTAATTAAAATTCTAGTTAAAATGTATTATATATTAATTTCTTTTTAGAGTCTGTTGTCCTTTCGGAACAAGAGATTATTGAGAACGAAGACAGGTCCGAAATTTCAGAAGGTCATTCAGAGTCCCAATGGTTAGAACGTGATTCTGCACTTTTGATGAAAACCCCAAAATCACACTTTTTAAATGCCAGTGGATCTGCGACAGTTGGCCACTTAACGTCAAGCCCAAGTATAAAAATGGCCGTCAACTTGCCAATGAAAATAAGTAGCAGTGGAATAACCCCGATGAAAATAAACGGTTTTAAAGATTAAAACTAACTTTTCCGCATCTGTGCAATATTCTGTCATAAAATTGTAACTTTTATACACTTCGGGGGATGTATCGTGGAAACAAACCGAAATTTCTCCAAAATTAACCAAAAATGTAGTATATTTGGATTTATAGGACCCGTTGTAGTCGTTCTAGTCAGCTGAACATCTGTGAGACACCTTAAAAAATATGCAATTATAAAATTGGCCACTTGTATACACTTCGGAGGCTGCATCGTGCTAACAACCCGAAATTTTTCCAAAAAGGACCAAAAATGTGGCACTTCAGGTACCATAGCACTCGTTGTACTAGCTCTGGTAAACTTAAAATCAATAAGGTTCATCTATATGATGCGCTGAACAATATTCAATCATCAAATTCGTCACTTGTATACACACTGGAGGCTGTATCGTGCTAACAGACTGAAAATTCTCCAAAAATGACAAAAATTTGGTACTGCAAGTACCATAGCACTCGTTGTAATGGATTTAGTGAGCTGAACATCAATAGAGTTCATCTTTGAGACGCTCTGAATAATATACAATTATAAAAATGGTCACTTATATTTACTCCGGAAGCTGTATCGTGCTAACAAACTGATATTTCTCCAAAAACGACAAAAATGTTGTACTTAAAGTACTATAGCACCTGTTGTACTAGCTCTGGTGAGCTGAAAATTAATAGGGTTCATCTGAGAGATAGTATGAATAATATTCAATTATAAAATTGGTGAATTGTTGCTCTCCGGTGGCTGTATCGTGCTAACAAACAAAAATGATAAAAATGTCGTACTTCAAGTACCATAGCACCCGTTGTACAGTCTATGGTGAGCTGAAAATCAATAGGGTTAATCTGTGAGATGTCCTGAACAATATTTAATCATAAAATTGGTGACTTGTTGCACTCCAGAGGCTGTATCGTGCTAACAAGACATGTAACGAAAAGTGGCCGACGACAACGACGACGACATACACATAGGATTTTTTTTGTAAAAACCGTTTTTTTGTGTTATTCTTGATGAAAAACGTAAGAATAACTCAAAATTTCATATTAGATAGGTTGGGAGGAAAAGTAAAAATAATTAAACCACAATTAAATATCCGTTAAAAAAATCCAAGATTTGAGTAAAAAGGTGAAGAATGGGCTCGATGTAAATGTGTGCTTGCAGAATTGCAAAAACAAGTATGTGCAAGGGAAGCATGATAAAGAATTAAGTTCATTGGAAAGAGATGCTGAAGAAAAGTGAAAACGGGCTTATTTATGAACAGCGCCTAGAAAAAATTAAACTTTTAAGAATGGAAAAGGCAGTTCTTCAGAAGAAACTCTCAGCATGATTGGAAAAATACGAATGTTTTATTTTATTATTAAATGTTTATCAAAATATAAAAAATATCAATTTTTTTACCCTTTTCAAAAATTGATAATAATTTTTTAATAAATTTAGTTCCAATCATGGACGATATTCTGAAAACTGATTAAAACTTGCCTAGTAGCATTTTTGATAGTAATTGCATTTTGCCTGATGTTTGGGTCAGGTATATAGGTATCGATGTCATTTAATAATTGGATTGCTGCTTCAGCCTCTTCGTCAAGTGGCAATTCATTGGTATATTCTCCTTTCATCATGCATATATTATGCTACTACTACAAACTCAACGTTGTCCAATCGTAGGCGAATTCCCAAGGCTTAGAGGGGAAAACGCCTTTTTAAAAATCTTTCAATTGGGTTTGAGATTAGTTATATAGATTTTCAGCATCTGTTCTAGGATTAGTCAAAGGGGTTATTAAGTATAATTTTATGCCATACCCACTGTCCCCAACTAGCAAATCTTCACCATATACACTGGCGAGCAAAAAATTGATGTCACTTTAGAAATTGCGAATAATTTTAGCGTCAATATTGATAAGGACATAATAGTATTAGTAGGCGTTAAAGCAACTTTTTCCGAGACTTGACAGCTATCATCAGCTGTCATTCGATTTATTAGAGTACGACTTTATGAAAAATGTGCCTTTGCGCTAATTGAACATTTACATTAACCTTGCATGTTTTCCAGTTTACTGTTGATTCTTTGTGTAAAACGATTGCGAAGTGAAGTGATTTAATAGGCCCATAATACCTTTAGATCCGATTGTTGTGGCAAGAATTGTTGCGCTGTTACAAGATGGTCGGGGGCAACGTGAAACTGCAAGAATTGTTGGTGCTAGTCTTTGTGGTGTGCAAAGGGTGTACCAGCGCTTTCTGGAGACTAGCCTGATCACTAGAAGACCAGGGTCTGGGCGAAAAAGAGTTACCACTCAACGAGATGACCGTTTTTTGGTGACCACATGTTTGCGGAATAGGACAACTACTGCGGTTTCACTGCGAAATCAGTTGGAAGAAGTGAGAAATGTCAAGTTAGTGATTGGACCATCAGAAGAAGACTTCATGCAGACGAATGGCTACAGGTTAACCGGTGCAACGCCAGCATCGGACTGCAAGATTGACATTTGCCAGGGATCACGTTCGTTGGAATGAAGATGACTGGAGCTGGGTATTGTTCTCAGTTGAGTCGAGTTTTTGCCTCACTGGGTCAGATGGACATCGACGAGTGTGGAGAAGACCTGGGGAAAGATATGCTGAAGTTGCATTGACGAGCGTCTTCCATTTGGCGGTGGGTCAGTTATGGTTTGGGCGGGAATCACTGCACAAGCTCGTACAGAGTTGGTCTTCATAGAAAATGGTTCCCTAACCTCTCACAGGTACATTACGGAGGTGCTAGAAGACCATGTTATGCCTTTCATGGTGACTATGGAGGAACGTGGCATTTTTATGCAAGATAATGCGAGACCACATACAGCCAGAATTGTCAGGGAGTATCTGGATGAGATATAAATTAGGCGGTTTGACTGGTCAGCCCGCAGCCCAGACATGAAATCTATAGAACATGTCTGGGACGATTTGGGACGACTGATCCACAGACACACGCCACCACCAAGAACTGCCCAGGAGCTGAGAAGATTGCTGTTGCAGGAATGGGATAACATCGACCAGAATGTGATCCGCAACTTAATTCAAAGTATGCCGCCCCGACTTCAAGCAGTCATCAATGCAAGAGGAGGGAATACACGTTATTAGTGTCAAGTTTTTTCATTTTGTTTGTTCCATATTTTCCCTAACAATAAAATGTTGAATTTCGCCCAAAATGTTAATTTGTTGCTTTTTCAGAATAAATCAGCTTACAAAAGAACATGCAATAATGTACAGTTTGCGAATACGATCTGAAAACGTAAAATTTCAAAGAACATGAAAATTTTAAGGTGACCTCAATTTTTTGCTCGCCAGTGTACTCCATGTTCAAACTCATGCGTAACCGTGGAGGTTAGAAAAATATTAGAATCATAGGCACATCCTGGCCATCTACAAACGATACTTCTAATACTTAAGTTAGCATCTATTCCTATATAGTTCAGCATGTGGTCGTCCTGGACTAATTAATTTTATGTGGGTACAATCAATTGCCCCTACACATCTGTCAAACATTGGTGAACACTATGTCAAATATTGACATTCTTCGACAGTAATATTGTTTTCCTTTTTAAAGTCTAATATAAACTAATTTTATAAAAACAGTTAATGTCATCATTGAAATGTATATGTATACTATTAGTGGTAAATATATGATTTTGATTAATTAATTTTTATTTAACCTTCTTCAATAAAATATCAATTATTGGGGACATATTATATCAATTTTTGGATAATGCTATCATGCCCTGCGATCTTTTATAGCCACTGCTAAACTGCATTTTTAACGTCATCTATTCGCTTGGAAGGTTACTAACGAACTTTATTTTACTGTAATATCGTCATCTGTGAATTTACCCTAACCAAGCTGTTTGGATGTCAATTTTAAAAAATAAAGTAATTTTTGACAAATGGGTAAATTTATGTGGAAACAGAAGGTTGAAGGAGAAAATGAGATCTGAGAATATTTACAACAATTGTAGAGTGTGTGCCTTACACTTTTTACCTAAAGATTTTGGTCCAAATAAAGTTCTGAAAAGAGGAGTTTTCCCATCAGTCAATTTACCAGGTAAATCTATAATAATTAAAGAAAAAAAACTAATAACTAACTAGGATACATTTATTCAATTATTGTTTTTATTTTCTATAATCTTTAGAAACAGTAACTGATGATGTTCCTTCCTCAATAATTGAAGCTGAACCATCAACCTCTTTAGCTGTACCACAAATTGGCACTGCATCTGTAACTGAGAGTCCTAGGATTTTAAAGTTACAGGAAGCTTTAAATGCTCAGTTTGTAAAACTGAGAGCTAAAAAAGCACAAGAATCCTGTGCTATTAATGAGGCTAGTTGTAGCTATTCAGTTGAACCCGAGCTGAAATTATCAACACATGCTGTTCAAGATTCTACTTCTGTCACACCAGCAGACTTGAATGCCACAGTTACTCAAAAAAGAAGTGAGTGAATAATCAATTGATTTATTAATATATAGGTGTTTAACAAAGAAATTTTCACAGAAATCGTAGATATTAGGTATAGGTCAATATTTTGATTTATTAAAAAACATGAAAAATTATTAGGTACTTAGAAATGCATTTATAATTTCATATTATTTAGTTACATAAAGTTTTGACTGTATACTTCTATTAGAATATTGTCTGAAATAGGGTTTAAAATTTAACATTTCAACAAAAATGTTATCTTAATGCAATGTATATTGCATATTCATATAATTTTTTATTGCTAATGATATTATTTTTTAATTTAGAAAGATCTGATTTACTTGCTGAGGTGCATGTATCTAGGGTTAAAGACCTATCACCAAAAGCCAGACGTCTCTATCAAATAGCCACTCAATTTAAAAAAAGACCTACCCGGTTTAGAAGAAGTCGTCAGTTGTTGTTAAAAAGGTATGCTGCTGAATAAAAACGGATAAAAGCTTTAAACAGCTTTTTGAAACAACATATCCTACTTTTAAGCCAAAATAAAATAACAGGTTGCTTAAAAAAAGTTTTTAAACTTTGTGTGACTGTTTTTATTTGTTTATTTAAAAAAACCAATAAAGGCATAATTTAAAAAACCTTCAGTATTTGATTGGCTTGCCATCTAGTAGTAGCTAGTAAACTGTGACTAATCATGCAGGTCTCTTTCTTTATTTTTTCCCTGTTGGTGAATAGTAACCTTTCACCACAATAGATGGCGCAGCACTCGACAAAACTTTGTGGCTTCGGACTTAGTACAGGAGATTCCATTCTTCCCCGTATTTAAAGTATTTATCTATGAATGCTATGTCAACCATTGGTATTAGGTACTGATAGACAAAAATGTTTTATTTTATTATAAAAACAAAAACTAAAATAGAAAAAGACGGTGTATATAATTCTCTAAACATCCTAGAAGTCGTAAAACATATTATGAAGTTTGTAGATTCAATGGTTTCTTGGTAACATTGGAATC
This sequence comes from Galeruca laticollis, assembly GCA_963921935.1. Classification (NCBI taxonomy): domain Eukaryota; kingdom Metazoa; phylum Arthropoda; class Insecta; order Coleoptera; family Chrysomelidae; genus Galeruca; species Galeruca laticollis. Next base: position 32,977,796 of record OY998179.1, on the reverse strand, counting down.
TTTGAATTTTGTTTCTTAACGTGTCAATTATTGGTACTTTTACCGTAATTAAAAAGTTTTTCAGAAAAATATCCCATACATTTTCTGAAGTACGATCAAAAACCTTCAAAATAAACTTGATTTTAGGTCATTAGCATAAAAATTAAGTTTAACATTGCCTTCTACCGGCTATATCTTGAACAATCTTTATTTTACAAAAATTGTAAAAAAACCAAGACACTCCTCTAAAAAACCCTACATTTTATATTCTTACACATTTTTCATTACATTTTGTTTTTTTAGTTATTTAAGAAGAGAAATTTTTTTTGAAAATTGAAACAAGATTCTATGAAAATTGCGATTTTTAAAATAATACGTACTCTAAATCGCTGAAATTTTGTTGGTACCTAAATAAAGTTAATTGTAGAAGGGTACGCTTCAATTTTTGTAATAACTACATCATTTTTTATAATTTTTTTTGGTGTAAATGCAAATTTGTTTTTATCACAACTTTTTTAATTTATCTGCTAATGACTTAACATCAAATATATTTTGAAGGTTTTTGATAGAACGTTAAAAAATCTATGGGATATTTTTCTGAAAAACCGAATTTTTAAAATTATTTCACGTTAAATACATTACATTTTGTTACCTAAAAAAGAGAGGTTATGTTCAAACAAATGTATCTCAGCGCCTATTGTACCTACATAGATCAAACAAAAACCAATTATTTCCTTTTTATATAAGCTTCATTTTTGCTAATAACATTTTTTGGAGGATCTCAATTTTCCGAGAAAGAGAACAACTGACGAAAAACGTGTTTTTTTTCATGAAAAATTCAGAATTTTGATCTGAACGAATTACTCGGAAACTATTAACTTTTCGAAAAATGCTTATAGAAGACTTATTGCTTAGAATTCATCCCTCTATCGAGTTCTGTAATTATTTTTAAGATTTGATTTTTCACCCCCTAAGCGAATGCACACTTTTTCATCATATCAAATTTGATATAGAGGATAAAAGTTAATTTCGAAAATTTCTTCCAAATTCCATAGATTTCGGAACCCAAACGATTCGGTCACTGGACTATTATTCTTTATAATCTGTCGTTATTCGAGGCCTTCCATTTCACTTTTTTCATTGTTCAAAGAATTGTTGAACATTAAATATTAATTCTTCGAAATACATTATTGGTCAATAATATTTTGCAAGTAAACTTGCGTATGTAAATGAATTCTTTTTCTCAGAAATGAATTTACTGCACTTCTTAGACCTTCGAATCTATTCAGCCATTCATGTTTTGTTCGATTGAATAATAATTCATTCCCCCCTGAATTTTCACACTTCAATAGTCGTAATCAAAGAGCAAGCGATACGTGGAAATATTATCGATTTACGTTCGAAATCAGTTGCAAATTTTATTTTGTAGATCTGTTTTCTAAAAATCTATAGCTGAACTGAATATGTTCTTCAGTTGTCTTCTTGTTTTTTGAAGCTATCCTTTATTCAAAACGTATTAAGGAAGTTTTTATGAAAATAGAAAACAGAAAGGAAGAGAAAAATTAATAATAACCTCTGAAAATGATCAATGGTAAAAATTTCGGGGAAAAAATGAAGAGATTGCACAGGGAATAAAAAATTGTTTTGCCAACCGCTGAAGTCGTTACAAACAAAAAAAAAGCAAAATATGCAATTTATAAAAAGGAAAAATGGGAAAATATTAACAGAAGAAAGAGACATTATGGAGAGAGTATTATCAAGATCTTCTCAACTACTCGCATGAACTGGAGGAACACATAGAAGGTAATGACGGAGTTGAAGCCGATTTTAACAAAACATTAGGTAAAGATGAATTAGAAAAAGTTATCAAGGAAGCACCCGCGATAGCAGTAATGATTAAAAGCATGGGTCAGAAATGAATAGATACAATGTTGCATATTTACAACAAAGTATGGAAAAAAGAAGCCAACGGACTGGAAGAAAGCACTAATAGTACCTATCTTCAACAAAGGAGATCACAAAGACTGCAATAACCACCCAGGTATCACATTACAAAGTACAGCCATGAAAATACTGGAAAAGATCATAGAAAAAAGAATCACAGTGAAGATCGCGAAAACATTTGAAAAACTACACAGTACCGTGTATTCACAATAAATCAGATGACTGAAAAAGCACTTAAAGAAAAAAGGAAATTTGTATAGCATTTTTGGACATAGAGAAAGCTTTTGATGCAGTTCCAAGACATAAATTATGGAAAATGCTTTCGGACAGCATGATATCACAACATGTTATCAAAAACATTCACAGAGTTAAGAAGTGAAAAAGACTTGAAAATAAACAAAAACAAAACAGAATTAATGATAATAAGAGGGAACAGAGAAAAATTAAACATTTGCATCGATGAAGAAAAAATAGAACAAGCTTGAGTTCGAGTTAGTACCCCCACATTAAAAAGCCTTTTACAGTGAAAACAGGGTTGGTACAAATTCTAATTCTTTGAGTCTAAAATAGTCCTAAACTCAAAGATTGAATTTATGCTGTTAAAATTTGATTTTGTAAAGGTGGTGGTGTTAGCTTGTGGATCAGTGGATCAGTGTATAATGTGCAAGATGTGGTCACATATAAAATGTGCAACATGAGATAAAATGTAATTTGTGTGTCTTAATTGTAATTCCGATGAAGACTGATTTCATATTTTACCTAATTTCAAAACGCTGATTAACTACTTAAGAAGTTGAGATTTTGTTATTATAAATGGATGTGTCTAATTTTAGATTGTTTTTCTATTAGATTGGAAACCGATTTTTCGCCTTTCTATCGATTTTATCTCGATACCTCTCATTAAATATTGTCTCTCATTGCTAAACAAAATTTTCAAACTCGTTGCTTTGAACAATATTCTATCATAAAATTGTTACTTGTATACACTTCGGGGGATGTACGAGTATATCGTGCTAACAAACCGAAGCTTCTCCAAAAATAAGCAAAAATTCAGTATATCTGGATTAATAGGACCTGCTGTACTCGCTCTAGTCAACTGAAAATCAATAGGGTGAGACACCTTGAAAAATATTCAATCATAAAATTGACCAATCGTATACTCTCTGGAGGCTGTATCGTGCTATCAATCTGAAAATTCTCCAAAAATGACGAAAATTTGGTACTGCAAGTACCATAGCACCCGTTGTACTGGCTTTACTGAGTTGATTATCAATAAGGTTCATCTTTGAAACGCTCTGAATAATATCCAATCATAAAATTGGTCACTTGTATATACTCCGGAGGCTGTATCGTGCTAACAAACTAAATTTTCTCCAAAAATGACAAAAATATCGTACTTAAAGTACTGCAGCACATGTTGTATTGGCTCCGGTGAGCTGAAAATCAATAGGGTTCATCAGTGAGATGCCCTGAATAGTATTCAATCATAAAACTGGTGAATTGTTGAACTCCGGAGGCTGTATCGTGCTAACAAACTGAAATTTCTCAAAAAATTACACAATGTCGTACTTTTAGTACCATAGCACCCGTTGTACTGGCTCTGGTGAACTGAAAATCAATAGGGATCATTTGTGACATGTCCTTAACAATATTCAATCATAAAATTGCTGACTTATTGCACTTCGGAGGCTGTATCGTGCTAACAAGACATGTAAGGAAAAGTGGCCGACGACGACATACACACAGGATTTTTTTTCTAAAAACCGTTTTTTCGTGTTGTTGATGGAAAACGTAAAAATAACTCAACAAAAAATTTCAAAATTCCAACTTTTTTTGAGGCAAACCAATACTTTTCTCGCATATAGAGGTTGGGCGGAAAAGTAACAGTCTTATAATTATTGAGAAGATGAACGTCTTGTATCTCTATAATAGCTGTTTTATACAACAAAACTGTATTTACTCTGATATTATTACACATAAATATTTCATATTGAGTTCTTTCTATATGTCCCAATGCAGACGTAGTTAAATAATGGTTATACTTAGAAATATCGGTTTACATAAAACGAAAAAGTGCCACGTCATTAGAATCCTTAATATTCGAAGTTCAATAACATAGAATTAATTGAAAATGTTGAATGTCTGTGTGAAAGAAGTCGGCGCGGCGGTTTGTTTCATTAATTAATCATTTTTAGTACCTACAAATTTATGTTTTGACTGGGTATTAAAGCGATAGGTTCATGGACATAGATAATTTAAATATTTTGTATATTTAATATACGCTGCAATTGTGATGTTTTAATGATCATGCAATTAAAACTAATCACAACAGAAAATAAACTTTTCCGCAACATAGTATATGTTGTATCATAGATATCGTTATAACTCAATTAACTTGAACTTGTTAAAGCTGAGATGAAAGGTTTTATGAAATTGGGATAGATTACATTATATGACTGGGAATAAATTTAAATTTAACCAAAATTGAAAAAAAAATGTTATTTTTCAATGAACAAAGAATATAATCGTAAGGAGTCTGACAGTTCGACCACGGGCCAGGTACCTGTTTTAAGTACACCGATCAGTTCGACCACGATCGCTCTTCTAGCGGATTAAGGTTGTGTTCTAACAATTAAAATAATTACTATTTACTTAACATATTATTTACTATTGAGGTGAATTATAATAAGGCATAATTTTTACAAAATCTTTTTGTGATAAAAGGCCATTTCTATATTCTGCTTTCTTAGTTTTAATAAAATCATTTAGTTTTTTGGTGGAATATTTTGCGGAATTTATTTTAATATATGTTTCTGCTTGAAAGTTTATTAAAATATTTACACAATTAAACAAACTTGGGTGAGAACTATAAAAATTAGAATAAAAATGAGAATGAAATGATTCACACGCGTTTGTGGTCCTGTACATACTATCTGTAGTACAAGCCCACATACTTGGGGGAAAATTACTTTCTTCATCGATTTGTGTCCTTTTTCACTAATCATACACTTCAAATCCATTTATGGTGCAGTTAAACTTCTGAAACAAACTAAATTGACTAGATACTTATGAAGGATAATGTACCCAGTATCTAAACGGCACTCCAGTGCCGGAAGAATGGAAGGTGGCCCATATAACTTCAATCCATAAAAAAGGTAACAAACTAGACTGCTCGAACTATAGAGGCGTATCAGTGACAAGTACTCTTAGCCAGGTCTGTCAAGCTGCCCTGAACAGCAGCCATAGTAACTTTCGTTGCAGCTTCAGGTTGTAATGCCATTGGAGATCGGAATACACGAAAGCAAGCAGACAGCACTCCAAAGGCATTCTCAGAAACTCTTCGAGCCCTGCTGAGTCTATAACCAAATATCCTTTTCTTAGATCCTTTGTCATGTATTCCAGAGTACGGTTTCATAATATTTGGTGAAAGAGGGAACGCGTCGTCTGCAACTAACACAAACGGGGTTAGGGTTGTCCTTCCTGGCAATGCCCGTGGGGGAGGTAAATGTAGGGAGTTTTCTTCTAGAGCTTTCTTGAAAAATGTATTATTGAAAACGCCTCCATCGGAGATTATCCCTTGACAACCCACATTAACATATATAAAATTGTAATTGGCGTCCACCACAGCCATCAAAACTATGCTAAAAAATCCCTTGTAATTAAAAAATTCCGAGCCTGAATGAAAAGGTGCTACTAAAGCGATATGTCTGCCGTCGATAGCACTGATGCAGTTTGGAAAGTTCCACTTTTCCTCAAATACCTGGGCGATTTCATTCCACTCTGCTTCACTCTGAGGCATCTGAAAAATGAAAGTAAAAGAAATATTAGTCATATTTTTAGCGAATTTTTTCTTTGTATATTTATTTATATTTATTTATTTTAGTATTTATATTTTCAGGAAGATGGACCACAAGACAGTCGAAGAAGGCATTAACGATGACAGCCAAGTTGTTCATCCCCAAAATTCTGAAGACAAACAAGCATCAACGCTTTCCCCTTCAGAGGTCGCCGGAACCAAAAAACATTCAAATCTCCAAAGGCACTAAAAAGCAAATCTGCAAGACGTCGATTAGTGGCTAGTCCCGGTTGTTCCAATGCACTGGATGAGGCTCTGAACGTCATGAGATCTCTTCAATCAAAAAGAGAGAACATCGATGATGAATATTCGTTGTATGGTGAACAGATAGCAATTAATCTGAGAAAGCTTTCTTCGTCCCGAACCAGGTTAGTTGTGCAGAATAAGATCAACCAATTATTATTTGAAGCTGACATGGGATATCTTGAATATCAGCATGGGTACAATGTGCCACAAGTTAATATACGGCAAAACTCTGGACCGGCCAATCCAATGGTGCCTTCATTCCTACAGACTTCTAACATGCCCAATCAAACGCAACCACCATTCTTCACTGACAACATGACCAATTCAACATCTCAATGGTTTTCGACGTCTGGATATTCCTCATTACCGTAGTCAATTTCATGGTATTCGTAATAGGCATCCCCGGCATCCACTAATTCATAACTGTCCAATATGGACCCCTTCCCTCAATAGTTTTTAACTTTTGTACTCAATTATTTTTAATGATGTCAATAAAAGTACTATTCTAAATTAATTTTGTTTAATTTTCCTTACCTTAATGTAGTCTTGAAGGGCCTCTACAATAGCGTCACAAACTTCAGGTACGATTTTAGAGATACATTGTTTGGAGATCTTCAAAACATACATTAGTGAGTGGTACGAATCACCAGTCGCAATGAAGCGCAGAGTGACAGCTAATCGTTTGCTTGCTGGAATAGCATCTCTATAAAAGGAATTCTTTTTTGATATTTTGGGTCCAACCTTGTTGAGTAGCATTTGAAAGTCGGATCGCTGCATTCGAAAAAAGTTGGTGAAACCAACGTCATTTCGGTATTCCGAATTCAAAGGGCCTTCTTCATCCAAAATTAAATCTTTCATTAATTCGCTAGCCCTGTACAGCTGCCGTCCTCTACTAAGGCTCGGGCGAATCCAAAATCTTCTTTGACGTCTTTTTGGGGGCTGATTTGAAGAGAGTATCGCCACAGCCATGGCTGACATAGCAACGTCATAGTCGGTAATCATTTTGAAAACACTTTAAGGACACTTTAAAAAAACTTCTAAAAAATACTCTTCAACGAAGTCACCAGTCTCGGTGTTGAAACTAAAATAATGTAGGTAGAAATAACCTTGTCGGCTTCGTTTTCGGTGTGGACGTCGTGCCGGCCCGAACGTACCCGCCCGGCTTAGCCCACCCGGGTCAACCCGCCCGGCCTACCCCGGCATACTGTGGACCCTGCTTAAGAGAGGGTCAATGGAACAATAGAAACGAGTGGACGGACAACGTCACGGGACGTTTCAAAACCGATCTTATTATTATTAATTGATCTTATTGTTAAACTTCCTGTACCTGACTTGAAGCACTGATGATAACGGAAGTCGAAGGGGCTTTGCAATTTTATTTATTATATACTCAATACAACGTATTTTCTTCATTTTTGTAATTTACAAGTGTAATCAGCAATTTATTTTTAAATAATATCTAATGTAGATTCAATATTAGCATACTAACGTAAACACTTTTTTCGGCAGCAAATAAGATAGCACCCACATGACTGCAAACTTTGTTGTTACCAGCCATAAATGTGCAGTGTGCAGAGCTCACAGTCTCTTCTTTAGTTACAAAACACCAAACATCCATAGATTTAAAATTCATTCCATTTGGCTGTTCTATACTAGTATCCATCGGAGGTCATTCCACTTTCTATACTTTTTGGTTTTACTTTCGTGAGATTTATACGACTATTTCAAAAGAAATCAATAGTTTTTATTTAGTGTATGACATAACTGTCAAAAACTTGACATGTATCGTGTGTGAGGAAGTCTTGTGCTGGCCACAACGCATTTTTAAAATCCATATTAAAATTAAAAATCTCATTAATTTATCGAAATGTGTATTACGCCAAAATTTATAATTCTACCTTGTCCTTTATTTCACCAAACTTGAAGAGCATAGAGACCGCTACAACTCTTTTCTGATTAAAATAAACTCGAAGCAATTTTATTTTATTTCGAATGGAAGGGTTTAATTCGACATCAAATAAATTAACTGCTGGTGGTATTTTTTCAAAGCTTTGAACAAAACATTTTCAAACTATAAATAACGCCGACGGAATACTATTTTATGAATGGACTCCGTAATTGGTTCGACCTTCTGAATTAAGGTTGTTTATGAATATTTAATTCGCCAATCCTAATTGGCAACACTGTATCTTGCATTCCACGACTCTCAATTCTACAGCTGATTCACGCGAAAAAATATTTTGTGACGCATTCAATCTTGGATAGTAAGTAATGTTCATATGACCCAGATCTCACAGTAATAATTTTAAACTTTACAAAGTACCAACGATTTAATAGACTGTTTTATAGGCGCCTGAATAGATCACGAATCGTATGTTAGTCAAATACTAGGAATTTCCTTTTTAGAAAATGTTATAATCGTCCGATTTTTACGAGGACCCGTTCAATTGTACAGTTTCTAAAGAAAATTGCGAAATGTGATACTAAATATATTGTTCATATTATGATATTTGAAAAATTATATAGAATAAGTGGTTCTGTTAATACCAATCACTAAAGGTGATTCACAGTAGGGAGGGTTGATACGATTAATCCTTGACCTAGGAAATTGAAATAAGTTTTCATTCAATGAAATCGGTTTGTGCGGCCTTTTATAGCCAACTAAGTTGCAATTAATTGTAGGCAGTTAAAACATGTCAGTTAGATTATGGTAGGAGATACCTGGTATTTTTTTAAAAACTGTAAAGTGTATCAACCCTCCCATGGTAAGGGAGCTTTGATACGGTGTAAAGGAGGTTTGATACAAAATAGATAAACCATAAAATACGCCCAACCATAAACTTTATTAGACCTAAAAGTACTCATTATTAATTGACATTGTGAAATTTATTAAATTTGACGGCAAATGATAATTTTCTTGTGGATCTGGCAGTCCCACCTACAAAATTTGGTATCGGTAGCTTCATAACATCTTCTTCAGAAACTAGACCTTGGTCTTCCACGTCAGGATATACGAAAATGGTATCCAGGCTTCTTCCGCTGTATAAAGTTTATTAAATATTCATCTCTCACTTTTTCTATAACTTGTCCAACATAGTGCTTTATTGTCTTTTTTGTTGTAAATCTTACTAGAACATAGTCCTTTAAGTTTACTACTCCTCTAACAAAATATTCAGCTTTTTAATTTTTCGACCTTAAATATTTGAGAAGTCGCAAAATTTACAACAAATTTTGTTTCTTCTCCCTTTTCCTTGTATTTGGTAACATATCTTCTTAGTGTCATTTTGTCTAAGAGATATTTATTAGCCGTACTTCTCAATTTACTTCCGTCTATAACTTCCTGGACGGCTTTTCATCCGTTCAGGTGAAGCTAGTGTTCTATTAGTTCTTTTCTTCCATTTGAAAGGCATCCTAAAATTAAAAAGAACATTGTATGTAGGTACAATCTAGAATTCTGAGAGAGTGGGAGGTTTGATACATTTATCAAATTTGAAATATTTTTAAACAGAATCCACATTCAGGCATCTACTTAGTACCAACTTGTGGAAAAAACACCGGGTTATATCATAAAAAATTTATAAATAGGTTAATCTCAACCAGTTTTTACTAAAATGCCTTACACTTACCTTCCGAAACATTGTAATTTATACAGTAAAAACAAATTTTTCTACAACTACTATGGAAAACACGCTTTTCTACACAAATTTTTATGCGCAAAGCAAGCCTTTTCATAATTAGTTTGATATCCGTTAGAAAAGTAATAATGTAGTGTGTGGGAAAAGTACACGTATGGTACTTTTCCGCACGGAATTGTCACTTTGCCCACGGAAATGTCAATGTCAAATTTTTTTGACAATACTTTATAGTGGGTTTCTGGGTGTTCAAATTTTAAATTTAAACTAAAAATTCTGTAAGTAAACTATTTTTTAGTTTATGTATTTCAGTTTATTGATTATAGATTATAAACAAATTCATTTATTACCCATTATTTTAGGAACTATGAACCGAGATCATAATTTATCTTTCGAGTTGTCGAATTCCGATATTGAGAATACTCCTCCAGATTTTATCGAAAAGGCTCAAAATGCAATCGAAAATTTGTTACCTGGAGTTTCAAAAAACAAATATCAAAAACAATACAGCAAATTTATGAACTGGAGGGAAATAAACAATATTAAATCATTCTCAGAAAATGTTTTGTTGGCTTATTTTCAAGAAATTTCTGCAAACTTTAAACCGTCTACACTGTGGTCTATATATTCAATGATAAGGAGCCTCACAAGTATCAACTTTTAACTAATTTTTCTATATTCTGTGTTCATTTCTTAAATTCATTCTGTTTAAGTTAAATAAAATACATATATAAGTTACTTTTTTCTTTAATTATTAATAAACGTAGTTGTAGAAAAAATATTGTGTACAACTCGTACACAAAGCACTTTTCCCACTCGCTGGATTTGCGCACTTGTTGTACAAACTACTATCTCTGCGCAAATTTCTTAAAACCGCCTCCTAATACAGCAAACAGAGCCCTTTAAAATGTAAAATATAGTCACAGCAAGCCTATTTGTTTGAAATATACTAAAAGCTCGGAACTATAGGCTTCAATTTCATAAGAAAAACAAAGCTAAAATGCAGTTTTATGGGCTTAAAATTTCAAAATTTTGAGTAGACACCAGAACCCCCGCTAGTTCATCCCTCCATCAGAATTTCATACTAGTTACGCCACTGAAATGTAGTAGTAGGAGGGAATCAGTTTTTTTTACTCCTCTATGTCTATACAATCTGCCCATATAGGAGCAATAAGTATTTTTTGTAGCAGTACAACATGAAGGCAAAATGTTCCATTGAACCTATAAATTAACATGCATGGTTTGACTATTTTTACTTATTAATTATTACTATTTAACTAACGTAATTAACCTTTAACTACACATGTCTAAAATAAGTCATAAGTACACATTTGGTGCATTTCATACACCAAGATTAAAAGGCAATTTGAAAGTAATAGTTACCTATTTTATCTATGTTTTGTTATACATATTTTTAAATAAAAACAATATTTAAAATAATTACCAGTTAATTTTGAAAATTAGTAACAAAATGATGTTGAAGCAGTTATAAGTATGAGAATGCAAAAATATTTAAAAGAACATCATAAAAAAATAACACTTTAATACTAGAGGACTGCTAAAACAAGTATTTTATAAACTAATATAAATAAAAAAAATATTCTGACAAGACAAACAAAAATATTTTTCAAGTAGCAACTATTTATCACAATGGACAAGAAACAATAATAAATAATAACCGCATATTCCATGCGTACTGGTTTGCCACTTGTATTACCAGTAGGGTTGCCAACTGTCCCGATTTAATCGGGATATCTCGATTTCAGGTGCCCGTATCCCGTGTCCCGACGGCGTAGCTGGCGGGACGCTAATTGTCCCGATTTTTACTCCAGTCGGTCAGAAATGAAAATCACCCCTAGTTTACAGTATATTTTTTATAAACCGATTTTGAATTTTTTTACTTGCATCTGATCACAAAAGTTTATAGAAATAAGTTGATTTCGACGTGTCGCAAAATTTTTATTCATGAAAAAAAGTAAAATTTAGTTATTTGTGTAACTAGTGCAAAAAGTGCATATTTGTTACACGATGCATGAAGTTTGCAGTCGAGAGCTGCAACCATGCTGAGTGCAACAAATATGCTTTTCGCACATGTTACACACAACATTTTTTCTACGACCGAAATAAATATGTTTTTAAATCAAATTTTATTAGACTATTTTACAACAGGTACAACAAAAATTACTAATAATTTTACATTGTTGAAATAATTTCAATTTTGATATCGCAATTAGCGATTATTAGTGATGGAGAAACTTCATTTCCATTGATTTTTTGAGTTTTGGTTTTATTTTTGCTTGTAGATGTCTCATCATAAAAGTCCGTCCTCGATGCCTAACCAATCATCTTAGAAGTCCATCCTCGATGCCCAGCCAAGCATCTTAGAAGTCCATCCTCGTACTTGGTTCACCTTCTAGAATTTGAGCAGCTATTTCTGTTTTCTTAGATATTTACTCCTCAATGTAATCCAATTCATTGACAATTCGAAGTGTTTTTTGCACTAGCGCAACAAAATAAGTTACTTTTGGCACAGTACATAGTTTAAGAAATAGTCACTTTTTGCACGATCTTAGAAAAAAATATCTAGAAATCTATTCAAAAATTAGAAATACAATAGAAAATCGATTTAAAACAGTATTTGTTGAGTTAGAGCTTTTTGTACATCAACGCGCGGGTCAAAATTCATGTTCCCCTTCTCAGCAATTATTAGAGATAGATATTCCCGGTTTTCTCCAGTATCATCCTAATTGTTTTACTTACATATTAATTTTTATTTATCCGGATTACTCTAAATTTACAAAAAGTTTTTTAATAAATAACCATTTTGCAGCATCTCCAAATAAATCAACCTTTTTATACAGGGTGTCCCGGGACTAATGGGAAAAAAGTCAGGAGCGTATATTCTGAGCCAAAATAATGTTAGTACTTCATATAAACTTTTTCAATGCAGGCCCTCGTTTTCGAGTTATAGGCCTGCAATTGAATTTGGTTTTAATTTTTATTCTTTGTACTAGTTATTTGATCTTTATAAAATTCACGGCTTAGCTATAATATACGTGTATGTTTATTTTGGTAAGGTGAACAGATTTACAGTAGTGCCTTGAAGCCAGGGACGGACTACTCGCAATGGTTAGTGATCCAAAAATTTTGCAGGGATGGCGCACCGTGTATGAAATGATCTAAATTCACTTCCCCATGCATTAAGCTAACGAAAAGATACTCTTGTTGGAATTCGATAAAATAAGCCGTTTGGCTAATATTTACAGTTTTATTAATGCACTACGTACCAATTTACCCAATTTAATCCGATGTCCAAGATTTACCTACAGTACTTCAAAAAAATAATTTGATGATAGCAGATGATAAAAACATTGAGAACTTATTTAATGGCAGTTAAATATGTAGGCAAACAACGTAATTAGTTGCTTTTAATCAAAATTACGAACACAACATTATTAAGCCATTAAGAAAACCTCAAAAAACACAAGTTATAAAACATTAGACTAAAACTAATTCCTAAGCAACAACAAAAACTAACGTTATTCTAATAAATATTCAATATGAGCTCCTCCCACTTCCACGTACAGTCTACGAAGGTTGTTTCTTTGCACTTGAAATAGCAATCCCATATTATTTCTAATAACATTGCAGTGTAACACAATTTTGTCTATTAAATCTTGCCTTGTTTGCACAGGTGTTGCGTATACCTTACTTTTGAGATAACCCCAGAGAATGAAATCCATAGGATTAACGTCTCTTGATCTCGGTGGCCATTGAAAAGGGCCTCCACGACCAATCCATCTATTAGTAAACCTTGTGTGTAAATGCTGTCGTACATCTAAACTGAAATGAGGAGGTGTGGTAGCACTTCATCAAACAGGTTCTATAACTCATTTTGTAAAAACTCCAAATATCTCTGAGCGGTCAAAGTACCGTCAATAAAGTATGGCCCTATCAAATGATTTCCAACTATTTCTGCCCAAACATTAACCATGAATCTATGCTGGTTCCTAGTTTGGATAATGCCATGTGAATTCACATCATCCCATAAATGCATATTATGAGAAATAATGACTCCATCTCTGGTGAAACCGGATTCGTCCATAAAGGGAACGTTACTAATAAATGTATTGTCTGTTTGTTGTTGTCGCAGAAACCACTGGCTGTACTCAAGTCGTGCAGGATAATCAGCCACTACCATACTGTGTACATTTTTCATGTGAAAAGGATACAACAGCTGTTCTTTCAGGACGCGATGAACAACCGATTTCGAGACGTTACGTTCTCTTGATAATTTTCGTAAACTCGTTGATGGTTCATTATCAACTGCATTTAACAAGTCTTGTTCAACTGCCACAGTACGTAAGCTTCGTACTGGACCTTCTCCACCTTTTTTTGGCAAAAAATTTCCTAAAATTTATTAATGTGTTTTGTATACATGGAAAATTACATTTACTTATTCATACCTGTTTCTCATAACCTGAGATCAATACGCTCAAACATTCGTCTGTCTGGCAATGCTCTGTTTGCTAAATGTTCTGGATAAAGCCTTTTGGCCCCTCTAAACAGTTTCAAGAAGTCAGTCCATGCATATCTCCGTACTCAATAAAAGTGAATTGAAACTGTTAAATTAAGGACTTATGAATTATTGACAAGTACTGACTACGAACTATTCTACACAACGTTTGACAACTAATCCTATGGTTACTTGATAAACGGTAAAAACACTTTTAAAAAGTTTTTAACAACTTTCGAATTAATAAGTTATTAATGTTTTTTATCTTCTGTCATCGTTAAATTATTTTTTTGTAGAACTGTTGGTAAATCTTGGACATCGTACTAATAAGTTAGTTTTACCTCGTTGTGTACTTATGAAAATGGTGAATGCGTGAATTGGTACCTAGTGCATTAATAAAACTGTAAATATTAGCCAAACGGCTTATTTTATCGAATTCCAACAAGAGTACGTTTTCGTTAGCTTAATGTGTGGGGAAGTGAATTTCGATAATTTCATACAGTATGTGCCATACCTGCAAAATTTTTGGATCACTAACCATTGCGAGTAGTCCGTCCCTGGCTTCAAGGCACTACTGTAAATCTATTTACCATTCCAAAATAAACATACACGTATATTATAGCTTTGACGTAAATTTTATAAAGATCAAATAACTAGTACAAAAAATAAAAATAAAAACAAAATTCAAAATTAAAACTTTGGAGGCCTATAACTCGGAAACGAGGACCTGCATAGAAAAAGTTTATATGAAGTACTAACATTATTTTGGCTCAGATTATACGCTCCTGACTTTTTTCCCATTGGTCCCGGGACACCCTGTTTATGTTTTTCTAAATATGTCGCAAAAAAATCTGTTGCATAGTCCCGATTTTATTGTAGCCGTCCCGATTTTTTTCCCCATTAAATCCCGAAAAACTCATTTTCAAAGTTGGTAACCCTAATTACAAGTGATGGTCACTCGCCCACAGCAAAAGCACCTCTTTCGGATTTTCCTTTGAGGTTCTTCGTCCTGTTGCTATACTAGCTATTTGTATTGGCGAAAGAGAAGCTGTATGTCAGATGGCAAACATTTAATTTCGACTCTTTATCCACGTGCGGTTTTATCAAGGACATAGATAACGCCTTTAAATGACACAAATGTACTCACATAGTTACACGCGCGGTGTATTCTGTTCGCCACGTTGATTAATACCCGGAATTCAAAGACACAACTACAATATCCGTTAAAGTTTCCTGGCTACGACTGCAAGTGAGATGTACACTACACTTTGATGAAATAAAAATGGCGTAGAATATTTGGGTTATAGCTTTAATGTTGAATTCAGGTGCTTTCTTTGGATTAATTTTACTTATGGTATATTTGGATTTTAATCTTTTTATAGGCATTTGATAAGGAGCATTTTTGAAATAAATACTGAAAACGTAGAAATTTACAGTTACCAAAAAGTAGAAACTTTTATGGACCTGGGCTAAGAATTAACTAGCAGACCAAATATAAAAACAGAATTCTGAAGGGAAATACATATATACAGTAGAAACGGTGAAGCTTTTCCATAAAGTGACCCAATATACGATTAACCTTGATTAAACAATAACCGAAATCCTAATAAAATAATACAAGTCAGAGCGAAAACGTTACAGTTTGATCGCTATCAAGAACTACCAAATGAGAATTTTGAATCAAGACCGATGTTCAAAGACTTTCCCTGTCTTAAATATTATGTGCATTAAAAATAGCCCCAAAAAGTCGATTAACACGTTACTGCCAACAATACATTTAACAAATTATTCCCGCGATTGTAATAAATAATATAATATTTTGGCAAACACATTTTTCTCATTTCCCAATGGGAAAAAAAAACGTTTTGTCTATTTAAATGGCTTTTCCCTAAAGGGCTAATCGTTTCGGGAAAAGTAATGATCTTGCAATCACTTACCTTGCTCAATTTTTCACCCTCATGATGTGGTAAAAGGGACCTTAGAGATTGAAATCCGTTATTGATGCTCTGCATACGTCTCCTTTCGTTACTGTTGGCGATTTCCCGCCTTATCCGCTTTTCCTGATCCATAGTAGCCGTTGGGGGTTCGCCACCCTTGTTTATCCTGCTGCAATAAACAGAAAAGGAACGTTTAGTTAAAAGGGATTTTAATTAACCTTCTGTAGGTCGTTTTACGGATTAAATTCGGAAGTATATAGTTATTACTCTATTTTTGGTGAAATTGAAGGAAACTTTATAAAAGGGTTGGGCTGGATTTTATCAACATAAAAATTGGAGAAAATTATTTTTCAAGTTGCTTGCACAGTATTTATTACTAATACTACTACTATTCCTTGGCGTTGTAACCCTTAATGGGTTTTAGTCGGCTACACAATTTATACTTGCAAATTTGAAATACCGTGTTTATGACAGGGAGCATTGTGTAAATGTTAAATACAAGAATGCATAAAGACCACAGATACTGCCTCCTTATAAATTAGAAATTATCCTTTATACCTGCGTCCTAACAGCGTCGGAGTAATCACCAACCAGGTAAAGCAAGGGTGCAGTCATCAGTCTATGACTTTTCATCGTTGTGCATTGTGCAAATAAAAATGGCAGTGTTTCGTCCATGGGAAAACATTGTGTCGAATGAAATGGAAATAAAGAATAAAGTGATTGAAATTAGTGACAACAGTGATACTGAAGATGATGTTTCGGACAACAGGAAGGTTAAAAGAAAACATTTGTCAAGTGACGCAAAAACGATAATAAAAAATGTTTACCAAACTCTAATTGAAAAAGGGTGTTCAACTTCTTTCACCGTGACAAGCGAATTAACAAAAGCTAATGTATATACGGTAAGGGACATTATAAACAAGGGAGAGACAGAAACGAGAAATGAAACATTTTCCTAGAATCGATGAAGCGGCGGGAACTGAAATAAAACAACAAATTTACTATTTTTACAAAGAAAATGGGGTGCTAACAACGTCTATGATTTTGGAAACACTGAAAGTTTCGGGAATCGAAGTAACCTATTCGGAACAATGATTTCGGAAAACCCTCAACGGAAATATGAGCATCATGGAAAGTGGACGATTAAAAAGATTGCGTTGAGAGTACGTTATATAAATAAGAAGATTTCGCCAAGAAGGTCGATACATAGTTTGGTTGGATGAAACATGGTACGATAGCCATGACGTTATAAAGAAAGGATGGACTGATGGCACAAAAAGTTGTTGTCTAGAGGCCCCTCCGTCTAGGGGAAAAATAATAATAATTTTACATGCCGGTGGCAGCGATGGATGGGTGTCCAATGCCCTGCTGTTCTCTGCAAAAAATATAAAAAATTGATCAGCCGACTATCACGAAGACATCAATTCATCACTTTTTGAGACTTGGTTTCAAGATCAACAGTTGCCTAATTTGCCCGATAAGTCTGTCATTGTAATGGACAACGCCAGTTATCATTCAAAACAAATTAACAAGAAACCACCACAAGCACGAAAAAAGCAGAAATCCTACAATATATGGCTGAAAATGATATAGAAATACCTAAATCAAATTGCACCAAAAACGATCTTCTAACCATTATAAAAGACCTGAACATTCTTACAAAATATCGGATTGACACAATGGCACAAGCAAAAGGACATACGGTACTGCGTCTTCCGCCCTACTACTGTGTATTCAATCCCATTGAACTTATCTGGAGTACTCTAAAACGGGGAATTCGGCGTAAAAATACAGCTCCAAGGCTAAGTTCTGTTGTAGTAGATTTAATTAGAAGTGAGGTGGAAAATATAGACAGTATTTTATGGAAAAATTGCATCGCACACGTAGTTGAAGTGGAAGTTTCATATGTGTCTCCGAATGTACAACAATTTATAATTAATTTGGACGAAGACAGCGATAATAGTGACCTGTTTGTTGATAGTGACGATGATTTATAACGCAAATATTTGTTATTATTGTAACATATTATGTATTTATATATATGTGTGTATATATCATTTTCAAGAAGTCAGTTAAACAGTTTCTGATTGAGAAGGTTGTTTATGATGTAGATGACTTTTTACTTTACTGACTGTTCTCGTATACTGTGTCTTTTTTGTGTATTTGTAGATATATATTTATGTATAATATGTACTTTTGTTTTGTTGGCATGTCCAGCGTAAATCTAATATTTTTCTATGTATGTTTCACTGAATGAATAAATGTATTATTATAAAAAAAAAAACGGTTTTAAAGATTAAAACCAACTTTTCCGCATCCGTGGCTCTGAACAATATTCTATCTTAAAATTGTCACTTGTATACACTTCGGGGGATGTATTCGTGCTAACAAACCGAAATACCTCCAAAAATAACCAAAAATGTAGTATATCTAGATTTATAGGACCCGCTGTATTTGCTCTCGTCAACTAAAAGACACCTTGATCAATATTCAATCATAAAATTGGTCACTTGTATACACTCTGGAGGCTATATCGTGCTAACAAACTGAAAATTCTCCAAAAATGACAAAAATTTTGTACTTCAAGTACCATAGCATCCGTTGTACTGGTTTTACTAAGTTGAACATTGATAGGGTTCATCTTTGAGACGCTCTAAATAATATCCAATCATAAAATTGATCACTTGTATATACTCCGGAGGCTGTATCGTGTTAACAAACTGAATATTCTCCAAAAATGACAAAAATGTCGTACATAAAATACTATAGCACCTGTTGTACAGGCTCTGGTGAGCTGAAAATCAATAGGGTTCATCTGTGAGATGTTCTAAATAATATTCAATCATAAAATTGGTGACTTTTTGTACTCCGGAGGCTGTATCGTGCTAACAAAATGAAATTTCTCAAAAAATTACAAATATTTCGTACTTCAAGTACCATATCACCCGTTGTACTGGCTCTGGTGAGTTGAAAATCAATAGGGTTCACCTGTGACATGTCCTTCACAATATTCAATCATAAAATTGGTGACTTGTTGCACTCCGGAGGCTGTATCCTGCTAACAAGACATGTAACGAAAAGTGGACGACGAGAACGACGACGACATACACACAGGATTTTTTTTCTAAAAACCATTTTTTCGTGTTGTTGTTGATGGAAATCGTGAAGATAACTCAAAAATAAACGGTTTTAAAGATTAAAACTAACTTTTCCGCATCTGTGACCCTGAACAATATTCTATCATAAAATTGTTACTTGTATACACTTCGGGGGATGTATTGTGCTAACAAACCGAAATTTCTCCAAAAATAACCAAAAATTTAGTATATCTGGATTTATAGGACCCGCTGTACTCGCTCCAGTCAACTGAAAATCAATAGGGTACATCTGTGAGACACTTTGAACAATATTCAATCATAAAATTGATCAATCGTATACTCTCTGGAGGCTGTATTGTGCTAAGAAACTGAAAATTCTCCAAAAATGACAAAAATCTGGTACTTCAAGTACCATAGCACCCGTTGTATTGGCTTTAGTGAGCTGAATATCAATAGTGTTCATCTTTGAAACGCTCTGAATAATATTCAATCATAAAACTGATCACTGTATGTACTCCGGAGGCAGTATCGTGCTAACAAACTGAAACTTCTCCAAAAATGACAAAAATATCATACTTAAAGTACTGTAGCACCTGTTGTATTGGCTCTGGTGAGCTGAAAATCAATAGGGTTCATCAGTGAGATGTCCTTAACAATATTCAATCATAAAATTGGTGACTTGTTGAACTCCGGAGGCTGTATCGTGCTAACCAACTGAAATTTCGCAAAAAATGACAAAATGTCGTACTTCAAGTACCATAGCACCCGTTGTACTGGCTCTGGTGAACTGAAAATCAATAGGGTTCATCTGTGACATCTCCTTAACAATATTCAATCATAAAATTGCTGACTTATTGCACTCCGGAGGCTGTATCGTGCTAACAAGAATTGTAAGGAAAAGTGGCCGACGACAACGACGACGACATACACACAGGATTTTTTTTCTAAAAACCGTTTTTTCGTGTTGTTGTTGATGGAAAACGTAAAAATTACTCAAAAAAAAAGTTTCAAAATTCCAACAATTTTTTGGTGTAAACCAATACTTTTCTCGCATATTGAAAGGTTGGGCGGAAAAGTAAAAAATTTCAAAATTCCATCTTTTTTGGGGTAAACCAATACTTTTCTCGCATATTAGATAGGTTGGCGGAAAAGTAAAATTATTACATCATATTATAATAATGAAATAATTTTTCTTTTACCCTAATATAGTTGTGTATAATTATAATGTAATAATTATATGAGTCGTTTTTGTTTGTAAATCCATAAAATCATTGTCAAGAAGCAATTGTTTTCTACTTTGCTTAAATTTTTAAAGACGTTCCTGCGTAGGGTCGGACTGTGTACTTGGTCTTGATTTACAACTATGCTATTTACGGTCCATAAATTGTTCTCCACTGAGTTAACACCGGTCAAAGATAATAAACACGGTATTTCAAATTCGTAACTATACCTCCATCTCTTCCTGTCTAGCATTGTTTTACCTACTTCCATTTTGTATTTCTCATATATTTCTTATGCTAGTCTTAAGAGTCTGTGTGTCTCTTTAAATTCTTTAATGATGTTTGAGGTTTTATAAAGATCTACAACTCCTTTAATGGATATTTCTCTATGTTTGTATCTCTAACGGGTCCGTAAATTTCCCGTAGGATCTTTCTTTCAAATGTTTAAGACGTTTTTCATTTGCAACAGTCAGGCTACATGCTTCACAACCAATCATAATGACAGGTCTGATGACGGATTCGAAAAGAGATACTTTGGATGATGCTGTTGGACCCTTACAAGGTCTGTAGTACGAATTATCAACTGTTGTCGGTTTATTTATTTCCTGTTTCTTCTGCGTCTTCTGTTTAAAAAAATTCCAAATATTTGATCTGTTCGAAGTTGTATTCGTCCAATGTTATGTCCAACCATACCTCTGTTATGGACGTTTCTGGTAGTGTACAAGTGTACATATATTTTGCATAATCTCACGATGCAAGCTTGTTTCTTGAAACTAATTAATCAATGTTGTTAACAGTTCATACTATACTGTCCTCAAAAGAGGGAGATTTGCATCATCAGCTGTTCTTGGATTATAAAAAAGCTTCATGCTGACTTGCCAGCACAACTGTGCTAAAAAATGCCAACGAAATTTGGAAAACGCCGGCTAAAGAGAAATTAAAAGAATAAAGAAAGGTTTATAGAACATATAAATAATGTTATACGAGAGTGCAAGGTGTAGGCCACGAATAAAAATGGTGGATTAAGCCAAAAATGTATGTAAGGATAGAACACTAATGTAAGATTAGTAATAAAAGTTTATTAGGTTAAATTTGAGCACATTTTAATATATTTTGATGTTTATTACATTATCTGTGATTGTTTATTAAATAACAATATGAATAAATAATATACGCATGTATTGTGAGTTAGAAATATCTTGTTTTATTTATTATTACAACAAACGCGATTAAAACAATAACAATAGTATTTTAGCGACTGTTCAGTATTTTGCGCAACATAATTGTAACTTTTAAGTAAAAATTGTCACTTGGGAGTTACGTAACGTTAGGGGAGGGAGAGGAGGGAAGGGGTACAGAAAAACGTTACGGAATGTTACATTGGGGGGGCGAAGGGTCAAATATATATATATATATATATATATATATATATATATATATATTGTATAGGGCATAAATATTTATCAATATATGAATATAATAATTAAAATTTTATTTGCCCCACGTTGCTGCGTCAAATTTGTATAGGTTTCTATATTATTTATTATTTGAAACTGAATAATCGTTAAACATGTATAACAACTCTATCAAAGGGTAGGGTTCAATTGCGCCATTCAAATTTACTATAATTATTGGATTGTGAAATTAAAATGAACAAACTTATGATTTCAGGAATTTTTTTAAACATAGAAATGTATAAACAGAAAATGTATATACACTACGGAAAAATAAACTACAATTACTTTGGAACAATAAAAATGTTAGATTGATTACTAATCATGAATGCATTCCTCTTTGATTTTAAATAAAGGCCTATTTTAATTTAGAGATCTCTAATATAATATTTTAAAAGGGTACCTTTTATTTACTAAGTTTGTATCCACTTCAAACTAATCTTTAGTTTCAATTTCTTTGCTTTTGTACTGTCCAAATAAGCAAACCTGGAGCTGAAGTAATATCACCATCGCTCGTCATCAAAGGATGTATTATTGTAGGTACTACTTTTAACGAAGGTTTTTCATTGGAAAAGTCTTTAGGTAAATATACTTTTAAAAATAACTTATTACCACCAGAATTAAAATATGAATCGTATTCTTCTCCTTTGATAACTTCAGCTACACCTTTTATTTACAATTACAGTTCCAAGAAGTGAACTTTCACTTTTCCTTTCTAGTTTTTCTTAAATGTTTGGTGTCTTCTCTGCCGTATATATAGCACTGTACCACTAATCAAATTGCAATTAACTCCCTTACGGAGATCCCCGACGTTTATTTTCCACCAAAACCTTTCAAAAGATCAGTTTCACTGTTTATACTATGTTTTTATAAGTTCTTCCCTAAATTTTTCAACATTGACGAATTAAATTATTATATTACTTTCAGTTTGACGTTTTAAAACATCACTGACGTTTTTCATTCCCTATCATCATAATCAACCTCGTTCCGGGTTGCTAGCGAAACTTATCTATCTATACATTATGAATTGTATAAACATTGTGTCTTTGTCGACGATTCACTGTGTATATTACAATAAACCATTAATTTTTAAGCCGTATATGAAGCATGAAATAACATTTTAGTATTAGAAATTAGAATGTATATAGATGAGGATTCTTATACATATAAATATTAACATAACTTATTTACTATTTATTACAAATTCCTGAAATCCCTTGCATAAAACAACATATTTACTAACTATATAAAAATGTGTCGTGTTTCTTTTAAATTATTATAAATTTCATTCTAATTTCGACGGATTCTTTTGAAATTACATCATCTACTAAATTATTAGTGTTAATTTCCGTTGAAAATTAATCGGATTTCAATATTTTCGATTCTGACGGTTCAACAAGTATATTGTGTATCTTTGGTGATTTTTATTCAGTATAGTTGTGAGGATTTTGTTCATTGTTTTTACTATCGGCATCTATAATTGATTTAGACATGTTTTTTTTTACAATTTATAAATATTCGTTAAAATGATGGCTTTGCTATTGGGATCCTTTTTTAAGTAAACATACAAACTGTACACTTAAAGTTAAAATAATTCCAAATAAAACTGAAATACAGGCCATAAAGACAGTAGCAAAAATATTCATTTTATCAAAATGAATTACAACTATTACAAGAAATATTAGACCGAAGGAATATAGATTATTATTATTTAAATCGATTAATCACATATTACATTATAAAACCATCTTTTCCCATGTTATTTTGTTCCCTATTATATTTATTATATGAGGAAACACATTTTGGATCTCCCTTCTTATGACCCATGTTTTTGTTAATTTTAAAACCTCCAAATAGTTTAAAATCCGAATATCAGCAGCCTTATTAATTTTGTCACAACGTCAATGTATTCAAGCAAATAGATTCAAGGCGCTCATTATACTTGCTGAATGGTTCATATCATGATAATATATATATATATATATATATATATATATATATATATATATATATATATATATATATATATATATATATACTTTATCAAGGGACGTTATATAATTCAATAAAATAAGATCATCACCTTGTAGCTCTGCAATTTGTTAAGACAGTCTCTAAGCTGAACTCTTCCAATTCAGTACATTCCGTTAAAAGAACTGTGGAAACATCCCACATTTTAATTTTGAACCAAAGTCCACAAACTTTTCATTTCGTTCTACTTGAAGAACAAGTATTTGATTTTAGACGTAAAATGCGTGTTCTGTTAATCCATAATTTAAACCCTTTTTTATCCTTAAAAAGTGTATCCAAGGAAAAGTTTGTCTATAATTATGTATTATTAGATTGTCCTTCGAAACAATATATACGGTACGTTAAATAATACACTTGATAGCGTGAGAAATCCGAAACTTCGAAATTTCCATAATTAAAGTGGGAAATCACCAAAATATTGCAGGTGTTTAGTTTCAATAAGTTCAGGAGGCGTTCTTTTGATTTATATATGAAATATTAAAAGTCAATCGATCGCATCCATATTCGGACTTCAAATAACAACCGTAAAATTGTTATAGACGGATCTAACGTTTACTGATAACGGCGCTAGATTACTTAATAATTGTGAATGTAGAAGAGGCACAGACCATCCTTTTTTTGTAATCATATTTGTCTTCATTCAAATAACATTTCCAAACAACCAATTTAGTTGTTTATTCCTTATTTTCGTCATTATCGGCTCTTGTTTTGTAATTTTCCTGATCTCTTCGTTTTAAGACCTACCGAATTTGATTTTCCCTGCTCTTCCTTAGATGCTCCATTTCCATGGCGTTTATTTTACTTTCATCCTGTTTCTTTAATGTCCAGTTTTCGCATCCATTATGTTATTGTTGCTATTGTTAGGGTCACTTTAGTCTGGGTTCGCGGCCACTGGGGAATTACAGGAAATGGAGAGACCAACACACTTGCCAGCAAAGGAGCACAAACGCCCTTTATTGGCCTGAAGCCTTTCTGTGGTATAGGAAAATGCTCCTTTATGAAAGAATTTCGGAAGAAGGAGGAAACCGAAACACTATGGCGTTTCCTTCCTAGACACTCCCAAAAAGTTCCTGCGCAACTTTGACACCATTAGATCCAAGGTTATTTGGATGTCAGTTTTTCCTCACGAGTTTCCTTACATCTCAGTTTTTCCTCACGAGTTGCCTTACAAGACACTGCCGACTTAGCAAGCACCTAATGAGAATAGATCTAGCAGAAATTTACGAATGTAGATTCTGTGGGCAGGAGGAAGAAACTTAGGATCACCTAGTTCTAACCTCCTTGAAGTCGTCTCAAATACTAGAGTTCATTAGAACCCTGGAACTGGAAGGAGAGAAATTTTCACTCTATTTACTGTTTCGACTCCTTACTTTGTGGAATCTACACATGTTATTGTTAAATAACATACATTTTTATTGATTTATTTGCTTTGTTTGTAATAATAATAACCTGCAAAGCCATTTACTATTTCAGTTTTCCCAGGGGTGCCGAATCTTACCAAAACAGTTAAATTTTCACAGGGGTGCCCCACCCTACCAAAACAGTCAAATTTTCAGACATTTGGGTGCTCAAAAATTAAACTTTCAAATTAAATTTACCGTTTCAATCCTTACTTTGTGATGATAGGCATCACATCAAATGTAACTTCTGCCATACTGACGATGATATCTTAAGATATCGAAACAATTGTAAATTTTTTATGAATTTCTCATTATACAGGGTGTTTCTAAATTCATGCGACAATATTCAGGAGGTGATTGCTCGTATGAAATTAAGATGGGTCTTTCCTATAACAAAATTACATCAGCCCACCCCGAGATATCACCCTTAAAAGATGGTGACTAAATTGAGTTTTCATTTCTAAAATTTCGGTAAAGCTAACTTGAAATTCTGTAATTTCCATGCACTCGCAAAGGACTAACTATGGGTATTATTTCGATATTCCTGTTACATTATACGCAGGTGAAATTAGCAACCCTTACCTTATTTCATGGCAAATGGTAATTCTCGACAAGCTAGAGACGTCTTTATGCTGAAAAATATCCGCAACGAACGACGCGTCATCATTCCGTATTTGCAGGTATTCACAACCGCTTATCCGAAACTGGAATGTTAAAAAAAGAGATTCAAACAACACTGGTCGTTTCCGGACCATTAGAAATTTAATGGTAGAACCAGCAATTTTAGATGAAGTTGATGTACACCCGGAAACAAGCACTAGAAAAATTGCCAGCGCCCTAAATATAAACCATTAATCTCTGTGGCTTTAAAAGAGCAGCAGTTATATCCGTACCGCATCCAACGGATTCAAGCACTTTTACCTAGAGATTTTCCTCAACGAATTAGATTTTGTGAATGGTTAACACACGAAATGCGACAAAATCCTGAATTTTTAAATAATGTATTGTTTACGGACGAGGCAAATTTTTCAAGAGTATCATAAATTTTCATAATAATCACGTATGGGCATACGAGAATCCCCTTGAGATTATAGAGTACCATTTTCAAAATGTTTTTTCAGTGAACGTATGGATTGGTATTGTAGGGGATAACTTAATTGGGCCACATTTTCCGCCTGGTAACAAGCCGATCGCCTACCATTTCCATCGGACTATGATATTTGAATTTTGTCGTACTAATGATTTGAAATTAAAAAAACTTGTTTCACTTCCAAATTTTGTATATTTAAACGATATCGTACATAGGAAAAGTCTCTTCCTGTAGTAACAATGATAAGTTAATATACCTACATCGTTGTGTTTTCACATATTTGCTGGTGAGTTAGATTTTTGGAACATTTTTTCTCCATGTTTATACTGTTTTATTTCAAATTATAATATGGGCTGGCGTTTGATGAATTTTGTATGTTCAATTCTTTTTTATTGTAAAAAAGAAACATTTTATATTCTTTTGAAGCAAATTTTTGATAATTTCTTTTCATTCTTTTTTAGCTTCATAATTCCGCATTTTCTGTTTATTTAGGGAACAAAGCGAATGTGATAGAACAGACTTCTGTTAGTTTTATTTTAAAAACTAGATTCAGTTTTTTATGTGTTGAAGCATAAGCTTCCTATCTGTTCTATCTATTCCTTCTTTCCCAGAATTTTTCCTTGATTTTTACTCTTTTTTTTCTTTCCTCAGCTCTGCAGCCCCTGGGTAGGCCCTATAATTGAACACCACCATAGAGACAACACAAAACCGGCCGGGATGGATTAAGGACCGTATCTCCATCGACTAGGAGAGCTGAATAATTCCAGAACCTCTCCAAGATAAGTCCTTTGTCTTATACTCAATTCATGGAAATCTAGAATTGGAGATTTTTATTGTATAACGGCGTTAGAATTCGTCTTTTATTTTGGAAATGCAGTTAATGTGAATTATATATTGTGTTATGAATAAATATAATTTGCTGAACATTTGATATTTGACTTTCAGCAATTTATATTAACTTGGACCATCGCGTTAAAATATTTTCAGTATTTCGTTTTGTTAAGTTAAAGTAAATATAAGGTTTTCCAGTTTTTAACCTTTTTAGTCCATCCCAGTGATTGCTATAAAAATACATTAACTGGAGTCGAATATCACAACCTGAGGAAGAGTCCCAAGCCGGGGGAGAACATATGTGACATTAAATGGAATTTCTTACACCAGTTTTCTAGAAAGTGATCTCCCTGACCTACTTGAAGACATCGCACTCAATATCAGACAAAATATATAGTTCATGCACGATGGTTCTCTAGTACACTTCAGTCAGACTGCCCCCTCGATCTCCAGAGTTAAATCCTTGTGATTTCCGTTTATGGGATTACCTTAAATCATTAGTCTAGACGACACCCATAGTTGATATCAACGATTTGAAGAATCGTATTCAATTAGCGTGTGACACCATAAGAAATACACCTCAAATCGGCAATCCATGACACGTAGGCTACGTTCATGTATTTTGACTAGAGTTGGTCATTTCCAGCATTTATTATGAATCGTACTACATTATACATATTTACTGTTTTCCACTCATATTATTAAAAAAATTATAAATTATGGTGTTTATTTTTTTTTCTATGCAGCTATTGGTTTGGGGAAAAAATTTTAAATAATTTTTTTTAAATAAAACAGGGATTTTAAGTTATAATTTTATTGCATAAAACTTCATATCGAAAAAAAGTTTTGATATGAAATAAAGTAAAGGTTGCTAATTTCACCCCCGTATAATGTAACAGGAATATTGAAAAAAATACCCGTGATTAGTCCTTTGTGGGTGCACGAAAATTATAGAATTTTAAGTTTCTAGCTTTACTGAAATTTTAGAAAAAAAAATAAAAACTCAATTTTAGTCACCACCTTTTAAGGGTGATATCTAGGAAATAGGTGGGCTGAGGAAATTTTATTATATGAAAGACTATTCTAAGTTCATATGAGCAATCACCTCCTGAATTGTGTCGCAGGAATTTAGAAACACCCTGTATATTGGAGTTATTTAGAAACAGGTAGTTTCATTTATAACTGTAAACCATTCAAATTTCATGAATTTTTTTATGCTTATGCTTATATTTTTAACGAAGGGTACAAGACCTCTCATCCTATAAACCAGCCACTGGAAGTCACGCATTCTAGTTTAAAAAGTTCTATTGATCGAAATATAATTTTTGGGGTCGGGATTAATGACCCTCTAGAAACTTTGACTGAAAAGATAGAAAGAGAATAAAGTTATAACTTCATATAGAATAGTACATATTTAAAGGGATTTCAATTTTATTTGTTAACTTTCAATTGTATTCCGAATAGTATTTCTGGAAAACTGAAAATTTATGAAAATAAATTATTTAATAATACTACCTTTCAGTTGTAACGGAAAGAGATTAATCAAGAAAGTAGAAGTATGTATAGCATCCAGTCTCTACTAAAGGCAAATATATAACGCATAAATTCGTTATTAGCTAAATAAAATGTAAGAGGAAACAGTTGTAGTCTTATTTTACAATATATATATATATATATATATATATATATATATATATATATATATATATATATATATATATATAGGGTGCATCTAACACATATCCTCAAAATACTTTTTGTAAAATAAGACTACAATCTGTATATATACAGGGTGTCCCAGACTACTAATTTATCCAGGCTATATCTCTTAAACGAATAGAGATTTTCGAATGGGACAAAACCTGATCTATTCCATTTCTAATACACTTCAATATGGCGTAAAAAAACATCCCTTAAATATTCATCCCTTAGTTACAACCCCTAACTTTAAATATTTTAATAGCACCCTGTACATTTTTTAATAATTTTAGATGTGGTCTTCCATCGCCTATTCGACAAGTGAACAACTGATTTATGGAGAATGCCTGAAAAATAAGAGAGTTTCTCGACAATTATATCAAGAAAGGTTTCCAAATCGAAATATTCCAAGTGAAGCAACATTTAAGAATTTGGAACGCTCACTTAGACAGGGACATTTTCCAAATAATAAACGAACTACAATTGAACGCAGAGTAAGATGTGGTCAAAATCTTATTAATGTAATAACATATTTACATTTTAATCCCAAGGTGTCTATTAGAACCCTCGCCAATGAAAGTGGTATTTCAAGAAGTTCAATTCATAGAATTTTAAAAGAATTTAATTACCATCTTTTTAAAGTGCACTTAGTACAAGGATTACAACCTGGCGATTACCAAAGACGTCTTGATATTAATGCAAGAATGATGTTAAAAATTAATGATGATCCACTTTTTTTATCAAAAATTTTGTGGAGCGATGAGGCTAGATTTCACAATAATGGTGTAGTCAACCGTCACAATTCAAATTATTGGGCTCCCGTGAACCCACATTGGATGATGGACACCAGATTCCAAAATATTTGGGGTATAATAGTGTGGTGCGGTTTATTTAATGGCCGTGTTATAGGTTCTTACTTTTTAACGGCACTCTAACAGGTGTCCGATATTTAGATTTCTTAGAAAACATACTTCCCGATTTGCTAGAAAATATTCCTCTTAATGAACGTCAAGAAATGTGGTGGCAACAAGACGGAGCTCCTCCACACAATGCGATAATCGTTATCGACTACCTACAAAACCGTTTCGATAACCAATGGATAGCAAACAACTCTCCAGAAATTATGTGGGCGGCATGTTCACCTGATTTGTCACCTCTTGACTTTTTCTTTTGGGGAGTGATAAAAGATATTGTTTATCAATCAAAACCGCAAAATGTAGACGAATTAAAAGAAAATATAAGACAAGCAATTCGACAAATTACTCCTGCAATGATTCAAGCCACATGTACAAGAAATCTTCTAGCACTATTCGAAATGTGTGTTGCAGAAGGTGGACTACAATTCGAACATCTAATGCAAATAATGTTAATTGTTATTTATTTTTTTCATTAAATTTATTTATTTTTATAGTTCCTTTAAGCTTTAAGGCTTTTTTGATTAATTTAACAAAAATAAGCTGATATTTTCTTGATTACTTACGAATCGATTTTATTTTTGAAAAATTTGTTGAATAGACGATGGAACACATTTAAAATTATAAAAAAATGTACAGGGTGCTATTAAAAAATATAAGTTAGGGGTTGGAACTAAGAGATGAATATTTAGGGGAAGTCAGCAATTTTATGATTGAATATTGTTAAGGACATGTCACAGATGATCCCTATTGATTTTCAGTTCATCAGAGTCAGTACAACGGTTGTTATGGTACTTGAAGTACGACATTTTGTAATTTTTTGAGAAATTTCAGTTTGTTAGCACGATACAGCCTGCGCAGTTCAACAAGTCACCAATTTTATGATTGAATATTTTTCAGAGCTTCTCACTGATGAACCCTATTGATTTTCAGCTCACCGGAGCCAATACAACTAGTGATACAGTACTTTAAGTACGATATTTTTGTCATTTTTGAAGAAGTTTCAGTTTGTTAGCACGATACAGCCTCCGGAGCATATACAAGTGACTAATTTCATGATTGGATATTATTCAGAGCGTCTCAAAGATGAACCCTATTGATATTCAACTCAGTAAAGCCAGTACAACGGGTGCTATGGTACTTGAAGTACCAAATTTTCGTCAATTTTGGAGAATTTTCAGTTTGTTAGCACGATACAGCCTCCAAAGAGTATACGATTGATCAATTTTAGGATTGAATATTGTTCAAGGTGTCTCACAGATGTACCGTATTGATTTTTAGTTGACTAGGGCGAGTACAGATATACAAAATTTTTGGTTATTTTTAGAGAAATTTCGGTTTGTTAGCACGATACATCCCTCGAAGTGTATACAAGTAACAATTTTATGATAGAACATTGTTCAGGGCCACAGATGCGGAAAAGTTAATTTTAATCCGTAAAACCGTTTATTAAGATTTAGTCTTATGACATATCGTATATCGTAATAAAATCAATAAAACAGCTCTATACTTATATTGACTTTATTTGTTGATTTATTTGTGAATATTACAAATCTAATAGGTTATGGGCCCAAATTAAAAATACGTTGTTCTACTTTTGGTTTCGTGTTTGTTGGTATTAACTTTAGTGATTATGGATAAAAGCCGTCGTAATATTAGACAATTTGATGGTGACTGTTATAGTATTTGGAACTTTCGTGTAAGAGCTGTACTCGCAGACGAAGACGCGTTAAAAGTGATTGACGAGGAGGCTCCGATGGAACCTGAATGAAGAAAGGAAAACTGGGGCAGCTAGCCAAAAGTATAATAATTCATTGTTTAAGTGATACAATGATAGGTATCGTTACAGAGGAAGTACGAGCCCACCAAATTATTGAAAGACTAGATTCCATCTATGAAAGAAAAAGCCTAGCAATACAGTTATCAGTTCAAAAGAAATTATTAAGCTTACAATTTAAAGGAGATATGAAATTAGCAAAACATTTTCTAGTTTTTGATGAACTAATGATTGAGCTGTTAGCTGCTGGAGGAAATTTAACTGAAATGTCGAAAATAGCTCACCTCCTGCTCACCCTAACATCCTCCTATGACGGTATATTAAAAGATAATAATTCGAGCTTAGCTTTTACAAAAACAAAATTACTCGACTACGAAACAAAATTACAAAACGAAAGTAGTGACACCAGTGACCAGTAGTAATGTATTACATGTAGAACAACAACAAACTAAAAAGTTTTTTACTACAAATAAATATAAACACAGTTACCAAAAGGCTAAATTTTCCAACCAAGCAAGGAAAATATATTACCCAAATCAAGGACACAGAAAATCAACAGGGCAGTTTCATTCCAATATAAAGTGCAGACATTGTGGAGGCAAAAACCATACAATAAAAAACTGTTATTTTTACAAAAAAAATCAGTATAAAGGCGATGAATCTCGTGAACGTACTTTACAAACAATTCATACTGAACCAGATAGTGAAAAAGGTTTTGCCTTCATTGTGGAAAATACAGTTCTTCAGGCAAATGGATCAGAAAAACATTTATATTAGATTCTGGTGCTACGGTGAACCAAGCAAATTTGTTTACAACATTCAAACAGTTGGACAATTCAATTAAAATTTCACTTCCGAAAACTGGTCTCTCAGTTACAGCGACGTTAAAAGGGAACCATCAACGTTACAACTGAAGATGACATGACTGGTATTTTTAAGGACGTCCTGTATGCTGTGGACATCCCGTACAACCTTCTTTCAGTACGTCGTATCCAAGAATCTGGTATGACAGTTATTTTTAATACAAATGGTTCTATGACTATTAAAAAGGGTAACGCAACCATAACATAAGGTAAGCTTCAAAATAATGTAACAACAGTTAAAAATGGTTCATAAACCATTAAAATGGTACATAAGCCATTAAAAATGCAAGCAAATGTTATTTCTGAAAGGACATTAAATTATTATAATGTGTGGCATGCTCGTTTAGGTTATTTAGGCAAAGAAACATTTTTACAGCAAAAAAATATCGAATTTTTAAATTACAATGAATTTTAAACAATATCCAACTTACACATGATACATGTGAAGTTTGTATTTATGGAAAACAAATGCGTTTACCTTTTGCAAAAAATAAAACTCATATTAAAAGACAATCATCTATTGTCCAATAACTCCACCCACTATCGATGACAAAAATTATTTTGTCACTTTTATTGACGATTTTATTCGTTATACAGTTACCTATTTATTAGCGTACAGATCTGAAGTTTTTAAAATGTTTCATGATTTTTTATTAAAAAGTGAAGCATATTTTAATATAAAATTAATAAATCTGTATTGTGGTAATGGGGGAAAATATGTTTCGGCCCTTACTCTATGGAATCTACTCATACTACTTTTTTAAATGAAACTAACTGTTTCTAGATAATTCCACAATATATTGAAAAAATGGTAAGAATTCTAAAAAAAATTTGACATATATCGAAACAATTGTCAAATTTTTTAGAATGTTTACCATTTTTTCAATATATTGTGGAATTATCTAGAGTTAGTTTCATTTAAAAAAAAAATTAATAAATCTGTATTGTGATAATGGGGGTATTTGCTATCATTTGACTGTACCACATAAACCGCAACAAAATCCCGTTGCTGAAAGTATGAACAGGTCAATTACAGAAAAGGCCCGATCAATGCTACATGGTGTTAATTTAGATAAAATATTTTGGGGCGAAGCAGTTCTTACAGCAACATATTTAATAAATCTCACACCTACTAAATCCCTAAAACAAAACACCTTTTGAATTTTGGCATAATGAAAAACCCAGCATAACATTTGAAAATATTTGGCTCAACTGCCTACATTCATAACAAAGTCAGAAAAGATAAATTTGAACCAAAATCAAATAATGTTCAAATAATAATGATCAACCAAATTGGTATAACATATTGAATACCAAATCTAATAAATTTATTAAAATACGTGACGTAATTTTTTACGAAATAAATTTTATAACACTAAGATCAAAACTTGTTGAAGGAGTTAATAAATTAAGATTAGAACATAATGAGGGCTTCGAGTATGAAAACTCCATTCCTAATAAAATGTATAAAATAACATTAAAATCTAAAGAAACCTCTATAGAACTTGTACAAAATAAAGAAACTCGCTCACTAAAAAAGATAAATCTGTCGCAGAAGCAGATAACGAATACAATAGTATATCTTCGCCTGATGAACATCACAATAATACCGATATGGGAGGGAAATAATTAAAACCCTTCTAAATTATACAACGGAGCACACTGTATAAATGATTATATTCTGTGTGTACAATCACTTATTTGTAGAATTCCTGAATCTTTCAGTGAAATAAAATATAGAGACGAGAATATTCAGTGGGAGCAAGCAATAAAGGAAGAAATAAATTCCTCATTATTTAATAAAACATAGTCTATAGATAAACTTGCCGACAAAAATATAGTTGATTGTAAGTGGATCTTTGCTAGTAAAAATGATGCTTTTGGTAATCCACAAAAATACAAAGCTCGATTAGTAGCCAGAGGTTTCAGTCAAACATATTTACTAGATTACAATGATTATTTTTTGACGTTTCTTAAAACCAATGAAATGCTTCTTTATTTGACACAAGGGTAAGTTTCAACCAATCATGTCATTATTATAGTGGGAATAAAGCTCTTGTGATTATTCTCGGGAATAATCACTGTTGCTTTTATTTGTCTAGCAAGTGTCAGATAGTTGTCAAAATAATTATCTAATTGTGTCAACGTTATATATAAAATGAGTGAACATCATCGGTTTAGTACCTTTTCTGATGAAGAAATAACGAATAAGATTATAGAAACTAAAGATAATAAACAATCTTAGAGAAAATACGCAGGAGGAAACATTTAATATAACAAGCAATTCCAAATCCTCAATAAATAATGAGTCTCGAAATATTTTTAATAATTGCGTTTTTCATTGTACTAATTTAAATTGTTAATTCTTTTAATATATTCATAATGTGTCAACGATATTTTCGTATATTGTAATAATTAATTAAATTAAATCTTTCAATAATTTTATGACAGTTTTATTGATCTTTATTATTGTAAAAATTTGTGAATCAAAAAATAATCTAGTCAAATATAACAGAGTTGATATTCCTATATCTATGGTTCATATAAAACAAAATAAAGTTTTCAATATCTTTAATAAAAGTTTGATTGTTTAGTAACCCCATTCCCAACACAAGTCGATTTTTTATTTTAATTTTTAGAGATATTACGCACAGTGGACTAAAAAATGTTTCAATTAATATTGAGATACTTAGGGAATCCCGTCAAAAAACTTTACAGAAAACATTTTTATTTCATTGTTTCCGTTAATTCTTTAAAAGCGGACGTGAATTGAAATTTGTGACCTTCACAAAATTTTCCTTAATCTGATATTATATAAAACACTTCGTTGTGAAAGATTGAAATTTCCATAAAACTAAATGAAAAGATTCGGTCATTAATAAAATCAACTCATTAAAATTTATTTCCACTAAATCCTTAACATTTTTGTGGATTGACGTGTTTGAACAGTTCATATTTACATTTTAATACTTCTCACATTTCCAGATAATTCTAAAAAAAAATGATTCATTGGCGTAAATGATGTAGGTTACTAGAGATCTACAGAAACAAATGCAATCACCATAAATTGAAAGTAATAATATGATATTTTAAAATTGAGTATGAAAGAGTCTTCCAAGTATCAAAATAAATGTATAGTGTGACTTCCGCCCCATTTAGAAACACATTTATGGTTAGTGTATACAGCAAATAACATAAAACAAAATATAAAAGTTGACCTAATGGAAAATCCCTAGTGTTTATACAGGAAATAACAAATAAATAAAGTACAATAATATAAAAGTTCACCAACTTTTATTTTGCTATCTTATTTTATCTGAAAATGGATGTGCGGAATCGTGAGATTATTGTTTATTACATATGTCGTACATATAACCACTTTTAACACGTATTTTTGCTGTTTGTAAGTAATAAAAATACAAAAAATAGAAACTGGTATATTCATAAGTATTTACCTAGATTCCTACTTTTTATTTTATAATTGGGAAAAAAGCTGGTAGATAATTAAACCTGCTGAAACGTTGTTCAAAGATCTATTTTTATTGGCGAACCCATATTCCTTATAATTATCGTATTTATATGTGTAAATCCAACTAATTTCCTTTATTCCTTTCTATATTATTTTATGCTATTTTATTTGCTGAATAAACCCAACTTTACTATAGGTCTGCATCTCGTTTGTGTATTACAACAATGGGAGAAAGTATGCATTGCTCAAAGGTAAAACAATAGGCATCAAAGTAAACGGAAAACCTGTTGCTGAAGAGAGTATATAATAGCGACAGAAACCTACAAAGACTTCAAAGAATTTTATCTCAATTTCTTTCACTTAATTCCGGCCTTTTTATTAACTAATAAGCCATTTTTATACTTTATACCGCCAAAAGAAATTAGCTCGAGATCAATTAACAATTTCTGTAATGAACCGTTGAAAAATAGCTTTTAGTTTAACTGAGATATGTATTAAAATGGAAAAGTCACTAATGGCTTTTAGAGTTTAAGTAAATAATAATTATGTTTGGATAGTCAAATTTCGATGGCATTCCGTCAATAAGTTCCAAAAAAATTACAAATTTTATCGAATCAACTGTATTTTGTCAAATTCTAGTACGCTTGTGAAGTGGTACAGTTTGTTGCGGTCAATAAAAAATAGGACAATTCTTATAGCAGATTTTTGTCTACTTCTAGCTGCCTGAATTTGTTTTATGAATGTCATTGAATATATGACATCTGTCAAACAATTCCTAATTAGAAAGTAATTATGACGCATACATGCCCTGCGATCTTTTATAGCCACTGCTAAACTGCATTTTTAACGCCATCTATTCGCTTGGAAGGTTACTAACGACATCAAAATGTCAGGAGTAAAACAATAACAAATGAATCAGTATATTAGAGACTTTGACAGAGTTTTATTGTATTTGTCATTTTTTAAAGAGAAATAATTTTTTAATTTGTAGGTGACTTTATTGTAGCACAAAGAAAAGCCAAAAAGGCTTTAATTACAACAGACCTTTCGTCTAGTTCCGATATTTACAAAGGACGGGGATCAAGGATACGGAAAAAAAATACAAGGTATATGTCCCATCACTCTAGTTCTGATCCAGACGAGAGTCCCTCATTAAATCGTAACATTTATCCTGTTTTTAAACCTACACCACAAACAAATTGTAAGTATTTAAAGAAATTAATTAGAATGTTTTGTGCAAATAATATATTTTTCAGTATTGTATAAAAAGTCGGGGAATTATAAATCGGGCAGTACTTCTCCAGAGATTAAAGTGGAATCTATTGCCGAAACTATGAGGTCTGAAGCTGAAGGAATTTCCCTTGAGAATAAAGAATCAAATGATATGGCGAGATTGCTGTTCCTAGAGGTAATTTGTTTCTTTAGTTAAATCATAATTTATAATAACCTAAAGTTTGCATATTAAATTTGACTTTTAGTATAAAAATACTTAATTTTATAATGTACCTTTTTTTAATTTTTTTTAGAGTCGAAACCTTGTGGCAGTGGAATCAGATGAACACTTCAGAAAAGAGATAAATCATCACCACAGATAGATACACTTGATGATCAAGGTGACTAAACTAGACGTTATATGAAAAAATTCCAGTAATTCGACATTTGACGCATATTTTGAAAATCCAAATTCAACGTACTCGATCAAATACTGTCCCTAGTATTGCAAACCGACATTACAGATCATTTCTCAACAATACTACAGATAGTACTGGAAAAGACCAAATGCCCCAAGGAACGAGGAATAGTGAAATACATATATGAAACAAAACTTAAAAATACAATCAGACAAAAATCTTGGGATTTCTTATACTTGAATCCAGATCCTAACTATGCAATAAATACTTTCATTGAAACACTTCAAAAATATATAGACGACTGTAGATATACAAAAAAATGTAAGAGGAAAACACGAAGATCGCCCCTTGGATAACAAATACACTACAAAATACACAATGTATATCAGAAAAAAATTAATGTTTGAAAAACATTGGAATCCATTATAATGTATCATATGTGTAATATTTGTTAGCACATGCTATTATCAATAAATTATTCTTATCTTAAGTTTGAGAAGAAAATAAAGAAAATCACCTGTACTATTTTATAAACAAAATTTTGTATTAAATTTTTGAAAATATTGTCGACATTCGTCTTTTAATAAACTATCCTGGTTAATAAAAACGGATAAAAGCTTTAAACAACTTTTTAAAACAACCTATACTACTTTTAAGCCAAAATAAAATAACAGCTTGTTTCAAAAAGTGTTAAAACTTAGTGTGACTGTTTTTATTTGTTTATTTAAGAAAAAATAATATAGACATAATTTAAAAAACCTTCAGTATTTACTTGGCTTGCCATCTAGTAGTAGCTAGTAAACTGAGACTAATCATGCAGGTCTCTTCCTTTATTTTTTCCCTGTTGGTGAATAGTAACCTTCCACCACAATAGATGGCGCCGCACTCGACAAAACTTTGTGGCTTCGGATTGTGGCAAAAATCGACGATGGGTGGTCAGTGAGGTAAACTGCGGCATTTTACAATGTGCTCAAGAATTCAGTTTCAAGAATTTGAAGAAGATGGCGAATTGATGGAAGAATTAATAGAAATCCAAGCTCAGGACATACGAGAAAGTCAACTCTTTAACAGGATGCTGCTTTGATGAACAATTTAAGAGCAAATCCGTTTTCAAGAGTAGTTGATGCTGTTCCAGTATCTTGTACAGGTAGTAGCAGAGTAGCACAGTCTGAATTGAAATGCCACGCAGCAGCAAGTGAACTATTAAACAACACAAAGAAGCAATAATGGGGTTTGCTTTAGAATACGTTGCTCATGACGAACAATATTGGAATCGTGTTATTTTTACGGATGAAAAGGTTTTCCGATAATAATTATTATTTTTGGCTATACCAAGAGAGAATTATGTCGATTTCACAAATAGAGAAGTAGCCCTTTTTCTGTAGATATATGGACGTGGATATCAACGCGCAGAGACCTGGCATATTGACGAAAGATTTAATAATGAATCATATAAAAGGATTTTTGAAAATGTTATGCTTCCTTCTGTTGAGATTCTTTTCCCTAACAATCATTTGATCTTCCAACAACAAGATAACTGTTCAGTGCATAACTCTGGTGTAGTGACCGAATGGTTTCGGGGACGTAATTATTAATGTTTTTGACTGGTGTAGTAAAAGCCTAGACTTGAATCCAATAGAAAATGTTTGGGCGATGTTAGTCAGAGAAATTCGAAAGGCAAATGTAAAACCAGAAAACGTTTGGGAAGTTATAAATAATGATTTGAAAGAAATAACTGAAGAATATTGTTCCACATTATAGTTCAGTTGCAAAGTTGTAGGCACTAAATTCTTAGAAATATTGTATTTTTAAAAAGAAGAAATGACGGGTATAAACCCAATAAATCTAATGCGTTTGACGGAGAAGATGTAAATAATTTTCTGTTTGAAGCCCCCGATGATATTTATTTAATGATGAAGGATGTAAGAATAATGGGAATTTAGGAAGCGTGCCGTGCTAATGAACTCTGCGCAATAAAAATTGACTACGTTGAATTAAGGCATGAAAAAATTTTTTTTGTCAGCTGCATGAGATATTTTTACTGAATTATATGTTTTAAAGTGCGCTGATTTCAAAAGTGATGGCCATTTTTTTCTATCACATAAGGATTTTTTGCAAATTCAAACACAAAAAATTGGTTAAAGCACTCATTTATTCAAAATTTTCAAACAATAAATATTTTTTTTAAAGCAAACGAAACATTATTTTGATACATATACTTATTCATGTTCTTTATGAAACCTCTTCTTCTTTTCCTTGATACTTTAAGGAGTCCTTTTCCGATTTCCATCTTCAGTTTCTCGCTTAAGCAGCCAACAGTAGTCAGCAAGCATAGTGACATCCCATCGCCCTTGGTACCTTCTCTCGATATCACGAACATCCTGGTGAAATCGCTACCCCTGCTCTTCACTGTAAGCTCCCAGGTTTTCAGGAAAATAGTCTATGTGAGAGTGTAAAAAATGGACCTTCAAGCTCATCTTGCAGCCTTGAGCTTCGTTGCACAATGGTTTTATAGTTAGGATCCTTAGTATTTCCCAAAAACTTTCGCACTACGTCCTTGAACGATACCCAAGCTTCTTTTTCCTTCTCATTCATAGTTTCCACAAATGAAGGGTCCGTTAAAAGTTTTCTTATGTCGGGGCCGGTGAAAACTCCCTCTTTCAACTTTGCTTCTGACAGCTTCGGGAATTTTGTACATACATATTTGAAACAGTCTCCATCCTTTTGCAGCGATTTTACAAATTGTTTCATCAACCCCAATTTGATATGGAGAGGGGGCAACAAAACCTTTTCTGGTGGTACCAAGGTAGTGTTTATAACATTTTTCTCTCCAGGTTTTAAAGTTTCTCGGGATGGCCAATAACTTTTTTTCCAGTGCTGTTCTCTGGCTCTACTATCCCACAAGCATAAGAAGCATGGGTATTTGGTATAACCTGCCTGCTGACCCAAAAGCATTGTCAGTATTTTGAAGTCCCCACAAATCATCCATTGATGGTCTTCATACTCGATTTTTTCCAGGATAATGGCCAAATCTTTATAATCTTCTTTCATATGCACAGATTGTCCAATCGGAATCGAGACAAATTTATTTCCATTGTGCAATAATACTGCTTTAAGGCTAGTCTTAGATGAGTCAATGAATAGGCGCCATTCAGATGAGTCATACTTTATATCAGAGCGATGTATGAGTTCTTCCATATTATTGCAGAATACTAAATTTCCTTCTTTTGAGTAAAACTGGGTAAATTATTTTTCTCGGTGTCTGTACCAGTAGAAAGAAGTGCCAGGTGATAGAAGGTTTTTATTTTTTAATCTAGAACCTAACAGTTCGGCTGCATCTTTTGAGAGACCTAAATCTCTTACTAAATCATTGAGCTCACCTTGAGAAAATAGTTGAGGCCTTCCATCTTCGTCAAAAGATAAATCTGAGCTTGATTCACCCGGAGGAGGTAACTCGCTAGGGCATTCATCCAAACTGGAAGGTGGCTGCGGGATAGATATCTCGGAGCTATGGGGCACTGGACGTATAGCTGAGTCACGATTAGGATAACTTATGTTTATTTTGTTTTTTGAATTGAATCCCTTTACGTCAACTGAGAAGAGGTAGCAGCCAGCGGTGTGATTTTTTTGCTCACGCCATATCATAGGAATTTCAAATCGAAATGCATTTTTCTTTCCCTTAAACCACAAACGAAGATCTTCTTCGCATCTTCTACACACCTTATGCGGGGCCCATGGTTTATCTTGATCACCAAGTTTTAATTTAAAGTAGGCAAAATAAACTTTCCTTACAAAATCACTTATATTTCTCTGTTGACTTTTAATAGTGAATTCACCACAGATATAACAAAAACTGTTTGGAGAAATAACATAACCCCTTGTAGCCATGAGTAACAGACAACAGCACTGTTCACTTGAATATCAGTATGTCTACTGAGAGATTTTCTTTGCTTCAAGCGATATACGTCATTTGACTTGTCTCAGCATGTTAAAACATTCCCAGTCTCACCAACAGCTCAGGTTGTTTTTCTCCATTATCAAATAAAAAGCATATAGGTTTATTACCAATGAACATAGATACTGCAATATACATAAAAACTTATGTGATATAATAATTTGAATATTTTTTCTATTTTTGGGAGGTCAAAATCTGTAAGAAAATGTAAAAAAATACTATGCAGTTTTTTGGTCGCAGTCCTGTGTAATTGTTACTATTCCTGATTCCAGAAATGGAATGGCACATAAATTTACAGTGACTAAAAGTGACGATGAGAAGGTATGCTATTTCAAAATAGTTCAAAATTACATTGATATAAGATCGCACATAACGAATTTTAATCATGAGATATCAAAGTGGAAAGTGCTTAAACCTGCCTGTCGGGAAAAACTCGATTTCTGCAATTCCAAGTAAAATTACTAAATCTCTAAACTTTGAGAATTTTATTTTAATATATATATATATACTGGACACTTCCTTAGAAGAATGTCGGCCACTTTATTAGCGAATACTCGAGTTGATGTCTTAGCTCTCCAGCGACATGGGGGATGGAAATCTGCAACTATTGCGGAAAGTTATGTAGAGGAGAGCGTCATCAATAAAAAAGGAAGTTACAAATAAAATTTTATAAAATATAACGAACCCAGAAGTATCCTGCAGTACTTCAAGAGTAACAGAAAAGTTGGTTAGGGATAGAGAAATTATGGAGTCAGAACATTCCATACAAATTGAGAACAAACGAGAAAACATTTATCCAAATTTTGTAAATAATGTTCATAATTATAATAGTTGTACTATTAATATTGATATTACTTCATTTTATAAATCTTTGTTAACATGACGTTGTGGATGAAATAAAAAATTAAAGGTATGTCCTATGTTTGTAGTTGAAATTTAATGAATATAGGGTGTTTCTTAAGTAAATAAGATACACTTTTTATATGGCATAAATTATTACCACCCAAGGGTGGTAAGTTGACTTACAACCCGCCATCAATTGATACCCTTTTGGAAAGTGTTACTTACACTTACAAAATGGGTTGTTTACAATACAGGGCAGAGAGAAAAGATATAAGTGTTGCAACTAGTACCTTTTATGTAGAAAATTTAGTAAAGCATTACAGACAAGATTATTATGAAGCCCTGGTACCACGCTACTGGTTTATTAGAATTTGGTTAGAGGTTAAAGAAAAATTATATTTATCTTAAATATTTCACAAGTTTCTAGCGTTCTTCTAATTAACAGTACACCTGTTGGTATGCAGTGGTTCCCAACCTTTTCTGGACTACCGCCCCCTATAGAAGAGAACAAAAATTTTACCGCCCCCCCCCCCAGTCGCTGGTTAGTCCAAAGTAGTTAATTTTATTTGAATATCATCTGTACCGTCACAATTGATCTGTATTTAGTTTTAATTTCAGTTAATGTCTAAATTTTATTTTAGAGGAAATTTATTAAACGACTACCAAATGTACAATAAAATTGTTTATTAAGCTTTTAAATATAAACACAGAATCAATAAGAAATACAATCACAATAGTAATAAGAAATGCAATACAATCAATAAGAAATACAAAATTAATAATAAAGAAAAAATGAATGAGACGGTTGAGGCTGGTGGAGTGTTACCAGTTTGTTAATATCGGGTTCCAATTTCGTTAACATCAATCGCAGATCGCCACGTTCAGGGATGTGTAGTCTGTTCCTCTTCTTTGACAGCAAATCAGTTACTGTACTGAATGCACGCTCAGACATATAGGACGTAGGAAATGCAATTAACAACTTCTGTACTTTTTGAAGCCAGAACTCTTGATATCCACGTATGAATTTTACTTTCAGTTTTTCGTTAGTTGTGAGTTCTAATAGCTCCTCTTCCAAATTTGATGGGCCTTCAGTATCTGTGTTTGCGAAAGGATCTATAACCCAACTTGGTATTTCCATGTTTAAAATATCTTGGAAACGCTCTGTAAAATCAACATGAAGAACTTCCAAGTGGTGGCAGTAAGTAAGTAAATCTCTTGCAGACACTGTTGATAATGTGAGAAAATGGTTGTACTCACCTCTACCAAGATTTCTTTTGAATATAAGAAATTTTCCTGCAAAAGCAGCTATGACGTTTTTAGTTTTAATTAAATTTAAATCATCACCTTGCAATTGTAGATTAACTTGATTAAATACTTTAATCACGTCCGTCAAATAAGCGATGTCACTACTTTTCTCAAATGTGCTATAAAGCCCTTATGACGCCCGGTCATTGCTGGAGCACCATCAGTAGCAGCAGACAAAATATTGCTAATAGGAATTTCTTTCTCTTGAAAAAATTCTTGCATTATATTAAATATAGAATGTCCCTTTGTATCAGATTCCAAATTCTTAGCAAATAATAACTCTTGATG
Organism: Galeruca laticollis; assembly: GCA_963921935.1. Lineage (NCBI taxonomy): Eukaryota > Metazoa > Arthropoda > Insecta > Coleoptera > Chrysomelidae > Galeruca > Galeruca laticollis. The sequence goes on along the minus strand of OY998179.1, from coordinate 32,933,819 downwards.
AATTTTTTCTTCTTTTATAAATCGTACGTATGATAAGAGTAAAGCTTCGTTACTTGGTAGAGTTGATTCATCGAGTTGAATGGAAAATTTGCAAGTCTTTAGGTAATCGCATAATGATATTTCAACGTCATTTGCCATTTCATCTATTCTTCTTTGCACTGAATTATTACTGAGAGGAATTTTTTTAATGATATCAAATGGTGTCTTATGATTGAGAACAGTTTTTAATATCTCTTCGACTGCCGGCAATTCCTCGCCAATGGTGTGTGGTTTTCCTGACTTTGCGATTAACAATGAAACGTTATATGAGGCTCGTAGCCCATCATCGTCTCGTTTAGAAGACGATGCAAAAAGGTTTGATATAGTTGGCCGTTTTAAATATTGTTTTTCGAGTTCTTGAAAATAGAATATATCTTTGTTCTTCTTATTAGGATGCATTTTATGTAAATGCTCTTGTAGCCTAGAAGGCTTCATAGCTTCATTTGAAAAAACTTTTCGGCAAATTAAACACATAGGTAATGATTTGTTTGTAGAAGATTCCGTAAATCCATATTTTAAATATTCAATACTGTATTGCCGGCATTTCTTTTTTAATTTAGAAGTAGATTCAGCCATTTTCATACAAAAATTAAATTCTCAATAGATCTATAGATAGTAATGTTTATAAAATGACACACCACTCACGATTATTTACTACGGCAGAGCTTATGATTCACGACTATATATCGCGCCCAAGCACATACAACTAACTAACAAAAAATTCGTAGAGCTGTTGCTTTTATACGTTTCACATATCGTGCATGATTCAACTTGTCTGTATGCGAACATGCCGAAACATGTTATTTTGTATGAAAATCGCGCGTTCGCTTATCAACGTGCGAGGACAAGTCATATACTATTCTGAACTAAAAGAAATTATTATAATTATTAGTATTATTATTAATGCTAATTTAAAACTGCTTATTAACCCTTATTAAATCATTTTTATTTCACCATTCCTCTTGACTGCTTATTATTTGCTTCTAAATCCGCTACCGCCCCCCTAAAAGGCTGCAGCGCCCACAGGGGGGCGGTATCGCCCCCATTGGGAACCAATGGAGGAATCATTATATATCTAGAACATCTCGAAAGCATTGAATGGTTGAAATTTTTCTTGTATTTTAATAATGCTCGTTCGTTACTACAATCCGGATTCATTTCACCTTCTTTTGTTAAGCATATCTATTTTTTTATTTATTTCAGATTTCGCTATGATTATTTTCAATATCTCAATTTGAATGTCCCATTTTTATATCTACATTCCGTATCAGTTTATTTGCGTGGTAGCGACAATTTTCTTACAAAAACAAAAATTTAGTTGCGCCTATGTTTTTTTTAAACTATCTTGACCCCGAACACTACAGCTGATAGATAAGACCGGTTGGTTGAGTTATGTAACGTTCCCTATTAATAGAATTCATATTCGGTAAATTTAAATAATTTGATAAACAAATGAATATATATTTAACCTCATTAATGAATTGTTATTCTTTACGCTATTAAATTAACCATTATCACATTTTACATCTTGAATTTTTTCCATAAATATTTCTTTGATATGCGTAGTAAGTATAGGTTCCTTCCATTTAACGTAAATGCGAATGTACACGGGAGCAGTGTACTTAAAGCTATTTATTTTACTTTAGTAGCTTATAGATCTACTTTAGTTTACTCCTCATAGTTTATTTCAACTACATTTTCTTCGTTAAAAAACCGCAACATTTTTATACCGAAGTTCGTGTTTCTATGAAATAAACTATAACTAACTATAATAAAATTTGAATGCCCATTACAAACTTAATGCATTATTTATCAATTCATACCCCAAAACCCGATTTAATGTATATTGACTCATTTATTTGCCCTTCATTAATATCTCAATGAGGCTTTCAAACTTCCTGCCCTTTTCCGCAAACGTGCTTATTTATACCATTGTAAACATTTCTTAGTGGATCTCGAACAAATTGCTGACGGTTCTTTGTAAAGTACAAGAAAGCCCTTTCTCAGCTATAAAAGGGTCGGAAATAAATGAAAGAAATTATGTTGAAGCGCTTAATATTAAAAATTGGCTTAACCGATGAAATTCTGGTCTCTTTAAATCAATATGTCAATTCTATTTATATCTTAATATTTTATTGTTTCTGTCAGTAGTTCGTCTGTTACCTTGGAATTTGTCATTTTTCACAATTTTACCATTAAAACTGGTCATGGCAGGATGGGTGTCTTATGATCGAAGAGTAGGTCTACCCAGTAAAATATAGATGCCAACTCTTTGGGCAACATATCACAAATTGACGCATCAGAGTAAAAACTAGTTTTTTTAGTGTCCAATACCGCATCATAAGAAACGTATTTCATACTTATTAATGTTTGGCACAAGCTAATGCTGTTTATTAATTGTTAATTAAACCGAAAAATCGATTTACTTTTCATTTATAACATCAAAAATAATTAGGCAATTTCAATGACGTCAATTAATAATCTGCAGAGTATTTAATCACAAATGAAATTAGCCTGATTGGATAATATATAGGTAGAGAGAGAACATTTGGAAAATCCGAAAAATTCAATTTTTATTCAACTAATTTGATATTTTAATCTTTTACTTTTCCGCCCAACCTAATATGCAAGAAAAGTATTGGTTTACCCACAAAAAAGTTGAAATTTTGAACAAAAAATTTGAGTTATTTTTACGTTTTTCATCAACAACAACACGGAAAAGTGATTTTTAGAAAAAAAATCCTGTGTGTATGTCGTCGTCGTTGTCGTCGGCCACTTTTCGTTGCATGTCTTGTTAGCACGATACAGCCTCCGGAGTGCAACAAATCACCAATTTTATGATTGAATATTGTTCAGGACAACTCACAGATGAACCCTATTAATTTTGTCGTCAAATTCAAGTCTTGAAGCTATGTCGTATTCAATGGACAGAATAGCCAAGTTGGTCAACCTGTTCTCGCACATACTTGATCGTAAGTAGTTCTTGATTATCTTCAGTTTACTGAAAGAACGCTCACAAGATGCTACAGTAACGGGCATTGTTAAAAATATCTTCAATGCAAGTTCAATGTTGGGATAAGCATCTTTTAGTCCATATTATGAAATTACTTGTAGAACGTCTAAATGAGAGGCCTTGTCAATATTCTTTATTAGTTCTTTAGCGTGGAATTTGAAAGCAGCTACTTCGTTGACAAGCTCTATCTTATCAATATCCCTGCTATACGTCTCAACAAAGTCAGCGGCACACTTTTCAAAATAAGAAACAGAACTTTCACTTAGAGACTTTCCTGATAAAAAATTAAAATCAGAAGAGATCTTGTGGTATATGTGTGCCCTCTTGTCTATTTCGCTTAAAATTCTATCGAACACAACCAAGTACTCTCTTTCAAATGACTTCTCTGGACTTAATAGGTGTGATTCATCTTCAGCGATCTCTCTAGCCATTCTCTTGACTTTTCTCAGTTTCTTAGGTGAAAACCACTCAGGATTTTCATGGTGTCACAGACTAATTTGGCTTTTTCAATGTACTTTGTAATCCCTCCTTTACGAATGCTTTCAATTTTCTTAGCTAAGCCGGAAAGCAAACTTGATGCTACATCAAGTGTGATAGTCTTCCCTTGAAGTGACTTGTTGGTGCAATCCAAACTTATCAACACCTCCGACCACATCTCTATAAGACACACAAATTCGTAGTCAATTTGCTTAAGAAGTTTCATTGCACCAGAAACTGTGTCCGTGTTCCAATCGTTTGTTCTGTCAACCATTTTTTGTAAAGCTTCGCGAACAGATGTCAAGTTATTATTAAGAGCTGTCATTGCTTGACGCCTCGAAGACCATCTGGTATCGCAATGCCTCTTAAGGGTTGTCTTTAGAGATTCGAGTAGAGCCTCCCATCTTAAGGGGGAGCTGCTGAAGAAATTGAAAAATTCTAACACTTTTCCAAAAAAAATACCATCCGAACTGAAACTTCTGCAGCATGCACGCCAACGAGGTTGAGGCTGTGGCCTGCACAAGGCATAAATTTAGCAAGGTCACTTTTTATAGATGTGAGCTTGAACGCCTTCATATTTTCCTGCCATATTTGAGCTGTTGTCAAAACCTTGACCAAGACAGTTCTGAATATCCAATTCATCAGTTTCAAGCTTTTCCAATATTTCTTCTGATAACGATCGTGAAATAATTATAATATATATAATTACAAACAATTTATGCACACTGACATAAACAAATCTGAGACCGATTTCTTCCAATTACGTGGAATATAACATTATTTAAAAAAATTAAATGGTGAGTTTTGCGTCCCCCTGGCAGTTGCGCCCTTGGCGGCCGCCCCACTCGCTAACCATTACTTACGGCCCTGCTCCGGAGTGCAAAAAGTCACCAATTTTATCATTGAATATTATTCAGATCATCTCACAGATTAACCCTATTGATTTTCAGCGCACCACAGCCAGTACAACAGGTGCTATAGTACTTTAAGGACGACATTTTTGTCATTTTTGGAGAAATTTCAGTTTGTTAGTACGTTACAGCCTCCGGAGTATATACAAGTGACCAATGTTATGATTTGATATTATTCAGGCCATCTCAAAGATGAACCCTATTGAGATTTTTGTTATTTCTGGAGAATTTTCGGTTTGTTAACACGATACATCTCCCAAAGTGTATACAAGTGACAATTTTATGATAGAATATTAATCAGGGCATCTCACAGATGCGGAAAAGTTAGTTTTAAGCGGGCTGCGGACTACGAGCGATAATATAGTATATATTATATCTTACATATTACATAAAAAAACATCTAACACCGCGCATTAATGCTATAATATACAGGGTGTTCATTTCAGGACTTCCCACCCTAATTTTCTCGAAATGTGTGTATTTTAAAAAAATCCTGGAACACGTCAACAAATATATCGAAGGGGACAAATTTTTATCATAAAGGCAACGCGCCCCCTTTCACTCCCCGCCAGGGGGAGTTGCCAACTTCAAAATCTTAAATGGGAAGGGGTATCGAGTTATACCTCATTTTAAAGGTCTTTTTAATCTTTACACGTCGGCTTTTGTTTTTTTAATTGATCGATTCGTTGTCGAAATATTTAGGAAAATCTGTTTGCTGCTTCGTACCATTAAAATGAAAACTGCAATTGTTTGTTTTGTTATTCCTTTCAATTTTTTTGTATAAAAAAATGCAAAAAAATGTTTTTGATAGAGAAAATAAAAGACATGATACCTATTGAATTGTTTACCATACTTACCAGTTGTGTGAAAAAGCAATTTATTAAAAATGGTTTACAAGTTGAAATAGTGTTAATTTACGGCGCCGAAAACCAATGTGCTCGACGAACTGCTGCAATATTTAACGAAAGGCACCCAAATAAGAACACCTCTCATAGGTATGTCCTAAATCTAATCGCCAAATTTAGTCAAACAGGATCTGTTGCAAATTTAAAACATGATCAGCAAAGAGTTTTGAATGAAGCCACTCAAATTGAAGTGATAGGTTATTTTGGTATGAATCCTAATACTTCGTTACGTACCATCTCTGCTGCAACTGGAAAATGAAAGTATGTCAAGAGTTAAGTGAAGACGATTTTGACAGAAGAATTGAGTTTTGTGAACAAATGACACTACAATTATTAATAACAATAACGAATTTTTAAAGAATATCTGCTTCACTGATGAGTGTACTTTTTATTTAAATGGTTTTGTCAACAAACATAATTGCAGATATTGGAGCAATGAAAATGATTATGCATTTGTCGAAGGGCATACCCAGCATCCTCAAAAAATTAATGTATGGGCCGGTATACACGGAAATCAAGTAATTGGTCCATTGTTTATAAATGGAAATCTAAATGGTGAGATGTACTTGAATATGCTAGAAAATACGATCAATCCGTTAATTACCGAAGCAATTGAAAATCAACTGGATAGAGATGGCAACAACTTTCTTGACGAAAATGAGTTATATTTTCAGCAAGATGGAGCTCCCCCCCATTATGTGCTTCCGGTCCGTCAATGTTTAAACAATGTATTTCCCGGTAAATGGATAGGGCGAAGAGGACCTATAGAGTGGCCAGCTAGGTCCCCAGATCTAGCACCATGTGATTTTCATGTGATTTTTTTCTATGGGGACATTTAAAATCAGTTGTTTACACACCCCCGCCACAAAATATAGGAGACCTTCGACAAAGGATTACTGCAGAATGTCGAGCAATTCGAACAGAAGTGTTTGAAAATGTGCGTCACGAATTTGAACAGCGGTTATACCATTGTTTGGCCAACAATGGGCAACATTTTGAGCAATTATAAAATTGAAAATCTGTGTACAATATTGTAATTTAGTTTTGATAAAAGGAATGAGAATAAACAGTTGCAGTTTTTATTTTAATGGTAGGAAGCAGCAAATATATTTTCCTAAATATCTCGACAACGAATCGATCAATTTGAAAAAAGAAAAACCGACGTGTAGAGATTAAAAAGACCTTTAAATTGAGGTATAACTCGATACCCCTTCCTATTTAAGATTTTGAAGTTGGCAACTCCCCCTGGCGGGGGGTGAAAGGAGGCGCGTTGCCTTTATGATAAAAAGTTGTCCCCTTCGATATATTTGTTGACGTGTCCCAGGATTTTTTTTTAAATACACACATTTCGAGAAAATTAGGGTGGGAAGTCCTGAAATGAACACCCTGTATATCTATATCCAGGCGATATATTAAGTATCTGCAGAGATATGCTTTTCGAGCGATATTTTAGAGTATATCCCATCTCCCACCTTACGTCTAAACCCCCGCGCCACGAAAACGCAACTCAGTTTCACGCATTTCGGGCAGTAGACACGGTGGAATTTTTTAAACCTAATTATTGCCTCTTTAATAAAATGGAACGTTTAATTGAAAGCGTAAGGGAAAATCCATGTTTATGGAAAGTGGATGAAGAAGATTACAAAAATAATGAAATGAAGGAAGCAGCATGGAGAAAGGTTATAGTGGAATGCGATATAACAGATGGTACGTACTATTTTTTTTTAAATAATAAAAAAAGTCATGACAAATTTACATAAATACATATTAGATAATAAGTATGTACAAGCGAATACATTATTTATAACCATTTATGTTTTTAATAACAGGAAAAGTTTAATATTTTCTATTACCTAGTTGCAATAATTATTCAATTATTTCAATAGCCGCGTTTTTTACCAAGGAACAATACTAATATTATTAAAATATCTACAGAATTCTTCTCGTATAAAAAACAATCATTTGAGTATCTACAACCAGAATGAGCAATTGGAATTAGTTGACTATCATCTAAATTCTCAATTTCATTATCATTCATGTTGTAATAATCGTATTTGATTAAATAATTATGTAAGAAACACGTTGCTTTTACTATTTTGTCGACAAGTTCAATACGGCATTCAAAGGGTCGTCTAAATATTCTAAATCGAGCTGCTAAAATACCGAATGCATTTTACACTACTCTACATGTTCTGCATAAACGATAATTATACAATCTTCTAGATTCCGACAATTTTGATTGCGGATAAGCACGCATTAAATTAGTCATCAAAGGAAATGCTTCGTCCCCAACAAAAACGTAAGGCATTTCAATTCCCCCAGGATAGGGGGTTTCTTCAGGAGGTAAATTCAGTTCTCCATTTTTTAGTTTGATTCCAAATATACTATCTTTTAAAATTCCACTGTCACTAAATCTACCCATCTATATATACGAATTTTCGGTTTGAATCAACAACAGCTTGTAGAACAATCGAAAATATTTTTTTGTAATTAAAAAAATTGGACCCAGAATTAGGAGGTGCTTTTATAGATACATGCTTGCCGTTGATTGCACCTACGCAATGATCAAATTGACAGTTGTCCTTAAAATCATTTGCAATTTTTATCCAATCGCTTGTAGTAGGCTCCGCTAATACTTGTGATCGAAGGTGATTCCACTACGCATCACAAACCTCTTCTACAATTTCTAAAACAGTTCTTTCGCACATTCTATAACTATATGCCATTGCTTTGAATGCGTCACCCGAAGCCAGATATCTACAAAAAATTAAACATTTATTTAATTTGCTCTAGTGAAAGAAGCCAAACGTATGTGGAAGAAATGGCCACAGACAGGCTTTAAATAAGAAGAAAACAACCACAGGCCAAGCAGCAGGGAGTGATAAACTTTGGAAATACGAAAAACAGATGAGTTTTCTTGTTCCGCATTTAGCAAACAGACAAAGAAGCACCAACGCTACATCTATTCAAGCTTCACAATTGGCAGAGACTGATGAATCACTAGAAAATACACGCGATGCAGAAGACGATTCCCAATCTACCACAACAAATAAGGAAATAGAGCAAACAAACTATAATTACAATAGTCCGCTAATTAAAAGAAAAAATGATAAACTGATTGAATATCTGGAACACGAGCAAAAAAGAAGGGATCAAAAGTCGGTAGCAAGAGACCAGTTGAGGCAAGAGCTATTAAGTATGAAGCGCAAGGAAGATACAGCACTTCAAAAATTCTTTGATAGCATGTACGAACAATCTTATTCTCTACCTGAACATCTACAAATAAAGGTCCAGCGGAAAATTTTTAATACTGTGATGGAGGCCCGAGAAGAACACATACAGCATCAGACACATCACACAAATAGTTCTAGTGCTACATGTGAAGATACCCCATGTTCTTCAAACACAACCTCACAGTCAATCACCAACGTTCTCTCTCCTGGAAATTTGACTTACACGGAGTTGTAATTTTTCTTGATTAAATTTTTTTGTTTGATGTTTGATGTTTTGTTTTATGTTTTGATTAAACATAACTTTATTGAAAACGTTAGTTTTTTTTAATGCCACTTATAAAATTGATACTCACCTTAAAGTAACTGCTAGTCGCTCTAGCGAACTAATGCTTTCTCGTAGCTTTGTATTTTTCTTTTTTATGTCATCTTTTATTAAATCATGTAGTTCAAAAAATGTTATTCGGTCCATGCGAAAATAATTCGTAAAATTTTCATCACTTAGATCATCAAAGAGTCTAAATTCACCCCTTTCTTTACGAAATTTAATATGATTGGATATCCAAAATCTAGGCGTTTTCTTTTTATTAGCAATAATTAACGCCAAATCATTGTCGCATTTTGCTTCTTCATCTTCTGAAGAGCTATCAAGGGTATCAAGTACTATTTCGACGAAGTTTTCCATTTTTAAACGGCACAAACTAACACAACCTATCGCTATGCCTACTGAAATAGTACTAAATATAAAATTTTTATATCCTAATCTGCCGCACGCTTAAAATAATATATTATATCTCATTATAGAGCTATAATATATGTTATATTATCGCTCGTAGTCCGCAGACCGCTTTAATGTTTAAAACCATTTATTTTGGATTTGTTTTAGTGGAAAAGTATAGGTTTTGATGCTGTTTTTGGCATAAGTGGCGTTAAAAACTTCTGTACAAAAACGAAATGAAATTACTGATGTCGAGAGTAAATAAACGGTTTTAAAGATTAAAACTAATTTTCCCCATCTGTGGCCCTGAACAATATTCTATCATAAAATTGTTACTTGTATACACTCCGGGGATGTATCGTGCTAACAAACCAAAATTTCTCCAAAAATAACCAAAAATGTAGTATATCTGGATTTATAGGACCCGCTGTACTCGCTCTAGTCAACTGAAAATCAATAGGGTACATCTGTGAGACACCTTGAACAATATTCAATCATAAAATTGTTCAATCGTATACTCTCTGGAGGCTGTATCATGCTAACAAACTAAAAACTCCCCGTTGTACTGGCTTTGGTGAGCTGAATATCAATAGGGTTCATCTTTGAGACGCTCTGAATAATATCCAATCATAAAATTGCTCACTTGTATATACTCAGGAAGCTGCATCGTGCTAACAAATCTCCAAAAATGACAAAAATATCGTACTTAAAGTACTGTAGCACCCTTTGTATTGGCTATGGTAAGCTGAAAATCAATAGGATTCATCAGTGAGATGCCCTGAACAATATTCAATCATAAAATTGGTGACTTGTTGAACTCCGGTGGCTGTATCGTGCTAACAAACTGAAATTTCTCAAAAAATGACAAAATGTCGTACTTCAAGTACCATAGCACCCGTTGTACTGGCTCTGGTGAGCTGAAAATCAATAGGGTTCATCAGTGACATGTCCTTAACAATATTCAATCAAAAAATTGGTGACTTATTGCACTCCGGAGACTGTATCGTGCTAACAAGACATGTAAGAAAAAGTGGCCGACGACAACGACGACGACATACCCACAGGATTTTTTTTCTAAAAACCGTTTTTTCGTATTGTTGTTGTTGGAAAACGTAAAAATAACTCAAAAAAAAATTTCAAAATTCCAACTTTTTTTGGGGTAAACCAATACTTTTCTCGGATATTAGATAGGTTGGGCGGAAAAACAATCCAGAATATTAACTTAAAAGACCCTTCTTTCATCATTCATCAAATAAAAAGTAATCACAATAATAAAAATAAAGTACCCATTTTCTTGTTGTGGAGAATAATCGCTTTTGCCATTACGCTAATAGGATAATATTTCTAATAAATATGTTATTTATTCAACTTAATAGGACAATATTGATTATCGTTCAATTCGTATAGTCAAGTTCAAATAAAGTATAAATATATAATTTATTAAAGTTTATCGTCATTGATTGAACCGGAAACGACTTACAATCAAAGAAAATGGTCGTGGAGGGTGGTCTGAAATAAATGTTAACCTTCTTTGTATGGTATGAAAGACACGCTTCAAAGTAGTTTATTTTTTATTCAGCGCGAGGAAAAGACACTTTTTTGTTTTCATGTTTATATTCTATTTGTTTGAATAAATTGATATCGTTTATGGAGTATTTTATATTGTCGTTCAAAAAGATCAATCAGAAATGTTTCACAGTAACAAAATCGTTTTTCTAGAACAAAAAATGTCGAAAAAGATTTTCAAAAACCGGCAGCATATAAAGGGTTGTAGCAAAATTAGAATTCGACTTCCTATATTGAAAATATTTTTTTAGCAATTAAAATCTGCGGCACTCCTATGGGTGTTGTTCGAATAATATCCGGTAGACATAAGTTAGCTGCTTCAGAGGGAGTACGAGTGGTGAAGGTTTTTTTGTGTTACAGATTTATGTTTTAACCACATCCCCAACCATTAATTCATAAATTCGATTTGTTATGAAGCCAACATCAATTCGTAGGCCAAGTGGGGTACGACGTAAGACGAGAAGCGAGGAAGGGATGATTGCCTGAGCAGAAACGTCACAGAATAGGGTATATCCTCTGTTACGACGTCGTCTATAGATAAAACATATGACGATAACTATTACTATGCATACAACTGCTATTCTAAGGTTTCCTTGAATGAAAATAGATTTATCAAATGTAAAAGACAATTGCCTAGTATTCATTCGAATCTTGGACTTGTAGGATTTATTATAGTTTATTTACGATAAAAAGACGATGACGTTTCAAAACAAAATATTGTGATGTTGCCAAGCTGTAGTTTTATCCTTTTCTTAACGAAAACTAGAAAAGTCAATCTGATGTTAGATTGACAGATCTTCTTTTTCATTCTTCCGTGCCTCGTAGGGCGTAAGTCAAAAATATTTATTTAAAAATAAAAGGCTTGTATGATAGGCTTGATTAATTTAATATAAATATTTATTCATGAAAAACTATGGATAAGATACAAGAAACAGTAACTTACCGTTATACTAAATTCAATAATTTGGTTTTGAGGAAAGTATTTTCAAAAGGAATATCATTTTGTATCAACCAGCTCTTTATATCAGCCTTTTTGGTAGCTGTTGTTGGTACTTTATTCAGTTTGGAGTTTGTCTCTTAAAGTTTTCAAGGTTATGTGTTCCTCTGAAAAAATATTGTGTTAGTTAATTGTGAATAAAATAAAACAGTAAATTCAATATATTCACTGTTTCCATACATTTCGTATATAACATTTCGGTAAGCATTTTGATCAGTTATCAATTTCAATAGTAGGTTTTATGCGTTGTCTCTTTTTAGGTGGGCTTTTAGGCTGTTCACCTCTATTATGCGGCAATACGGTTAACAGTGGTAACACTGAGTTGTAAAGCTTCTGCAACTCTCTACAATATAATTACTTCAATTTATGAAAGAATAATATATTATCAAGTTTAATTAACCTAACCTAACATTAAAAATATTTAATCATTTACATTTAAATATGTAAAAATAATATTAATAATGATGAATACAAATAGCGAATACTATTACTTACGTCTCTTATAGCAATAAGCGGGAGAAGCGGGCCCTCATTTCGGCATTATCGTTCAAAATAGCTCAACAAAGATGTTACTATCTCTTGACATTTTCTGTTCAGCTGCTTCGGCATTTTATTAACCACACACTGCAGATTTGCCTAAATAATTAGTTATGAAAATAACTGTTTTTTTTATCTTAAAGAAGCAATGAATTTAAAAGCACCAAAAAAACTTGTAAATATTAGACGATGATCGAATGTCAATAAACGTCAAAACAAACTGGGGAATTTTACCAGTTGATTTGACAACGTTCTAGTCAGTCAATGGTTTCGAGTAACCATGGAAACGAGTTAGTAGAGGTTGTTTTGACGTTTAATAATTAATAAGACTCGCTGTCACTAGCTGTTAGTGTGAATGTACATTTATTTTAAAGACAAATAATTAAAATGAGCTCATCAAATAGTGAAAACGAACTAAGTAGCACACCACCCAATATTATACAGTTAGCCGCGGACACTACTGACAACATATTGCCAGAAAAATCAAGAGGAAGATATGAAAATGTATACCGGCAGTTTATAGACTGGCGAACAACTAACAATGTACAATTCATTTTCTGAAAACGTACTCTTGGCATATTTTGGAGAAATCACTAAGAAATTCAAACCATCTTCATTATGGGCAATGTGGGATATGTCGATGATACAATAAATAATAAGCCATTAACAGCCAATAGAATTATAAGTTCGATTGAAAATAATCTACAAACATTTAAGTACACTGAAAATAGTAATGTCCAAAAAGAATATACCATACAGTCTACGTCATCCCAAAATTCACCGGATACTTTTGAAAACCCGAAAAGGGCGGATAAGGGTATAGTAATAAATAATTGCCAAAATTTTACAATTAATTACTATAAATAAATGTTTACTTTAAATTATTTTTTCTGGCCATTGTTTAATAAATAAATGCTACTTGTTATTCATGCGTTTTATTTTTATTAATGAAGTTGTTCGTAGAAAAAGTATAGTACACAACTAGAGTTGTAAGCTTATTACATGCTTATAGAATTACCACACTCGCCGCTACGCGGCTCGTGCGCAACTTTTCTATTCGCATGTAATAAGCAACTTACAACTCTTGTTATGTAATATACTATAAACAAGCGTTGTATTATGCACTCTACAGCTGTGTATGCCCCACAGACATTTAAGTGACAGATCGCTGAATGCCCTATTGGCCATATGTCCAATCACTGTTAATACCACTAATCGATTGATATTTATTGGCCTTTAATGTTTGTCATAATTAAGGTTTTAATTTAATCTAAACATTTTTTCATTAAATTTATATCTGTATTGTTTCGCAATTTAAAAAATGCACCAAGATCATTTTTTGTCATAGAAACAGAAAGAATTTTTATGGAATAATAAATGATTGTTAGTGAAATATTGTTTTTTAATTACTTAATTTTCTAAATATAGCCAAACATTGTCGAATGGCTAACAACTGTTATGTTTACCCCTATATCTTTTGAAAAACTATGTGAAAGCACGAGAGAAAAAATTAATCGGCCTGGTTAATCGGTGGGAAATATGCTTTTCCCGCTTTTCCTTCTGCTTCTAATGGAATTGTATGAAAATCTTTTGATGACTACAACAGATTGCATTAGGCAACTCTGATTATCGTGTTGACATTCTCCTTCCAGTCTCGCGATATATTATTCAATGAAACCAGTTCGTTTACTCTTTATCAGGATTTATTGTACACATAACTCGATACAATGCAAAAACAATAACAGCTGATAGATAAACCTACATTTTTTTTTATATATTTATTATGAATTCCATGAATTATGCTGTTTTGTACACATGTACTTGAAGTGGATAATGACAGCGTCAGATAACAACTGATTATATTAGAAAAAAAAATACTCGGCACCCACTTATGGCATCAGTCCTGGCAATAGAAAATGTTAATTACGAATAATCGAAGGTAATATATCACTGCCATATATACACTGTTATTTGTAAAATGAGACATCGGGAAATACGTGTTAAATTTTAAACGGCGTGCTATCTTTCTTATCAAAATGAATTTTTAAAAAACTAACATATTTGAAAATATCGTTAAAAATTAACCGAAAACCATGTTAAATTGTTTATAATATATTTTGATTTAAGCAGGGAAACATTAATATCTATTATTCAATTCTATAAAAATAGGAACATATGAAATTCATAGAAAGTAAATTAACGGCTGGAGGTATAAAAGATATTAGCTGTTGAAGACGAAATTCGAAATATCCACTTATTTGAATAGCAACACGATTTTCAACTTTTACGCCAAGGAACAGAGAGCATCTAATAGAAAATCAAAAGGAAGGTAGTAAGCAAAAAATCGTATTTTTCAATTTATTTGTATGAATACAAATAAATTAGCAATGCCAATGGCATCATTTAATAATTTTTAGAAAATTGAATTACCAATAAAATGACAATGACAAAAACAAACCTGCAAATTAAAAAGTTGGCCATTATCAACTTTAGTGAAGTTATCTAGTGACAGTAGTCAACAGTTGTCAATGTTAACTTTTTGTTTCAGTTTTCGTATTGCAAATAAATTCAGAGATGGTTTACACAACAGATATGTTTAAGATATCGATTCTGTAGCTTGGTTACGGAGACAGAACACGAATGCATGCCGAAGTTGTTCGCATATTTCAAGGAAAATAAACGGTTTTAAAGATTAAAACTAACTTTTCCGCATCTGTAACTCTGAACAATATTCTATCATACAATTTCACTTGTTTACAGTTCGAGGGATGTATCGTGTTAACAAACCGAAATTTCTCCAAAAATAACCAAAAATGCTCTCGTCAGCTGAAAATCAATAGGGTATATCTTGAGCAATATTCAATCATAAAATTGGTCACTTGTATACACTCTGGAGGCTGTATTGTGCTAACAAACTGAAAATTCTCCAAAAATGATAAAAATTTGGTAATCCAAGTACCATATCACCTGTTGTACTGGCTTTAGTGAGCTGAACATTGATAGGACTCATCTTTGAGACGCTCTGAATAATACCCAATCATAAAATTGATCACTTGTATATACTTCGGAGGCTGTATCGTGTTAAAAAACTGAAATTTCTCCAAAAATGACAAAAATGTCGTACATAAAGTACTATAGCACCTGTTGTACTGGCTCTGGTGAGCTGAAAATCAATAGGGCTCATCTGTAAGATGTTCTGCATAATATTCAATCATAAAATTGGTGACTTGTTGAACTCCGGAGGCTGTATCATGCTAACAAACTGAAATTTCTCAAAAAATGACAAATATTTCGTACTTCAAGTACCATAGCACCCGTTGTACTGGCTCTGGTGATCTGAAAATCAATAGGGCTCATCTGTGACATGTTTTTCACAATATTCAATCATAAAATTGGTGACTTGTTGCACTCCGGAGGCTGTATCGTGCCAAAAAGACAACGACGACGACATACACACAGGATTTTTTTCTGAAAACCATTTATTCGTGTTGTTGTTGATGGAAATCGTAAAAATAACTCAAATAAAATTCTCAAAATTCCAACTTTTTTTGTTGTAAACCAATACTTTTCTAGCATATTAGATAGGTTGAGCGGAAAAGTAATAAACGGTTTTAAATATTAAAACTAACTTTTCCGCATCTGCGAGGTACCCTGAACAATCTTTTATCATAAAATTGTCACTTGTATACACTTCAGGGGTTATATCGTGCTAACAAACCGAAATTTCTCCAAAAATAACCAAAAATTAAGTCTAATAATATCTGGATTTATAGGACACGCTGTACTCGCTCTAGTCAGCTGAAAATCAATAGGGTATATCTGTGAGACACCTTGAACAACATTAAATCATAAAATTGTTCACTTGTATACCCTCTGGAGGCTATATCGTGCTAACAAACTGAAAATTCTCCAAAAATGACAAAAATTTGGTACTCGAAGTACCATAGCACCCGTTGTACTGGCTTAATATCAGTAGGGTTCATCTTTGAGACGCTCTGAATAATATCCAACCATAAAATTGGTCACACACACATATAGTCCGGAGGCTGCATCGTGCTAACAAACTGAAATTTCTACAAAAATGACAAAAATGTTACTTAAAGTACTATAGCACCTATTGTACTGGCTCTGGTGAGCTGAAAATCAATAGGGTTCATCTGTGATATGTCCTGAACAATATTCAATCAAAAAATTGGTGACTTGTTGCACTTCGGGGGCTGTATCGTGCTAACAAGACATGTAACGAAAAGTGGCCGACGACGACGACATACACACAGGATTTTTATTCCAAAAACCGTTTTTTCGTGTTTTTGTTGATGAAAAACGTAAAAATAACTCAAATTTTTTTTCAAAATTCCAACTTTTTTGGCGTAAACTACTTTTCTCGCATATTAGATATGATCAGACATCGGATGTAATATTTATGACGGAAGTAAATCCACATACGTCGAGTCGTCAAACAGCTTCGGCGTTAAATTTTAGCCATTCCTCGATTCTCCACGTACTGAACGGAAATCAGAGGCATCCATATAAACGTAAGGTACTTTTAGACGGTCAGATCAGTTCTCCGTTCAGTCGAACTGTCAGTTATCTGTATGTGTAAACACAAAAAACTGTAAGAAAAACTGAAACTTATACGGAGCTGTGGCTCGATGAGTATACCAAAAGTTATCGTATCAGTTGTCAGTTAAACGGATGTGTAAGAAAACCTATGTCGATCAGGTCTCAATCGAATATAATTATCGCTATAAGTAGTGTGTACATTGCACCATGACAAACCATCACTTTATTAGCGAGTTTATAGAACTTCATCAGCAACACCCATGTCTGTGGAACGAAAAAGATCCGCAATACCACAACATAAAGAAAAGACAAGCTGCGTATAATGTTTTGGTTGAAAAATTCAAAGAGCAAGATAACAATGCAACTATAAAAATAGTGAAAGCGAAAATGAACAATTTACGATCATCGTATAATAAAGAACTAAAGAAGGTTAAGGAGGCTACTAAAAGCGGAGCCGGAAGTGGTGACAAATATGAACCATCTTTGTGGTACTGCGACTTGTTCATGTTCCTTAATGATACATAAGTTTGTCGTGGTGATAGAAATACTATGGACAACACAACAGATGGTGATAATAAGGGCCCAGAAAATACAGTAAGTAATTATTAATTCATAGTGCAATTTTTTATTGTTTTGTAATGTTAAATATGGTACAAAAATTCAACAAAAGATACAGAAAATTATGCCATATATGTTGAGCAAACTACTTCATCTTGCCAGTCAACTTTTCCTTCGTTTAATAAATATTGCATGTACTTATTTCTCACATTTTTTGCTACTTTACTTACTAGCATCATTCCGATTCGCTGTCACTTGAAGACCTACTAGCCCTTGCACCTCCAGAACTGGGATTTTTAGGTAAGCACGTAGTTTTTATTAGTTATTGAAGATGCAAGTGTTGAAGTGAAAATTATTTTGTGAATGGGAAAAAAATGTTGAACTAGTGGAACAAATTCATGATCAGTACCAAGATTAAGAAAACTACAATAAGCATTGAAAAATTAAAAATATTAATATGTAACATGCATAAGCATTTAATTAAAAATAATGCCTCTATGTCATTACCAATTTCTTGTAATTTCTAATGATGCAGACTTATTCTGTGAAAATAATTCCAATAAAAGAAGTAGAAGAAGGTTGATGGGTGTATTTTCTCAAAAGATGAAAATGTGTAAATAAATTTTATTAAAAAATCAAGCTAAACGCTTTCGGCAAATAAACATGCCATCATCGGAGCTTTCCTAAAATTACAGATGTTTTTGTAATTATAATAAAAAGGAGATAAACAATTAAAAAAGTTTTGAAAAACTTACGTCAATGGTAAAAAATACCTCTAAAAAAGGGAAACATTGAAAGGGGATCGGCATCACAGGCACAATAGTTAGATGTACCTTTTCACAAAATTAACAAATAAAATGAAACTAAAAACCCCCTCTTTTATGGGGTGAAAATATTCACTCAGATCATTTTTATATTTTAAAGATGGAGCAACGAAGTATGCAAAATGACAAGGTGTAGAAGGCACCTACAAAATTGACAGTTTATTTCAAAAAGAGAAGGGGGGGAAGTGACTATTGTACCTACAGTAGTGGAGTTAATTAGAGTTTGAAAACTATATTGAGTTTGAAATTTTTCAAATTTGTATGAATTTTAAATAAAACTAAATGTAAAGGTAGATAATAAGCTAATCCATTTGAGAATCCCAAAGATACTTAAACAATGGTTTAAAATTACAATTTAAATTTACTTGAGCATTAACGCAGTTAACTGGATTTTTCTGCAATTCCCTTAGAATCTCCAAATCTTCAAGAAGATTCATTTTTCTGTAATTGTTGACCGGGATGTTATGTAAAATTTTACTGTTTTTTGTTTACAGATAAATCAGAACAGATATATAGATCTCTGCCCTATTTAGGTAATATTTCCAACAATATTGCTAGAATCTTAACTAGTCAAATACCAAACTTAAAAATTTCCTTTAAATGTAAAACAAACATAAAATCTTTATTCTCAAAGACCAAGGATGAAACGAAAAAATTAGAAAAAAGTGGAATTTATAGATTGGCTTGTGGGGACTGTCCTGTTGCATATGTGGGAAGAACAACTAGATCTTTAGAGGTACCTATAAAAGAACATTTATCTAGACCGGAAAAATCTGCTTTTGGTCACCACATTAATTTCGGTAAACATAATTTCTCTCCAACAAAAAACAGTAAAATTTTACATAACATCCCGGTCAACAATTACAGAAAAATGAATCTTCTTGAAGATTTGGAGATTCTAAGAGAATTGCAGAAAAATCCAGTTAACTGCGTTAATACTCAAGTAAATTTAAATTGTAATTTTAAACCATTGTTTAAGTATCTTTGGGATTCTCAAATGGATTAGCTTATTATCTACCTTTACATTTAGTTTTATTTAAAATTCATACAAATTTGAAAAATTTCAAACTCAATATAGTTTTCAAACTCTAATTAACTCCACTACTGTAGGTACAATAGTCACTTCCCCCCCTTCTCTTTTTGAAATAAACTGTCAATTTTGTAGGTGTCTTCTACACCTTGTCATTTTGCATACTTCGTTGCTCCATCTTTAAAATATAAAAATGATCTGAGTGAATAATTTCACCCCATAAAAGAGGGGGTTTTTAGTTTCATTTTATTTGTTAATTTTGTGAAAAGGAACATCTAACTATTGTGCCTGTGATGCCGATCCCCTTTCAATGTTTCCCTTTTTTAGAGGTATTTTTTACCATTGACGTAAGTTTTTCAAAACTTTTTTAATTGTTTATCTCCTTTTTATTGTAATTACAAAAACATCTGTAATTTTAGGAAAGCTCGGATGATGGCATGTTTATTTGCCGAAAGCGCTTAGCTTGATTTTTTAATAAAATTTCTTTACACATTTTCATCTTTTGAGAAAATACACCCATCAACCTTCTTCTACTTCTAAAATTCAAGTGTGTACATAGTCTTCAACAGTCTTCCATTAAAAATTCCAATAAAGCCTGAATTTATGTTAGAATTGATATTACTCATTATATTTTTAGTATGACAATTGTTTTAGTCACAATATTTATCTTTGGAACAGTTATGCAATTGCTTTATATAATTTTGCCTTGAAAATTGAGTCACATGTTTAAAACTAACATAAAAGAATCTGCTACGATCTAATTTCTAAAGAAACTTCTCCATCAAGGTCTATTTAAATAAAAAACTAAAATCTTATTATACCAATCACTACTGTAACATATTAAACTTGATATCCTTACACGTCAATATAAACAAATATTTAATAATGGTCTTTTTAAAGCCTCTAGATCTAGTTATATAAAGAAATTTTTACATCAGCTGGTTAAAAACGTAACCAGTTACGTGTGAATGGGGTCAATAATTAAAAACCAGACTTGGGACTCGTACGAGTTACACACAAGGTGAGCCGAATGTGCCAATTGTGAAATATGATTCAGCCACCAGTTTTTAGTTTTAAGTACATAATAAATAGTAAATGTAAAGAAATTTGTGATAGTTTGTGATTTTAAACTTTCAAGTTATCACCCTGAATGACGTTCGGACAGTGAATATTTGGTGCCAGCCTCGAATACACCAGCGCCAGCTCCTGTAGCGGTCTTGGAATCACCTGTGTACCATTTGATGGTATTTTTTTAATGTTTGGGTGATGTTTTTCCGTTCCAATGTTTTCGTCTTATTTAGCATCGTAGTAAAGTTATTTTCAATACTTACTTTATTAGTAAAATAAAAACATTATCAAAATGTTTAATTGAACAGTCTTGTAACATTCCAACAGAATTCAATCGAAAACCCCGTAGTGTCAGTGAAAGGAAAAAGGTGGAAAGCAGCATAATTCAGGCAATTTCTGCACTATACAGGGCCAGTTGTTTTAGTTAATTATTATCAAAGGAAAATTTTGAACATGTCATTGTTTTATACTATGCAATAACAATATTATCATACCCACACTTTTTAAAATACACTTATTATGCTAAAAAACTTTTAACATATTTTGTAGAAATGTTTATTTTGATTCATGGTGAAAATTATGCCTCAGATAATATACATAACCTACTACATTTAGCTGAAGATGTTAGAATATTTGGACATCTTAATAGTTATAGTGCTTTTGATTTCGAAAAGTATATGCAAACAATAGAGAAGTTGCTTAGAAAACAAGACAACCCTCTACAAAAATTATTAATAGAAAAACAGAACTAGATGCTAAACAAAGTGAACATATTGAACAAAGTGAATATTCTCAAAATTTTCCGATACTCCACAAACCTCACTACAATGGACCTGTGCTAAAAAATTATCCAATAACAGATCAATTTAAACAAGTGAATTGCAAAAACTTTGAATTCTTGCCTAAAGAACCTGATAGTTGTTTATCCGGTCGAGAAATAATAGCAATCAGTAATTCGAAGATAACGGGCAAATCCTAATTTTAGGATAAAATATACAGAAAAAGAAATTTTTTACCTTAGGCCATGCGAGTCATCAATATTAAATATATTTTTAGTTGGAAAATGACTAGTGAATGAAAAGCATGGAAAATACAAAATGTTTCATTTAAATGTCATGTCATGTTAACATTCACTAACAAATTTGTTACTCTTCCGTTGTTAGATAGTTTTTGAGACAACTTGTTGGTATTTATTATACATATTCTAACAATTTATTAAGAATTGGCTGTGTGCTGAATATATCGAACAACTTGCTTTGAGAGATGTTCAATATATTTACTCATTTTTTAGTGATAGACTTTTTGAAACAAGTTTTTAAGTTGCTGTAAATATATTGAAAATTAACAACTCTATTAAAAAAATCATGTGTTTATATTTTTTTTTGGATTCAACTTTTCAGAAAAAATGGAAAATAATAATATTCGTGAGTTTTCTAAAAAGACTTGGATAAAAATGCAGTTTATCAATGACACGTCGGTAGCAGTGGTGCCCATCCACAAGATGGATTAATGTAGACAATTGTTTGTGGCCACCATCATTTCGTCATTGGGAAGATTCGCTGATGATATGTACTTGGTTAGAGAGGACCAGACTTCCTGTCTTTTGATACTCTAATTGCCTGTACCTTCCCTAGATATTCTAAGAATGGCCTCATGGGCTTAATCTATCATCAGATGAAGAGGAGTGATATATGTAATAATCTCAAATGTCCGTCATTATACACAAGAACAGTACAGTATATTTACTACAAATACCACAATATATTTGTAAATATAATATACAATAACATTCAATTATGCACTTTCTGTAACATCAAACGAATTATTCAAAGATCTCGGAATTAAGGCAAACAAAATAGATGATAAGCTAGCTAAAGAAGAAGCTGGACATTTGTGGGACTTGAATTGTATTGTGCATTCAGTAGCAGCGTGATACTGAATGAACGAAAAAATTACAAAAAGAAATAAATACTGCGACCAAACAATCTAAAACAAGTCTTACAAGCAAAAGATCTGAAAAATGTGCCCTTTTTAATAAACCATTGCTAAATGAAAACTGAAAGTAATAGGTTTTGACAACAGTAGAACAAGCTGAAGTATTTTTTGTTAGCTTTTTCATAACACGTGCCATTTACTCTTTCAGTTCTTCAATGCACTCAAATCTTATTTCTGATGCCTTAGGAAACAGACGGTCCGATGGTGCAAGATTTGGTGAATAAGGTGGATGGCCTAACACTGGAAAATTGCATTTGGCTAGAAACATATGGACAGACAAGAAATAATACTATTGATTAACCTATAGGAACCCAGTGAAAGTACACAACACCATAAATATAGAAACATTGTAATTGTGCAGTTTGAATTTTGATTTGATCATTCCAGATTTTGGCGAAGTTGGGTTAGATTATCATACAAGTTTTTTGAATAAAATAAGTTTCAGTAGAGGTTTTAATATAGTTTTTCATTAAATAAGATAAGATAAGTGAAGATTACGAATACCGAATTATCTGTTTATAACTGCCAACCCAATAGTTATGACAAGAGAAAAATAACTTAACGCTTGCATATTCTATAGGTTACATAAATTTGATTGGTATATAATTTATTTATTAAAGAAATGAATGCAATTAAAAAAAATTATTTTTGAATTTTTACTTAATCATAACCTGGGCATAATTTTGTAGCGAATTCACACTCCTCTTATATTTTTACATATTAAATTTCATATAAAATAATTTTGGGCATATAAAACTATATATAGGGATGGAGGAGAGGAGGTGGGATAACGAAGAGGAAAAACTGAAAAATATTAAAGATACGGCATCAAAAAACTAGCAGACATAATTATAAGTAATAATGTAAAAGCAGGGGAAAGCAATCAGGCTATGAAAACGGATATGAGACAAAATTTTAAGGAGTTGGATAAAAAGAAGAATAAAACAAATCATAAATATGGGAAAACTATTGATAATGGAGATGTTAGGAGCATAACAGGAAAATAATTAATTGAGGAGTTTGGATATCATAGGTGTAACTGAAACAAAAAAGAAAGGAAAGGGGGAAGTAGAATTCAACAATGGACACATTATGTTATATAGCGGAGTGGAACATAAACCAGAGAAGGAATAAGTTGTATCTTATATTATAAGAATAAAAAATATATTAGACAATGGACAGCTATCAATGAAAGAATATTAAAAATTGAAATAGAAAGGGAAGAAAGAGTAAACACGACACTATTAGTAATATAAACGACAAATGAAGACGAGTCAGCAAAAAATAAAGATGAATTCTGGGATCAGATGGCCGAGGAAATAGATGATACTGAGGGGAGAATAATAATAATATGAGATCTAAATAGTTAGAGCAGGGAAGAAATATGTTGAAACCGAAGATAAAAGACACAAGAGTAAAAAGAGGAGCAGAAATTTATTCTGGCCATTATTTGGTAGTCTCAAAATAAGTAATTAATTCAGAAAATGAAATAGATAATAAAAATATAGTACGATAGATAAAATTAGATCATATAAACTAGAAGAAAGTAAGACTACAAAATTATATAAAGAGGCAGTTGAAACTGAGATGGATACTATTTTTAAAGACATAAATAACAATAATATTGAAGACCTATGGAAAGCATTTGAGGATACAATAATTAATGCTGCAAAAGAAGCATGCGGACCAGTAAGTAACAAAAAATAAAAAACGAAGCGGTGGAGCCAAGAAATTAAAAAACAAAACTATATAGGAAATAAAACTACAGCAAATTATGGAGAATATAAAAGACAACGAACAAAAGTGAAAGCTTTGGTAAAGCAAGCAAAAGAAAAAATTTGGAAAGAATTCCGAGAATACTGTCTAGGAAATCAAAAACCATTTTATAGAGTTCTCAAAACACTAATATAGCGTTAAACATATAAAAACAAAAGATGGAATAATAATAGCTGAAGAAGAAAATTTTATGAAAACAAGGAAAGAATATTTTGAAGAGATTCTGAACCCACAGATAACGACCCAACAACCGGAGGAAATATATGATGAAGACATTCAATATGGAATAAATGTAATGGAAGAAATTACTAACCTGGAAGTTGAAGCAGCAATAAACTTACTAAAACAAGGAAAAGCTGCAGGTCACGATGGACTTACATCGGAAATGCTAAAAAACCTAGGAAGAAAAGGAATAGAAATATTAATTTTTTTACTGAATAAAATCTATACCGAAAGATGAATACCGTATAAATGGGAATTGGGAATATTATTACCTCTATATAAGAAAGGAGATAATAGAGACTGTTCAAACTATAGAGGCATTACGATATTAAGTACATTATTAAAAGTTTATGAAAGGATTCTTGAAAGAAGACTATAAAACATAAGGGCAGACGTGTTCAAGATCACATCTTTGCAGTGAGACAGTTAATTGAAAAAAATGGTAGAAATAATATATATTTTGCTTTTTCGGATATAGAGAAAGCGTTTGACATTGTCCCCAGACTGCAAATATGGGCTAGTCTAAAGCAGAGAGGAATAAACCAGAGTTTAATCGAGGGTATAAAAAGTATATACAAAAATACGAGGAATTATGTAAGAACCGGAAACCTACAATCTGAAGAGTTTACTACACAAGAGGGTTTAAGGCAGGGGGGAGTCTTAAGTCCTACACTATTCAATGTGATAATGGACGATGTAATAAAATAGGTAAAAGATCAAGTAAATAAATTCACGGTGGGTTATAGAAATATGGAACTTAGACAGATCTCTGAATACGCCTTTGCGTAGTGGTACTTATATGCTAAAAACGAAAAAGATCTTCAAAAAAATCTAGACGTTTGGAAAGGAGCTAGCTCTTCAAAGTAGAATTCTAAAAATAAATGTAGAGAAAACAAAATTAATGGTAATAGGGCAGGAAAACAAGAATCTCGAAATACAGTTAAACGAAGAACAAGTACAGCAAGTGGATACATTTAAATATTTGGGAGTGAAAATACATAAAGAAGGAAAAAATACCGCTGAGATTAATGGACGCATAGGAAGTGCCCTCAATCTATATTATGCAATAAGTAATACTTTCATTCGCAAAAAAGAAGTGTTAATGAAAACAAAAATGACAGTGTATAAAACCGTTTTTAGACCTATTTTAACTTATGGGAGTGAAAGCTAGGCTCTTAGAGAGACAAAAAAAATTACAAACGGTTGAGATGAAGTATCTGAGAACAGTATTGGGAATCACAAGAAGGGGCAAAATTCGAAATGATTATATAAGAGAACAGCTACAAGTAGAACCCCTAGGAAGAAGTATAGAAAGGAATCAATTAAGGTGGTATGGTCACTTAGTACGCATGAAAAATAATCAACAAGCAAAAATGCTATGGCAAACAAAAACATGTGGAAGGCGACCAAGGGGGAGACCACGAAAAACCCGTGGATGATGCAGTAGCGGAAATCCTGAAAGAAAGTAGACTAAATTGGCAGGAGGCGACGTTAAAGGCTGGAAATAAACGGGAATGGGCTAAATTTGTACATAAATAAAAACACCTTAACACCTTAGCGTATATTAAGGTTCTGATTATATATATAAAATGGGGATTTCTGGAAACGTTTGTAATATTCAATCTTCGGTCTCAGAAGATTATCGAAACGTATTTCAGGCGGTGTAATTATTATGAGTGTTGTAGTAGTGTGTTCAGTATCCATTAAACCGTTAGGCAAGGACGTTTCCTATTCGGATTTTAGACTAATAATGTCACTAATATTAGTACAACATAGTAGATGTTGAGAAAAATTGATGGTTTGTACATAAAATTGATGTGAAAAATATATTTACTTAATAATGAAGTACAGTTTTGAATCCAAAATATATTAAAAGTAAGAAATTTAAAATACATAACCTCGATCAACTAAAGTGAAGTTGTGTAGGCATACAATTTGATTTACCTTGTACAATATGTAAATTTAAATCGTCACCAATGACAAGACAACCTTTGCATTTGCCAACTTTATATACAAGACATGTGGTATAAAAGTGAATGAACTTTGATGGTGTTGCAACGTAATGCATTTAATTTGACTTCGTCAAACATAATTGTGATTAATGCTTAATTTACAGTTACTCTGATTTCAGACTATTAAACATAAATGCCGACAACTTACAAGAGAACGTGTTCGAAGTTAAAATACACGTATGGGAGACAAATTTTTTGCAAAAATGATTATTAGCAAATGTACTTTAAAGGATTAATTGGGATTAAAATATGTTGATTATATGGATCACTAAATCAAGAATGCAGTGATTAATTAAATTTTAACAACATATCCACTTTCTACACCAGATACTTTCGTTATTTCTCAATAAGAACAGATGTCAATCGAAAAAGATTGGAACAATCATTGTAAAACTTACAACAAATTCTGAGTGATTTTTGATTCAAATTATATTATCCTCGTAAATAGATCGTATTACTAATATGCATGTAGTTCAGTTTTCATTTCAATAAAAATTGTTAGAATCGGGACTGTCGAATATAAAATTGGATCATAGATCAATGAGATTTTTTTTATAAAGTTTCAGTTTCTAATCCAGCAGATGTGCGTTCGTTCGCCAATCAAAAGAAAGAACATATACAGAATTTACTATCAGTAATCTTACAGTTTATTAGTGCTTTCGTGACAGTAAGCCTTAAATTCTGTTGATAAACGGAGTACTAAACACTTCTAAACAATTCCCCGCCGTATCCAGTGGAATCTCATTAGATTCAGTTTTCAACAGAATAAAGATTCTAATCATTCTTCTACAATATGCTCGAAAAAATGTGAAAATATTTTAAAATTCATGTAATGGTCACCGCAGTCACCTGACCTTAGTCCAACTGAATTTGTTTGGGTTGAACTCGATAGAATCGATCTCCTACGAGTTTAGAACTAATGCGGTATAAAAGAGAAAATAGAATTTAGATGAATATGATTTTGAGAAACAGACTGCATAGAATATATTATAAGAATAAGGTGAACACTTCAATTTTGTTTCTATATTTATAATCAACTTTTTGATATATTAAGGCTTGTTACAGATGAAAAGTGGAGACGGAAGTGCTCAATGTTTCAAATCTGGGATGTTTAATTGTCACACGCCAGTCAAATTTATTTGATCCATAAAAGTAATTTCCCTAACCTAAATTTGATAAAACAAAGGAAACGAAAAGACAACCTTACATTGGCTTCATAAAACAATAAGTAAAAACAGAAAGAAAACTACAATTCCAAAAGTACAATATATTTAAAAATTATATAAAAAATATAAAAAAAAATTTTCATGTGAAAAAGTATATACGAGT
The DNA here is from genome assembly GCA_963921935.1 of Galeruca laticollis. Lineage (NCBI taxonomy): Eukaryota > Metazoa > Arthropoda > Insecta > Coleoptera > Chrysomelidae > Galeruca > Galeruca laticollis. Next base: position 32,906,049 of record OY998179.1, on the reverse strand, counting down.
ATGGTTGTTTTTGTAATATTTTTTAATATTTAAAAAAAATTTCGTATAAATGTATTTGTTTATAACAAATTATTTGTTTAATAAACAAATGAAAAATTAATAAAAAAATTATTTTTTTTATAATACAAAAGATCATAATAAATAATGATTTTTTTAAAAAAAATTGTTAATTAACAAGTGCTTTTTTGCAATAAAAAAATTTTCATCAAGCATGAAATTCCAGAAGTTTTCAAAAATCATAAACAATGCATTTGTTTATAACAATTATTTATATATTAGTTAAAAATAAAATAAAAATTAGTGTCATATGGCTTTCATCAATAAGAAAACAAAATATTAACAATAATCGGAAAAAAATTTCCTGATGGCGTTATTTATATAATTAATTTTTTAATGCCTTTCATTGTTAATAAAAAAGTGAAAAATCAAAATTTTTGAGTTTTTCCAACAAGGATCTCTTCTAAACCCGTTTAAGATTAGCCCCAAAAAATCAAAAAAAAATTCTAGATTTCTTGTTTTGAAATAATCAGCGTTTTTATGTTAACAATAAAATGGTGAAAATTAACTAATTAACAAAAGCATAACTAATAAAGATTTTTTACGGATTATTGTTTATTCATATATCTACTTAGTACCCAAATTTTTTTTATTCCTTAATATTAATATTTAAATAGTTAAAATAATTTTTTTAGTTCATGTGTCAGATTGGGGAGATGCACGCGGCCGCCGAACCACGCGGTTTTACCGTTATTTTCGCCGCTAAATTAAAATTATAAGGATTGTCGGTACAGTTCCGGGAGGTAGGACTTTTTTTAGGAAATTTCCTGCTCTTTAAGGATCTTTTTTCAAATTTCGATTATCTCAAATAGTTTTTGAAATATTTCAAAAAAAACCAAACTCTTATTTTTTATTTTACTTTATTGTATATAACTTTTGCATTTTTTTCAGCCCCTCTTGCAACTTTGATAGAATGTTCTAGATGCCATTTCGAATCGAATGAGACCAAAATCATAATTTTCGGTGGTCCGGTTTAGGTTCTGAGGAAAATGGGACTTGTGAACCAGACTATAATAAAAGTCCCAAAATATGTAAATGCTTACAAAATATTTTTTGTATTACGTGTTTCGTTTTAGACCGCAGTAGTAAAATCATTACCATTAAAAAAACGAAAGTTTGTGAAATATAATGATAGGGTAAACAACTCAAATTTTATAAAGTAAATATATTAATTTACGCCGAAAAGAATTCAAAATACAAATTATACCCAAGTAAAATTAAAACAAACAGCTCTGGCGCTATGAGTACTTTGCATTAATGATTATCCTCACAGTCGTTAGCATTGGATTCAAGGCAAAGAACAATAGGGCATAAAGAAAATAGCAAATGTTACAGAATAGCTGTTTTTATCTTAAATTATACACCAAACTTGTACACAGGGTTACTACAAAATAATTTCAATTATTTAAGATGTAAAAATGAAGTTCATTAAATAAAATTTAGTTTTAAAATCCTCAAAATGTTAATTGTAAGTTAAATTATACTCCCCTTGAATATATAACTTAATTCAAATTGTATTTAAGAAAAAATAGAAAATTAAAGATATATAATATCCTCTTCACACAAGGCTAGTGCTTGCTGGATTGTACTCCAAAGAAAAAGAACCAATCCATGCTTGAATAAATTTGAACAAAACTGAAGAACAGTCCTTTCCTACAGCCTCCCAAAATCAGTGTCAAATCCATGACTTATCTTAACCAGGATAACGTAATGTCTCCTAACAGACAAGGAGAATAACCCTGAAAATACCGAAGTGTATCAGTATTATGAAGCAAAACTTCATATCTCTCCCAAGAACACAAATCAATTAACTAAAGGTTATATTTTATTATATCAAATGACTATATTGCTATTTGGCAAAAAAATGACAAAAAATGCCACTGAACTGTACGAAAAAATATGTACTATTGAAAAATATTAACATTTACAAATTTAGACCCACCCAAAATCCTTTTATGTAATAGAACATAATATGACATCTCAATTATCTCCAAAATTCCTGGAAAACCCAACAAACGTCTCTTCCATGCAAAGGAAAAAATCGAAAAATCCAACGAAGATGCTGGGGTTCCAGTTAAAATCTCCTCTAAGAGTCAGGTAGCGTAGTCCCCAAAAATCAGCGAATTTCCAAAAAAATCTTGCGAAATCTCCAAAAATACAACTGCCCGAATAAAATAAGACGGTTTTATTATCTCCCCCAACTGCGATGGTTTCATCAGTATCATAAATAAAATTAAAAACCGCTACTCTTACTGACAATCATCTAGACATCTTTAAACGCAGTTCAAAAGTGTAAGTGACGCTAACTTCCTGCACCCTCAACGCAAACTGGAGTAAATTTTCCAACCAATAGAAATCCAGTTGACTTGCGCATTCGCTTTAAACACGAACCATAAAACTACAATCCACTCAAGACATCGAACAAAAAGTCAAATAAGGCCAACTGTTAACAAAGTTCATATGTCATTTGCAAGCACATCAATAGCAGCAATTACTAGGTAAGCATTATTCGCCTGCTTTAGCAATTCCGAACATTTGTCTAGGATTCGTAAAGTCACAGAGCAAATGCTAGATTGAAATTTCGACAGTTACCACCGTTCCTACTCCACGAAATTACAAACGAACGCTATTATGCAAGACACATCTGTCATCGAACAATTGTCAATTCCAACTTACACAAGCTCCACATCATGTAATATTATCAGCAAGAAAGAACTTACGTATTAGAATTTATTTAAATGAGTTTAAACAATAATAGTACCATAGTACCCCCGCCCTATAAAGCCACAATACCCGGTATTATCACACAAATCAGCAGGGGTGTTATAGATAAATGTTTGCAATATACTCGAATGACATCAAAGTTTCTAACCAGTCCGGAAATCTTTGCTAATGTCCTAACATGGTAGATAAATTTATTCCAACATAATACTAATAGAATGTTTTAGACTAAAAGTCAAGGGGTCGACTATACAAGAATCCCTTTTGCTAAAGCGGACAAGTTTTTGGACTACTGTGGCTAACTCTCAAGGTGGTGTAACCCAAATAAAAATCAGTAGTCCCACGGTCACTTAAAACTACTGTAAAAACCAAAGAGAGAAAGAATTCTAAAAAAAAAAAAAAATAACATGTACATGTTTCCAGAACTTTTTTAACAAGTAGGCGCTCGTTTTGTATCATACGTTTCATCTACAAATTACTCAGCGACCAATAGTGACAAAAATAAAACGATGTCAAGATGTGATGACATGTTGGTTACAGCCTGCACCAATTCGCCAGTGAGATGATGGCAGAGTAATCAAGAACAATACTTTTAGAAAAGACATTATTTTAAACCTATACATCAACAGAATGTCTATAAAAAAATCAACATAGTTTCATAACCTATAAATATTTATACAAGCATATGTTTAGTCCAGTTTAGTTTAGTTATGAAGTTTTAGGAAAATGTCAAGTAGGTGAATTGTTATATTAATAATTATCATATAAATAATCCAATAAGGTATAATAATCATTTAACATTTCAAAAATTTAACCTCCGGTCTTTGTGTCAAAATAAACGTGTTACATATTGATATGTTTAGTTGTGTACAATTTTTAATTTTATATCAATACAAATACAGTGTATAATGGCCACTATTATCATCCCTAGTATATGCAGCAATTTTATAGAAGATTCTTTGTTTCGTGAACATAATACATGCGAGACTGTCAGCATCGATTTTCATTCATAGAATTAATTGTAACACTGAAAATGTACTCTTTTCCTTTCTATAACAATTATACGACCGTTTGTTTTCTGGCGTTAGTGACCTCATTCCATTCTACTAAGACTCAGTTGTTGGTTTTTATCTTTTTAAAAGCGGAAGTTGCTGCTAAAATTACGTCTCAAGTTCAACGTCGTTTGAAGCTTAGTATTCGCTTCTGGCACGTTCGTTTTCTAACCCTAGATTTCGTCACACGCTGGGAAAACACGAGATATCGTTAGAAATAACAAAAAGAAATAATTAGACCTTTTTATTTATACAGGGTGTAGATGTAGAGGAATGGTAAATCGTTAAGAAATATTTCTACTTCTTCTCTTTTCCTTCTACCTTTTAATATGTCCAACGAGGATTCCGGTTCCTCTTGTACCCAACAATTCCACTTTTTCCTATTTCATGCTAATCTTTTCTTCTGGGATTTTTCCTTTCTTATCCCCTATCTCGGTTGTTTGGTCTATCCACTTTCTTCTCAGTCTACCTTTTCTTCCCGCTTCAATCACCTTACTTGTAATTCTATCTGTTTTCATTCTGTAAATGTGTCCATACTAATTTAACTATTTTCTATTTATCTTTCTTATTATTGGTCCTTGTTTTTGTTATTTGTCTTATCTCTTAATTTCAATTAGTGTTTCAAATGAAACGTACTGTTTCTAGCTAATTCCACAACATATTGAAAATTCTAAAAAATTGACAATTGTTTTGATATTAAATATCATCGTCAGAATGACAGAAGTTACATTTCATTTGATGCGTACCTGATGTTTAATAGTTATTATTGGCTAGACCAAGAAGTGACCTACCTTGTGATTGACTTAATATATGTTAATAGAAAAAAGAAGAAGATATAATATTACAAATATTAAAGCTTAGATATTATTAGCACTATGGGGATATCCTGGATATCATTTTTCCCAATTAAGAGCAGTATAACTGTGCAATGATATAGAAAACCAGGAAAACTATATCTGCAGATATTTACAATCATCAATTAAGAAGACAGTTCAAAAGTGGAGAACTCCTTAGATTTATCTGTTCATTGACGACTTCATATTGTGGATTTCTTAAGTGTTTTCTAATTTCCAATTCTTCAATGAAATCCAGTTCTTGTTTCTTATCACAAATATGTAGTACTTCTAGTTCTGTGTTAGATGTCAATTAATGGTTGGTGTCAAGTAGATGTTTTGCGTAATGGGATTTATCTGGTTGTTTTAATCTGTATGCTCGTAAGTGTTCACTGTATCGGATTTCAAAATTTCTAAGGGTCTGACCCAAATAGACAGCATTACATTCTGGACATTTGAGTTTATATATACCTAATTTCTTTAATGTTGGTATTTTTGTTTTAACATTTAACAATTTTGTACTTACGTTACTTTCTGTTTTAAAAGAAATTGTTGTATTCGTTGCTAAAGATATTATCTTTGAAATATTATTAGAAATATTTCCTGCATATGTGATGGTTTTAAAGTTTTTATTTCTTTAGTTTGTCTAGGAAATATTAGTTGTAATGCCACTTGTTCCTCTTTTTTATTAATTAGTTTTTTAATAATATGTAATTGGTAACCGTTGGATGTTGCTATTTGTTTAATTGTATTAATCCTTCTATCAAAATTACATTTGTTCATAGGAACTGAAAATGCTCTATGTAGCATTCAATTATATGCCACTAGTTTATTTGACATGGGGTGATTGGAACTATATGGAATACTCACAACACTGTGTATTGGTATCAAGTACATTATTAACTCTTTGAATTTTTAAATCAAGAAAATTGATTGAGCTATTCAAAAATTCAAAGAGTTAATAATGTACTTGATTATTCAATTTACCGAAAACCAACACACACTGATGTGGCTATTCCATATAGTTCCAATCACCCCATGTCACATAAACTAGCGGCATATAATTCAATGATACATAGCGCATTTTCAGTTCTTATGAAGAAATGTAATTTTGATAGAGAGATTAATACAATTAAACAAATAGCAACATCCAACGGTTATCCATTACATATGATAAATAAACTAATTAATAAAAAAGAGGAAAAAGTGGCATTACAACTAATATTTCCTAAACAAACTAATGAAATAAAAACTTATAAAACCATCACATATGCAGGACATATAATATTTCAAAGATAATGTCTTTAGCAACGAATACAACAATTTCTTTTAAAACAGAAAGTAACGTAAGTACAAAATTGTTAAATGTAAAAACAAAAATATCACCATTGAAGAAATCAAGTATATATAAACTTAAATGTCCAGAATGTAATGCTGTCTATTTGGGTCAGACCCTTAGATATTTTGAAATCCGATACAGTGAACACTTACGAGCATACAGATTAAAACAACCAGATAAATTCCACTTCGCAAAATATCTACTTGACACCAATCACTCATTGACACCTAACACAGAACTAGAAGTACTACATATTTGTGATAAGAAACAAGAACTGGATTTCCTTGAAGAATTGGAAATTAGAAGACACTTAAGAACCCACAATATGAAGTCGTCAATGAACAGATAAATCTAGGGAGTTCTCCACTTTTAACCTGTCTTCTTAATTGATAATTATAAAGATCAGCAGATATAGTTTTCCTGGTTTTCTATATTATTTTGTATGTAGTACTTCTAGTTCTGTGTTAGGTGTCAATGAATGATTGGTGTCAAGTAAATGTTTTGCGTAATGGGATTTATCTGGTAGTTTTAATCTGTATGCTCGTAAGTGTTCACTGTATCGAATTTCAAAATTTCTAAGGGTCTGACCCAAATAGACAGCATTACATTCTGGACATTTGAGTTTATATATACCTGATTTCTTTAATGGTGGTATTTTTGTTTTTACATTTAACAATTTTGTACTTACGTTACTTTCTGTTTTAAAAGAAATTGTTGTATTCGTTGCTAAAAATATTATCTTTGAAATATTATTAGAAATATTTCTTGCTTATGTGATGGTTTTATAAGTTTTTATTTCTTCAGTTTGTTTAGGAAATATTAGTTGTAATGCCACTTTTTCCTCTTTTTTATTAATTAGCTTATTTATCATATGTAATGGATAACCGTTCTCCACTATTAAACTGTCTTCTTAAGTGATAATTGTAAAGATCAGCAGATATAGTTTTCCTGGTTTTCTATATCATTGCACAGTTATACTGATCTTAATTGGGGAAAATGATATCCAAGGAAATCCCCATAGGGCTAATAATATCTAAGCTTTATTATTTGTAATATCATATCTTCTTCTTTTTTCCATTAACATATATTAAGTCAATCAGAAGATCTAGCCAAAAATAATTATTAAAAATCAGGTAGGCATCAAATGAACTGTAACTTCTGTCATTCTGACGATGATATTTAATTTCGAAACAATTATCAATTTTATAGAATTTTCAACATTTTTTCAATATATTGTGGAATTAGTTAGAAACAGTAACTTTCATTTAAAACACTAATATGAGTAGATTCCACGAAGTAAGGGTCGAGACAGTTAATTTCTTAATTTCTACATTTGTCCCACTTTATTTTCCCCGTTATTCTTCTTAGATGCTTCATCTCAATCATGTTCATCTTGCCTTCATCCTTCTTTTTCACTTGGTATCGTTATTGTATTCTGAGTCTTCATGTTCACTTTCAAGTTAATATCTCTATATACGAGTATTGCCTTATTGAGTGTGTAGCACAATATCGTTGATTTATTCTCACTATTTATTATTCCTGCCTCTAACTTTCCATCCTCTGTCAATATAGTCCCAGATATTCATACGTCGTTATTTTTTCCAATGTTTCGCATTGCGTTTTATTTCATTAGTATTTTGATCCTATTGTTTACAATTTATGATCAGCACTTTAAGTAAATACTATAATACTTCCATTTTCATGTTTTCTATTTATTTGCATCTTATTTCTGGTATTTGCTATCTGTTGAATTACGCAAAATAAATTGATCAAAAATGATATGACGCACCCCTGTATTGACTCAGTAATATGTGTGTCAACAGGTTAACTAAACGATCGACCCACTCTCCTACTTTTGAAATTGTCCAGACACCACTTGTAATAGTTTAGACATGAGAATATTTTATTCCTTCACAAGCACGTGATTGTTAATGGGTCTTGCTGTTGAAAGACTATAATTTTAAATTTGTATTTAGGCATTTTAAATATTTTTCAACGATCTACCATTCCCCTAATTTATGGTACGTATTTACGGGTTACTGTTGTTGAATAGATGGCTTAATTAAATACCATTTACGCTTCCATGCTCTATAACTTTACGATAAAAACTAAACAATTCGTAATGGAGGGTAAAAGTATAAAAGCTTCATAATAAAATTAAATTTTACGACACGTTCCGACATATTATTCATTCCAATTGAAAAATATGAAACGCTCATAAAACAAATATGATGACCCTCGTAAGTTCAACTACTAATAAAACAGGTTCCCGTCGAGAATGTGAACCCATCGGAAGTCGAATTGAATAAGTGGAGTGGAACAATAGAGATATCGCCGCTACAGAGATTCATAGAGCAAATCTTATGAGGAAACTGATAATCTTTTTGTGATGCAAAACAAGCTATACAGGGGCGAACTTATATTAGTAAATGGCGCGTAAAAAACATAACGATTTATTAGTTTATTGCTATTCTACAAATCAACGTAGGAACTTAACATATGAAAGGGTTTGAATGAAGTCAGGAACAGGTTGATAATAGATTTTTTTTGCATTGAAATTAACGCCAGAATATATTATTTAAGAAGCTCATAAACAAATTATTTTCAATTCCAAGAAACCTGCGAGTCCTGGCCACAATTCGCAGAATCCTTTTATAATACAATTCATTCGGGCATGCATGCTTCTTCATTCCCCCTTCCGCCGACCTCTGTATGAATGGAAATTTATTGTACTTTTTCTTTCGAAAGGCAACAACGTTTATCTCTTGTGTGCTGTTAGACATAACAAAGCCTACTTGATGAATTGTTCCTATTGCGCAATAAAAGAATAAGCAAATGGGTAGAATAGCAATCAGCTCTTTTGGTTACATGTTGTCGTTTATTCTACGATTTGAAGAATTACACATCCAAGCAGTTCAGAAAATCAGTGGCGGATCCAGAATTTTCACAGGCGGAAGAGAGGAGTGCAATATAATAACGAACAACTAGTTACTTGTTTCCCCGCGTATTTTTCTATGTTGTTGTCAAATGATAATTTAATTCCTAGGTAGTTAATTACCAATATTACCAATAAACATCACTTATTCTATCATCCGGTTGTCCATAACTTGCACCTTATTGGATCTTTGGAGATTACCAATGTTTTTTTTGTGGTGACCCTCCATTATCCGAATCATTATTTTCCGATCGCTGGATTATCCGTGTTGAGTAAAACCGCGGTTGAATTCCGTATTAACTGAGCGACGCCATATTATTCGAGCATCAGGCCTAACACATCGGGTTATAACGGGCATCCCAGAATTTCCAAAGCAACACAAACTGTCTGACCTGATGGGTACAGGGAAACAAAACATCCAGATTATCCGAGCTAGGGTACAACCCACGTTAGCTTGGATAATCGAGGGTATTTTAACTGCATTGTCTTTTAGTTATCGTAATCAATAATACAAATACTAGAATCTAGTTTTATTACAACAAATTTATTTATTTATTTAGGAAGGAACATACAGGTTTACCAACCTAGTTACATGTTTCAAATTAAAATAATTCTTATGTGAATAAGTACTTAGTAGCAAAGTGACTTATTTTGTTACCAAAAACAAAACAAAATAGAGAAACAATAAAAAAGACAGGGATGATAAAAAACACGTTTTTTAGAAAAAACAAAACATGCTGCATTCTTGTTTAAAACTGTTTTTTTTTTGTTTAAAACAGTTTAAAACACTTTCCAAAAACAACATGTTTAAACAGTTTTGAACAACTGTTTTAAACATAAAAGAAAGAGCGAAGGCAGACTACTACAGCCGCGAAGCATGTACCTATTTTTAATTTGGATAACGAATACCAGATATCAATATTAATCAACTGAGTCTGAGGACTCCCCTAATTCGCTAGCAGATAAAATTCTGTGTTTGGGATTAGTTTAGGGTTAGTTTAACAGCAAAAGCCAGTTTTACTTTGTGTGTTTGTCACTTAAATTTTGTGGAAATTGGAAATGACTGGACGAAGAAAGGATGGATGCTGTTTGGAATTACTTAATTTCGTCTACTGGAGCCAGTACCAGTAAAACAGCAAGAGTTCAGTGCAAGGAATGCAATAAGGAACTTGTTGCTTTAGTAGCACGGATGCAAAAACATGTAAGAGTGTAGGAAAAGTGCAAGAGAAACAAAAATACCCGGCGAAATACTTTCATCTGATTCTGGCACCATCAACTCCGATAATCAAATTGAAAGTAGCAGTGATATATGCGTCGATTTCGATTTAGGAGGTAAGTGATAAGAATAATTTTTATTCAAATTGAATCTGCTTCTGTTTTTCACGTGGTATGCATGTACTGTTCACGTAAAGCTGTGCAACATAATTAATTAACCCTGCAGTGGTAGCGCCCATATGTCATACAATTTTGATAGCGCCAGGTCTAATAGACCCGACATTGATATCATATGTACTTCCTAAAAATACAGTGCTATATTTTTTACTTTTTTTCTATAATTTCTTTGATAAAAACTCTTTATATGCCCCCATAATTTCGTTATTCAAATCAAGTTTTGTATTTATTTAAAAATAAAATTTGTCAACCTCTCATTTTCAATCTCAGAAACCATTTTTTTTCTGTTGAAGATTTATTTCGGAAAAAGGGGGATAAGGTCAAATTCTATTGAAGAAGTGTGTTGATTAATAATGCAATTCTTCTGTATTTGCTGTTTCCCTGCGTCTTTTTTTGACATCGTTGGACACGTTTTCAGCTCTTGACCTTCTTTTCAGATGTTCATCTAATAAAGATAGGGCGACAGTTTTTAGAAATTTTCAGCGCTTCAAGTTTGAATCAGGATTATTGCTACTATATATTACCTGAGCATTTATTCCTCCTACATTTAGAATGGTATAGAATATTACCATTGGCCATCTTCTAGTATTACGTGCTACATTATACCTGGAACAGAGTTGGTCTACTGTATCGACTCCACCTTTTGTTGAATTATAAGAAGTTATAATTTCGGGTTTGTTGTCATTGCCAGTTGATTTGTCTATAATATCGTCGTGATGTAAACTAGAAGCAAGTAAAACGTTTTTGTTTGGTTTCGGGACATAGGAAACTAAAGTCATGTCTTTCTGAAAAGCAAACATACTTGAAGCTACAGGTCTGAGCTTGGTATTTTTGAATTGCAAGGGGAGTCCACGACGGTTTTTTCTTATCGCACCTACATATGTTAGATTATGATTTTTCAGAAGAGTTTGTATTAGAGGAAATGGTGTGACCAAATATCGCAGGTAAGATTCCTTGCCATTCCAGATATGGGAGATATCAACCGTTCGACTAAACTTTTTGCATCCGTTTTCACATTATACGGTCCATCAGGTTGTTGTGACCAATATACACCTCTAGATTTTTAGTATAAAACATCTTTGAATCCACTAATGCGAATATTTTCAATCCATATTTATTTGGCTTCTTCGGCAAGTATTGTCTGAATCCACATCTACCTCTAAAGGCCTCTAATTTTTCATCAATTGTCACACATGTTCCAACTGTATAATGCTTCTTACAATTATTGACAAATTTATCGAAAACATATCTTATTGGAGCCACTTTATCTAGTGATTTTCTATAATCTCGGGTTTCCCAATCATCGAATCTCAGCATTATAAGGAGAAAACGAAATCTACCCAGAGACATTGTCAACCAAAACATTTCTACTCCACAACCTTTTCTGTCCCACAATTCTTCAAGATTTAATCTGGCTCCCTTCAAACATCCTGCTAGATATAAAAGTCCCAGAAGAGCTTTTATTTCGATTATATCCGTAGGTCGTGCTGATCTCTCTCTTTCATAGTTTGGGGCCATTTTTACAATATACTTATTGGTATAATCAACTATTGTGTCTAGAATGTCTTCAAAAAAAAAACAATTCCCACCAAACTATTCCATCTGGAGCTGTGAAAGTGGGTAACCGATGTCTTCTGGATTCGAAATTATTTTCGTCATCAGAATCAGAAGAAGATGCATCTTGTTCGGTATCAGATGCTTCTGATTGTACTTCCACGTTATCTTCTTCATCTGAATCTTGTGAATCCATTTCAATGTTGTCATCAGATGGAACTTCTTCAAACAAACGCAGAAGTCTTCTTTGTTCAGCCTCGTAATTCATCATATATAATGGAGAACGAATGGTAAAAAAGTACTATCCACATACACTAGAAGTCTCAAAATAATAGAAATTCAAAAAAGTACTTGCACTTTTGGTAGCGCCGGGTTTCGTGGACCCGAATGAATTATTTACGATAAATTCAAAAGCCGTATAACCTTCCTCTAGCGACGATAAGTTACTACTAACCAATTCAGGAAGATAGCTGGAATATAAAATTAAAATGCCGGCGCACCTCCGAAGGTCACGTGGTTGACGTGCTGTTCGGGTCTGGGAGACCCGCCGCTACCACTGCAGGGTTAAGGAAGGTTTTATTTAACAATAAGTATATGTGATAGTAAAGATAAAACATGATTTTTTAAATTGCAAATTGGTTTACTTCCCCCTATATATAATTAATTTCATGCAGTATACAATCAGAAGCAATCAATTTCAGTTGAATCTTTCTTATCCACATCAAAGAATATGTCTATATTTTATGTGTTGGCTACTGATCCTCAAAACTCCAAGAAAAGAAGAAAATTGGATTCATTTGTAGTAAGAACCACAGTTAACGAAAAGAAGAAACTAGACATTCAAATTGCCAAGTTTGTGTATGCGACAAATTTGCCCTTTAAAATTGTTGAGCATTCTCAATTTAAGAAGATGATTGAATGCTTGCGTCCGGGATACCAACCACCAAACAGGTTCCAGATCGGTGCAGAATTGTTAGATGAAGTGTATAATTCCATTAAATCCGAAATTCAGAATGACTTAGCTGGTAAAGTAGTGTGTATGTCCCTAGATGGATGGAGTAATGTAAGAAATGATTCCATTGTGTGTATCTCTGTAACTGATTAACAAGTTCATTTAGTAAGTACTATAGATACGGAAGACAACAGTCATACATCAGAATGTTTGCTTGCTCTAGCCGTAAAAGCGATAAAAGAGTGCCTAAAATTGAATTGTATTCCACGTAGTCTTGTGGCTGATAAGGCTTCGAATATGAGTAAAATGAGAAAAGAAATTGCTACATCTGAAAAAGTTGGGAAGGTAGATATTCTAACGTATGGCTGCTCTGCACATATTTTAAATTTACTTGCACAAGATATTCAAATTCCGTAAAGTAAAGGAGCAAGTTAAAAAAATATTGAAGTATTTTAGAAATGTTCACTTTGCAGCTGCACGTTATAAGCAGGATGAAGGCAAGGCGCTTGTCCTGCCACAAGATGTGAGATGGAATACCCTAGCCGATTGCTTAGAATCTTATCTGAAAAACTGGCACTGAAAATCGTGCTGCAATCGATACTCAGATTGCTTCTTTAGTACATGACATGAATTTGAAAATGAATGCCCAAGATTATCTAGAAAAACTCAAATTTATCGCTGTTGCTCTAGACAGGGTTCAAGGCAACTTTTGCACCATTAGTGAAGTTACAGAAATATGGTTAAATTTATTAAATAAATTTAGAGGAAATCTTACAGAAAAAGACTTATCATGCTGTGAAAAGATATTTGCAATGGCTATGACACCTGCTCATTTTCTAGCTAATATTCTTGATCATCGTTTTAGAGGTTTCAAATTAGATAGCAATCAACGTGAGACAGCTATGGAATATGCTGCTGCTTCATATCCAGATGCAATTACTCATATAATAAATTATGAAGCAGAAGCATTTCCATTTAAACACTATTTGTTTACGACAGAATCAGTAAAAAAATGTTAAACCCATCGTTTGGTGGAACGCTTAGAAAAGAGATTTGAATGCTGCCACCATTGAACTTGTCCAACAGCGTCTTCGGCTGGGGTAGAACGACGTTTTCTGCATTCGGATTAGTCCATACCACCCTTAGGAACAGACTTGGCACCGCAAAGACTGCTAAATTAGTAACCATATTAAAACATTTTAATACCCAGACACCGATAGATATTGATGAAGTATGTTTTTATTTTGAGTAGTTTTCTTGTTCATGTTGCATAATACATCTATATTATTTTATGTTATTTTATTATTATTTTTGATAGAATATTTTTATTTTTGTTAAGCACTTATACTTATATCAGGTAGGTGTCAGTTACAAATATGTATTCATAAAAGCTGAGTTGTATTGAAGAGTTTTTTAAAGTAATAAAAAAATAAATTTAAGATTAACAAATATTTAAAACATGTTAACGAAAACATGTTTTAAACAGTTTAAAACATGCTTTTTCGGGTGTTTTAAAAATGTTTTAAACACCTTTTTTTAAACATCTTGTTTTAAACATCAGAACCCAGAAAAAAAAGAATAAATCAGAACATAACGCAGGAATATCCTCACCGCAACTGAAAGATTCATTGGCTGCGGTATTTCCTCACATTATTTTTTAAATTGAGATTGATACTGTCGAAAATGTTGAAAGGGGTAGCTACAATCAGGTGATTGAACAAATTACATATTTTTCCAATTGACCCCTTGTTTACTATCAGGAACGATGTTTGCCGTGGACGTAATCCAGGTGTGGATACATAATAATTGATCTTAGACAATAAATACATGCTTTCGGTTAAATTATCTGTTAATTTGAACAACAGACAGAAACTACTTAATGATCTACGCAAATTCTTGTCTAAATAGTTCGTGTGAGATAAATATGGGAGGAACTTTATACTTTTTAAAATATATATGTTTTATAAATTTATTTTGTACTGTCACTAGGCTTTGTTTTAAGTTAAGTTGCGTTCGACCCCATACTTTACTTGCATACTTAAGCTTAGTACGAATTACTGAAAAATACAATGTTTTAATAACTTCTTCACTATTAAACTCATAAAAGTTTCGCTTCACAAAACCCATCATCATGTTGGCTTTAAGTCATTCTGAAACCATATTCCAAGATCACATATAGTTGTAACTCTTTCTAGCTGCATATTTTGCATTGTATAAGTAAAATTTTGAGATTTATTGTTCCTGTTGTACGTTATGATTTTGCACTTTGATAAATTGAATAGTAATTTGTTTCGTAACCACCATTCACTCCAGATCATCCTGAAGTTCCAAATAATCATTCATACCGTGAATTTTATGAAATATCTTAAAGTCGTTCCCATATAATAAGCATTCAGATGAAATTTGCAAAGGCAGATCAATTGGATCCCTGTGGAACTCCCGACCTTACCAAAATCATATGCGAGGTTTCTCCTTTAGAAGATACAACTTGGGTTCATAATTTAAGATAAGATATGAAAAAATTTATTAAATAATCACTCAGTCCATAGTATTTTAATTTAGCTAATAATAAGTCATGATTCACCTTATCGAAGGCTTTAGCAAAGTCAGTGTAGATACAATCGACCTGAACCTTGTTTTCAATATTTTCCATAACTTTATCTGTAAATGTTAATAAATTAGTCTCTACCGATTTTCCACGACAAAATCCATGTTGTTTTGTAGTTTTAAAATTTTTAACATTGATATATAATTTTTCATAGATTATAAATTCAAAGATCTTTGCTTACAATTCAATACCGCTACTGGCCTATATTACTAGTTAGTTTTTCATCCCCTTGTTTGAAAATTGGAGTTACTTTTGTACGTTTAAATTCTTCGGGAAAGACACCTGTAAAGATCGATTTATTGAATACAATAAGCAGTGGATATTTTAAGCAATTTTGACAAGCTTTAAAAATGTAACACGGTATGTTATCAGATCCACAGGAACGTTTTGTTTTTAGCTTAAAAAAATGCAGCATCCAACTCTCGTAATGAAACTTTTTCAAACTGAATATTTTCAAAATTGTTTAATCCTATTTTATTAGCCGAATTACCTACTTGTACTATATAGGTATGTGGAGTCATTCTCATACAAAGGGTAGAAATAATCAAGCAAATGGATCTGCTATAACTCTAGCATCCGATGTTTCACTATTTTGAATTTTTAAAATTGTTTCTTACTATTAATAAAGTTCCAAAATAGTGACGGATTTTATTTTATACTAATTTGCATATCATTTAGGTAATTATTGTATGCTCGTTTAATTTTTAATTTCAGTTGTCTCCTTTTTTCTTTGTAATTATTTAAGTAATATTCACATTTGTTTTATGTGATTTAGACTTTTATTAAATTTTACTACTGCAGCATTTAGTATGGAATATAAAACTTCGTAAAAGTGTTTAACAGAGTCATTATAATTCTACAATCCTTCTTCTTTCCTTCATTTAAGGCCTCAGCTGCCAGGGCGATTCGGCCTGTTTCTGTTTGATTTTCCATTTACCATTCGTTGGAACTTGATCTGGAATGTCAGGAGTTCGTGTATATAATAAATAGGCGGGAAAACAGTTCGTCAGTTTGCCCCTGATGCCACGGTCACTACGAATCCATACCAATCATGTCTTTGTTTTGTGACGATAGAAGGAAGTATTGATTCCTGATGTTTAATGTGGTTGGATTGGATAAAGCTCAGAAGGATAAACTTTTAAGGTTTGTAATTGCGCTTTTGGAATCTATTATTGATGGAAAGGGAAGGATTATGTTTAGAGCCTTGTTGCAAGAGTATTGCTGCACATTTATTTGGAGAGAGTTCTAGACGTATCTTCTGCAGATGAGATTGAAGTTTATTTAGGAATGTATTGAGGGTTCAGATGGTCATATATTTCCGAATTTTGAGCACAGATAAGGACTAGATCATCAGCCTAGCCACTGATTTGGATTGAGAGGGGAGTTATATCTTTAAAATCATTACATACAATGTTGAAACGGAGAGGGCTGAGTGGGGAATCTTGTGGTACGCCTGTACAGGAGTTTTCTGGGCCTAATTTTTTATCGTTATTCGAAAGTTTAATGTAAATCTTTCTATTAACGATGAAGGACAAGATCAGGTCACAGATATCTTTATCGTTATGATGACCCATAGTATTTAGGGAAGAGTAAATTGACGAAACTAGAACATTGTCATAAGCGCCTTTTATGTCTTGGATTTTTTGCTTCTGCAATATCGCACGAAATCACCGTGAAGAGGAATATTCGGTTGTCGGTTACACCTTTTCTGAAGTAGTTTTGGAAGTTATACATTTTAGAGGCATTTGATAAAAACCAATCTAGTCTATTTTTAATTATATTTTCTAGGGTTTTGCAAATGCAGCTAGAGAGGCATATGGGTCTCCAACTTGAAATGTCATGGGGATCACCGGACTGTTTGCAAATGGTGCAAACTAATTGGTCTTTCCATTCGTTGGGAATACCTTTGGAATTTTTTAATATATCATTGAAGAGTTCAATCAGAAATGTTTGCCATTCAATTGGTAAATTTTGAAGCATAGAGTAAGGAATAGAGTCCATCTCTGGAGAGGAGTCTTTTCTATTGTAGAGGGCAAATTTGAAATCATCCATGATGAAAGGGAGAGAGAAGAGTTGTTGGCAGCGTTTGAGTGGTCATTGGGCAAGTTTGTTGAGAAGTTGGAGGAAAATGTCGTTATCCAGAGGAGGCTAAGAGAAATACTGTTATTGGAGCACCTTCTAGAGAAACGTTTAACAGATTCGCACATCTTTTTTATGTGTGCGATAGATTATCTGTAAATTTGTAGAATTTTTCTTTTTATTTAGATTTAAAAAATCTACGGCATTCCTAACCTGTGACAACTGACAAGACCATGACAGATGACATGTATGTGCGTTCCTAATATTGCATCCCCCCTTCAATAGTTCGTGATATTGTATGCAAATTTTGCTGGTTCCTTCTCGCTTTTTACTTTTGTTCTTCGAAAATTCAACCATAGTACACTTTTATTTGAACTTGTCGTTTTCATGAAACATCTTTTCTCTGTTCTCCGAATTATTTATACCGTAAATAATTATTGTTCTTCTTGTGAACTGCCTAATTTGCATTTCATTGAATATTTTTCAAGTCAGTGACAAACTGGTCCAATGATTGTTCAGGTTGTTGCTTATATGAGAAGAATTTATACAGCGTTCATATATTAAATTTTGGTTGGGAAGAAAATGTACTTCAAATTTATCTAATACTATTTTTAACTTATTTTTTATCCTCAGCAAATGTAAGCGTTGTATAAACTTTGAATCCTTCTTCTCCAATGAAGTGTAACACTTAGGCAAATTGTATTGCCTCATCTTTTTTGTCTATTTCAATAGCTAATAAATAATTGTCAAATCTTTGTCTCCATTGCAGCAATAACTCTGCTCTGCTATCCCGTATTTTGATAATCTGTTTAATTTATCAAATTGATGCAACATCCAAACATATTTTATCCGCCCTGTGCCATGTTTTGTGGTTTCCTTTGTGGTAATACTTGTATTTTAACGGTATTGTTATTATCAATACAAATACTGCAATCCAGTTTAATTATAACACATATAACAATCATAACCTATGACAACTGATATCTCCATGACAGATTCTACAACATGTGCTTTCGTTTTTTCCGCTGAAATTCTCGTGTTAAATTTCTTTGCGATTGTGTCAAACATGTTACAAGTCGTCTTAATTTTCAGCAGGACTATGTCATCAGCATAGCATAATATTTTTGTATCTTTTTATTACTCATATTATTATAACCTTTTCTTGTTCATTCTCCTTCTCTAATGCCGGTTGTTACCTCTATTGGCTCGGTTACCTATGAGTTTAATTATATTAATTGAAATGTTTCTGTTGTAAAGTATATGTGCAGGTTCACAATATCGAACTCTTTTTTGAAATGTATAAAACATGAATACTACGCTGGAAACTGCTCGAGCGATTTTCATGATTATTTCACTCAATACGCGCCTTCGATTGGTTTAAATATGAGGATTGATATCTGAAAACACCATGTTTTCGATTTCGTATTTCGGCACCTGATTGGATACATGCAATTTTCCTATCTCTGTGTTTCGCGTTGTCATTAGTTGTTTTATTCGATATTAAAAATCTAGTGACTGACAGAAAATGTCAAATTAATAAAGAAACGTCAGAATTATCGTATCAAGAATGAATTCTAAAAACCGTTTTGGTCTGTTTGATATAAAAGAGATTCAAAAGAAAGTAAAAGAACAAATGGCGCAAAATACCGTGCGATCTAAAAAGTACGTGTAGAAACAATTCATGGAATTTTGCAATGAACGTCATCATAGCCCAATTTTAATTGTTTTCGTGAAATAATCTTGACAAATACAACTCGTGTAATTAATGATTATCGAAAATTTCTTCTCTTTTTCGAAACAAATGTTTGTTTTAGGAAACCACACTCGCGCTTACGCGCTCGTGCGGTTTCCAAACAACAATTTGTTTCTCAAAATCGAAGAAATTTGTATTTCGATAATCATCATTACACTTGTTGTATTACTATTGAAAATTTGGTTTCTAAGCGAAATTGGAATAAACATTCATTCAGTGATATTAATTAATTCCACATTTTATTAATTAATTTCTTAAAATAATGTTGCTGTAAATGTCTTGACCTGGTAGAAGTCACCACTCTATGGAGTTCAAAGGGAGAAAGACCAGGTTTTTAAATTTAATTGTTCAAGAAGTTCTGGCACGATATAGACGAATGCTTATGATAATTATTATCCTCTTGAAAAATCAATCAGATTCAGTCCACTGCGTATGGCGTAATCCTGACGAATTTTTAAATAGCCTTAACCATAAATTAAGTTTTATACTCACACTGGAGAGTTAAACTTTATTTTCTGCTTTGAAGTCCTATATAGAAAACCTACTTATTTATTTTCGGAAAATTAAGAGATTCCTTAACGCATCAACACAAAAGTAACAAACGAAATTGTAGCTGACAAAACTACTGATATTCATTGACAACTTTTAACAAAAATATTTTTTATAGACTGATATAAACGCTGGCACATACAGTGTCGCACTCCTTGAACCACCACTGCAGCAATTTATTAGATTTTGTTCTTATTTGAAAAAAAAACGGATCTAAAGAGTACTTTACGACTTTTACAGAAAAGTTGGCCCATTTATATATTTTAAAGTCGTTTTTGGTGATTTGATGATTGCTGGGGCTTTTAGATGTTTTTGTCAGCTAAGTTGGGAAAGTTTTTGTTTATCTTATCCGTTGTTAGTAGTCTGATTTCGTTCTATTTGTTTTACTTCCCCAGTTCAGTCGTTTTTAATTAACTCTGTTTTTCACTTCTGAGGCAGATACGACGGACAGACACTTTCGTAATTTCCAAATAGAATCAGAATAATAATAAAGATAAGCTGAAAATAACTATATTAAAAAACAAATATTTAAAAGCATATCAATATTCAGGAATAGCATGAAAGATATTAAAAAAAAGGCGAGAACTTTTTATCAAACCTCTATAGATTTTAGTCTGCAGGTGGCCGAGAAGAAAAATAGCAGCAAAAAAAATCGTTTCATTTCGATTGAAATAATAATTATAGACGCCACAGCAATTCTCTACACAATAAATTTTCAAAGACAACAAAACAGAGATCTGATTTCAATTTCAATTTTATCCACACAATGAAAAGTAATGAAATAAAACGTTTGTGTTTGTCCGTGACCTCCGAGCACCCTCTTCGATTTGCATATTATTCCGTACCCGAACGATTTTGATTATACAAGATTTCGAGTTCCCTTGGCCTTTTTTCCCTTCTACGACGAGTTTGTAACACCTGTCCCTTTTCTTTATATCCTCCATCGTACGAGCGTCTATATTTCTTTCCTTCCACCGGGTATTACGTTACCGTGCAGTAAACCTGTACGAAACGGAAGTTAAAAAAACGGAGGGTCATGCGTTGAAAAAAAACTACGGGGGGCGTGCTACTATTACAGATTCACTATTGAGAAGCGATTCAATCATTATCATTCATATCTGCAATTATTTATCATATTATCAGCTTAAACTATTCGAAATATTTTTATTTCTTTTGTTCTTAGTTACGTTAGGATTTGGTGCTGTGTTTTTTACAAAGTTTCTTACTCTTAGGATCCCCAGCCTTCGTAGCAGCATTTTGGTGGTCTTCCTGGGAGTCTCGCTTTGTTGAGTTTCCCATTTTGTCTCATTTGGGTAGTCGGTCATTCTATTCATGTGGTCTTTGGACTGTTATGCTCTGGCCCATCTTGCGTCCTGTAGCCCACACTAACTTCCTCATTTGTCTTTCCGTCGTGCAGTCTATATCTCTGATATTCTTCATAGTCTTTTGGTTTGGGCATTTTCGGCCCTTATTTCAATAACATACGTCATGACAGACCTATACACGTTTTATAGATTCTCACATTGCCAGATGTACTTAAGCGTTTCTCCATATTATGTCGAGGAGGTAAAATGTGGTTTTGTTGTTTGGCTATGCACCTCTTCTTTTACGTTAATACTAATTATTATTATCAAGTCAAGATTTTATGTCATTGTTTGCTCTTTACCCTTATTATATACTGCAAGTTTGCATATTCTCCTTCTCTGGAATATATAGACATTGGGTTTTTTGGTTGGAGACAATCTTAGATCGTTAACACGTTAAGCTCCGCGTGACACAGATGTTGCGTCACGCATGTTGAGTGACAGCAGACCGCGTGACCATGCGTTTGGTCACACAGCCAGAATTTCTAACGAGAGACGTGATCCAACAAGTGTTCACGTTTATAGTGATATTCATATGGGAGTGAATTCTATGCGGTCCGGGGAACACTACACTGCTTGCGGGTTCTGAAACTGACTTGAATTTTTGAAAATAACTTGTAAATTAAATAATTATTGTTTCATTTCATGTACTTTTCCTCTAGTTTGTGTTCATTTGGCGCAACATTTATTTCTGTTCTTTCGCTAATTTTCAACAATTGGAGAGCAACTGCTTTTTTGAAGTCAGTGATGGAGATTTTATTTTGGGTTACTTCCTTATAAACAATAAACGCATTTACCATGGCAGAACCAAAAATTAGTTCCATTGCTAACTTCCTGTACCATTTTGTGCCTCTTCTGAGACAATGTGAGTAGAATTTGATTTGGTCGGAAAGATCTATGTAAGCCTTACACTCATTGTAATCAACCACTTTTGGCTTTTCAATTTCTGCTCCCCGTTGTCGCACTACTTTTCTTTCTTCTGTGTGCTTGGTGGTAAGCATAAGCACGTCTCTTTTATCTTTCCATTTTATCATTACTATACCATCTTCACTTTCACGCGCAAAACTTTCATTTTTTCCCAACTTTTTTTGTGTTACTTCAGTGCAGTTCAGTTTTCTATTGAACCTTACAGTACCCACAAGATGTGTCTGTCTTTTTGCTAGTTCTCTGGCAAGATAAACGCTTGTATAATAATTATCGGTGTATAGGGTTCGTCCACAATCCAGTAAATTTTCCATAAGTGAAAACACTACGTTGAAAGATGCATTTCCTATAGCACCTTTATCATTTCCACAGTATACTTTGATATTATATGTGTATCCATTTTGCAGACAAAGTTTGTATAATTTTATACCAAATTTATGTCTCTTATTCTTTATATATTGCTTGAATTTCAAGCGGCCACGAAATGGTACCATTGTTTCATCAATGCAGACGTTTATACCGGGAGTTATGACATCTTGACAGCTTTCCACAAGGCTTTTCAATAATGGCGTGAGTTTATGTAGACGGTCAATCTCGGCGTTGTGAACCTGATCATTGTCACTAAAATGCCACATATAGATAGGAGCTGCTCAAATCGATTTCTGGTCATAATTTTACATACATTATTTTGAAATAAAAAGTTTTTACTCCAATAATCCCTAAGTTGCGGGGTTTTAACAAGTCCCATCCATATCAATATTCCAAAAAAAAATCCATTTCTCTTGCATCAGTAGCGACCCATGATTTGGATTTTGATTTTTGGGATGGCGTTTTCTGTTCGAGCTTCTGCTGTGCATACAAATTAGTTTGCTGAACGATTTTTGTAATAATGTCGTCTGTAATGAATATTTTATAAAAATCGTAAGGATTTTTATCGAACAGATTATAATATTCATGTTTTATCCCCGTAGAGGAAACGTTGAATTCAAATGTTTTTAGATTTGAACCATCAACAGGTGCCCAAGATGCAGTAGTAGAGGTGTCATTATTTTCTGTATTTGACATATTTGATTCCGAATCAGAATCAACTGCAAACTGACTGATTACATTTTCAATGACTTCTTCAATAAACAATTCCTACAAATTAGTGAAAAAAAAATTACCACCATGATAGTCCCGAAAAATTAAATTTACCTGCACTACACTTTTTTCAGCTGAATTATTGTCTTTTGCACTAGCTATATTTGATGTATCATTTTTATTTATTTTGCTGGGCCCCGCTTCTTTCAAATCTTTTTCACTAATAAATGAAGTAATATTTTTCTTCTGAGTTTTACGTTTTTTTTATTGGAGGGCGTTCTTTACTACTATTGCTAGACTCGCTGTTATCACTTGGAACATAGTCGTCTGCAGAATCATCTCCGGCAAACGGCTCCTCATTATCCTCATCGGACATAAATTCATCCCACAATTTTGCAATGTAGGTTTGCTCATTTTCATACGCCCGGTATAAAGTGGGTCCCGGAAAAAGGCCTTGAAAAAATTATAAACCATTTAGTTAATTTGAATTTAAACATCAAAAGAAAACCGTATCTGATAAAGAAAATTAGGCTTATATTCGTATATATAAGGATATTCCCAGGGCCGGCGAAAGGCTAGTTTAACGCCCGTGCGAAAGGCAAATTTTCCGCCCCCTCCCCCTCGATTTGATGAAACACATATTTTTAAAATTTTGTAAGTTTTGCAATAACTGTTATGTGGAATCAATTTACAAAGTTAAAATAAAAATACTCAAAGAAAAACTAATACGTTACTATATTCACTTTCATAATCGTGAATCGTGTTTAAATTAAAATACAGAAGAAAATTGTTTATTAAATATTAAAAAAACTAATAATGACACACTATAAACATCTAAAACATTAAATTATACAAATAAACATAATAAAAATATTTTCTCAAAAAAGCATAAAAATTATATTATTCTACTAAATACAAACTAAATTTAATTAAAATTAACTTTTCTGGCTTTAGTTTGCGAAAAATCCTTAAGAATATTGTCAATATTATTATTCATCATTTGATCAAATTCTATGCTCAACATAGTCAGATTAACACTGCTCTAACACACAGTAGGTAGCAACTAATTATTTCTTTTTGAATTTGAAAACACTACCCTGATACCGGCTAAACAGAACAAAAAATATGTATTACCTGCAGGTGGTGCGGAGGCGACTGGCGGCACCTTTCATTCCCCAATAAAATAACACCGCTTGGACTTGCTTGTATTCTGACCGACCGGCGCGTCGACGACGCCTTTCTTTGTCAATAAAATAATACCGCCCGGTAAGACAAAATACATCATAAGCAAATAAACTGATTTATATATTATGCACTTAATTTATACTGGATAATTAATAATTTTACACATTTTCTTGTGCTCTAGTTTATTATTTATATTTTTTTATATTAGACACTTTTAGTTCTTGCCAGTTTTTTATTAACTATCTCTTGATTTGGCGCTCCTAGATGTTGGCGCCCCGTGCGGGCGCACGGTCCTTCCGCCGGCCCTGCATATTCCTATTATATATGTATAATTTTAACTAGATTTAAAAACATCGGCAATCGGCACTCTTTTAGAGCGTTTTTGTTTCTGCCGCTATAACCAAAAAAGCTTTATCTTTTGCCTAAGAGACGACGAAATTACGTAAAAAACTGTTTGTTGCCTTCTATTGTATTTAGATTTTTGTTCTGTTCTCAGTTTCCAAGTGATACTGACAACAAGCTATCAATATCAGTCGCACTAGAAAGTCTCATTTTAAATTGCAATAATTTCTATTTACCATCGTCCGAACCCTGAAATTTAACTTAGGCTAAGTTATAATTATTAATTAATATAATATTTTTGTATATTTACTATAGGAATTTTACGGGAAAAAAAATTAGGGCAAAATTTTATTACCTTTGTGTTTTGAAAATTCATCATTTTAGTTCTTTCAAAATATCTCAAATACGTGGTTAAATCGCAAAGTAAACGGCATTCAATGAAAAACTTAATTATTGTACTGTCTTTTACTATCTCAACAGTTTTCGAAGTCGTAATATTATGTTCGCTACCAATTTCAAACACACTGTATTAATTGACACTACTATTGCATTACGCAAAAATTTAAATTAGTCCAACATTAATATGTTTTTAATTTTTAAATGGTAGAAGAAAAAAGAATATAAGTTACAAACATCGAAGTGGTAGTGAGAAGCGTAAAAAGGCATAAAAAACGCAATGTCGACATTCCTCAGAAAAGAACTAGAAAATCGACAAGATCTTCCTGAACCGCTATTAAAAGATGAGGAAATAAATGCTTCAACCAGCAATAGTAATAATACCATCGAGTTACAAGAACACAAAGTCGCTGACAATGATGATAACGTCTTCGTAAGTGATTTATTGGAAATTGACAAAGAAACTTCTCCACTATTTCCTTGTGATCTAGCAGACTGGCCTCAAAATATAACCTCGAAATTTCAAGAATACTTTCTTAAAAACAGACCTGAACAATAGTATATTAAAGTATAAGTGGATAAAGAGGTCTTTCAAACACGCGCGATTTTCGAGCACGACGGCGCAGCCGGTGTGCTCGAAATAGAGCAAGTGTTTGAAAGACCAGTTATCCACGAATACTTTACGCTATTTTTTTTATTGGTGCACTTTGAAATCATAAAATATTATTATTATGGAAGTCCGTCCTCGATGCCCAGCCAAGTTTCGTGAAAGTCCATCCTAAATAGTATTTATTTTTATTTGACGTTACGAGGTACTGCTGTCAGATCAATAATCAAAATGTTTCTTTATTTATATTTAAAAGGATACAATGTATATATGAATATATAAATAAATTTTGCAGAAAAAACCAAATAAAACATTGGTTCACAATGAAAATATACAATTTAAAAACTAATAAAAAAAGTTGTCATTGATACTTATGTTTCTCGAGTTGTTGTTGTTACCATAGGGACTTTAAAAAAGGCGTGCTTTAAATAGGTAATATGAGGCAAAGAATATTGACAAAATAAGTGGGTGTCTAAAACAATTGGATGGTAAAAAAACTAGAAGTTTACAAAGTTCAACATTCTATAAATTTAAAGAAAATTGCGAAAAAGTCCTTCGTCAGTGGTTGTTTTACAGTCCCAAATCGGGCTGTGTTTATTAAATTTGAAAACTTTGTCCTAAAAAAGATATCAAGCTAAGTGCCGATGGCTACACTGAGTGGAAAAATGCGACTCAGTACTTAAAAAACCACGAAAGGTCTTCTGAACACGTAACCTCCGTCGGCACAATGATTAATAGAAGTCGAATAGGGGGAAGGATAGATACAGAAATCAGAAAAAGTTACTTTCAGGAACAAAACTACTGGAAAAATGTTTTATTAACAGTGCTTGCTACCATTCAGTTTCTATCAAAAAGTGGTTTACCATTTTATGGTTCCACGACTAAACTTTTTACAAAAGGGAATGGTAACTATTTAGGCTCGTTGGAATTTCTTAGTGAGTTTGACCCGTTTTTAGCCGGACACCTCCAGAAATATAGTGACATTGGAAGTGGGAATGGTAATTATCTTTCTTCGACCATTTGCAACGAATTTATTCACGTTCTTGCAAATGAGGTAAAAAATGTTATTATCACCGAATTGCAAGTGGCAAAATATTTTTCAATTATCGTCGATTCAACGCCTGATATTTCACATATCGATCAATTAACTGTTATTATAAGATATATTTTACCAAATGGTCAACCAGTAGAAAGGTTTTTAGGTTTTGTGGAAATATTTTCTCATACTGCAGAAAGTCTGTCGAATGTTTTACAAACCAAATTAAATGACCTTAATATCAATATCAATTACTGCAGAGGTCAAAGTTATGAGAACGCATCCAATACGTCCGGAAAATATAACGGATTGCAGGCAAAAATTAAAGAGAAGACATTTTGTACCATGTTCCAGTCATTCTTTAAACTTGGTCGGTAATAGTCGAAAGTTGTTCAGAAGCTTCTAGATATTTTGAAAATACACAATGTTTATATAATTTTTTTTCGGTTTCCACGCACAGATGGGAAGTACTTCAAAAATGTCTATCTGATTCAAAAACAAATTACCATTGGTTAAAAATATATGTGACACAAGATGGTCAGCACGAGCTGATGCTATTAAATCTATTGCGCTTGGTTTTAGTGAAATAAAAACAGCGTTAGTAGAGCTAAATGACGATGCGAACTAAAAAAAGTCTACCAGAACAGAAGCTGGAGATTTACTTCACAAAATGAATACATTTGAATTTGCCTTGATGACAGTGATTTGGAAAAGAATCCTAGACAGAATAAACTCCACCTGTAAATCTCTACAAGATAATCAAGCCAATTTAACTGCGGCTTGTACACTATACGGTGGTTTGATCGAATTCGTCAATAGTTTTGGAGAACAGTTTGATGAACTTGAAGAGGAATCCAAGAAAATTCAGCCCAATAATAATGTTTACAAAAGTGAGATTTTAAGGGTTCGTAAGAGGAAACACTGCTTTGATGAAGGCCCAGCTCAGAATGTCTCCAATACCCAAAACCAAAAACTTGCATGATGGACTGGATATAAGAAAATACCAAACTGCTCCTCAAAGAAGAAGACATAACATTCATTCTCAAGTAATATATTTGTTATTGAACAACCACGTCTTATTTAAACAAATATCACAACTTTACATGGTGTCAGAGGTGATAATTACAATGATTGAAGTATTAAAGATAATTAAATACGCGAGAAAGTTGTAAAATGGATACGCACGACGTAGTATCTGGAATAAAGCTACCAGCTAACGAACAAATTGATCCGGACATATCTACGAGCTGGAAAAAGTGGTTACAACAGTTTGAGTGGTATGCTACAGCTATTCAACTAAATAAAAAGGCAGCCAAAATTCAAACAGCAGCATTCATGGCTGTGATAGGTGCAGATGCGATCGAAATTTACAATAGTTTCAATGTTAACAACGAAAACAAAAATAACCTAATAATTATTGAAGATAGATTTAAAGAGTATTTTGCGCCAAAGACAAACACATCTTTCGAAAGATATGTATTTTTCAAGATATAACAAAATGAAGACGAACAATTCAACGAGTTTCTGACCAGAATAAAAACACAAGCTAATAAATGTGAGTTTGACAATCTACTTGACGAAATGCTGAAAGACAAAATAATATTCGGAGTTAGATCTAATTAAGTAAGGGACAAATTATTGACTACCAACTAACCAATACGCAAAACTGTTAATGAAGTTATTGAAGTACTAAAGAAATCAAGCTTCAAACCCAAAAAAATAAGTGTATTTTTGAAACAAAAAGAATAAAATTCCTAGAACACATAATTTCAGCCAACGGATTAGAAGCAAACCCAGCTAAGGTAGCCGCTATACAGGCAATTAAAATTCCAAAAAACAAAACAGAACTACAGAAACTACTAGGGATGATCACATACCTAAATAAATGTGTCCCCATTATGTCAGACTTAGCAAATCTACTAACAGATCTACTTCATAAAAACACTATTTTCACATGGGAAATACATCACGAAGAAGATTTTAACAAAATAAAACAAGTGTTACAGGGTCCTCCAGTACTGAGATTGTATGACGTAAACAAACCGGTAACTTTAACTGTAGGCGCAAGCTCAAGAAACCTTGGCGCTGCACTTCTTCAGGAAGGGCAACCAATAGCTTATGGAGCAAGAGCTTTGACCAAATCTGAACAGAGTTATCCGCTATATTGTTTGGATGCATAAAATTCCATGAATATATCTATAGTAAAGAACTGACAGTGGAATCGGACTATAAACCACTTGAGACAATTTTCAAGAAGATACAATCCGCTCCTGCGGGGTTAAAAGGCAAAATGTTTGATCTCACACCATACTCACCATGAGTCATATTTAAAAAGGGGACAGAAATACCCTTAGCAGAGATTTTCTTAGTCGAGACTGCGACGCATCTAACCTGAAATATGAACAAGAAGAAAGTTTAAAAGTCACAATCATACGTCCAATGTCACTAGATGCTAAAGAAGAACTAATTAAAGATACATAGGAAGATCCACATTTAAAGTTACTCGTTAAGACAATAATGCAAGGCTTCCCAGAAAAAGTCAATGGAACTACGACATTATTCTAACTTAAAAGAAGAGCTAAGCAACATTAAAGGAATAGTGACAAAATTATTGTGCCAAAATCACAAATTCTGATAATGCTAAAGAACATTCATCAAGGTCATCTAGGTATTCAAAGCTGTTGAAGAAGAGCCCGACAATTCCTTCACTGGAAAGCACAAAATAATGACATTTTAAAATTAATCCGAAACTGCTCTGCCTGCGAAATAACACCAAAGATACTGTACCAGTCAAAAAAAATCCCTACACTCCCATGGCAAATAGTTGCATCATACTTATTCGAATTGAAAGGAAAAACTTACATAGTAATCTACGACAGTTACTCTGGATTTTCAACAGCTAAAAAGTCAGTCATCATATGAAGTTATCGAACAATTTGAATTTTTTTTTCTATTTATGGAGTACCAAAAGAGTTACAAACCGACAATAGAACAAAATATATATCCAGAGAATTCATGATTTATTAAAAAGAGTGGAAATTCAACCATACCACGTCCAGTCCTCATCACCATCAAGGCAACGAACTTGCTGAAAAAACAATACAAACATCAATGAATATACTAAGAAAATGTAGCATCGGTAAGTCAGACGATCAACTATCCTTATGGAATTGGGGAATACACTACGTTAGGTTCACCCTACCAACGCCTTGCCAGCAGAATTACTAAATCTCAATAACTACAAGTGAACACATGTTAAAACCGAAAATAATAAAAGGAGTAACAGCTGAACTTCAACGATTGAGAGAAAAACAAGTTACAGTAATAAACATATTACTAAACCAGTCAATCTCAAAATCAACGATAAATTAAGACATCAAGTTGCGCACCGACATTGGGAAGCGGCAAGAGTAGTGATGATCTACCAAGATCAGTAATAATTAAAACTGATCAAGGACAAATTTTGCAAAGAAACTTCAGTCATTTACAAAAGATAAAAGCAGACATAAACAGCGGCAGAGTTGTAGTACCCGAAACTAAATACTCAGACGAACCAGCAGTACACCAGACCCTAACTCAAGGACCATCACCACCTAAGTCAGTCCCAACATCAACACACTCATTACGACGCATTTCTAATCATACGCAGATGTTAAACTTGGATCAGTCGGCGACCGCAACAAGCACTTCTAGGTCTGGTAGAATAATTGTTCGAAAATACATTTTTCTTTCTGATCAATTCTCTGTTGCATCGAATTTACCACCTATTGTGCTGTGACAGGATTGACAACCCCCTTTTGTATTTTAAAAACGAAAAGGCAAATAAAGAAAAAATTAGATTACAGTATCGAAAAAAATATCAAAATATTTAATTAGTTTTTATTCAAATATTATTTATTGAAATACAACTATCTAGAAATATTTGAAACAATAATATGCGTATATCTCGAACATATACAGGGTGCAACAAAGAGATAGGCCATAAATTAAACCACATGTTCGATTGATGAAACCCAAAATTATCTGGGTAAATGTCTGCTATTTTTTAAAACTCGTACTCAATTACATTAGAAACGTTAATACTGAAATGGCAGACTGATTTTTTTTAAACGGAATGACAAAATTATCTTGAATAGATTTCAGTTCAACTAAACCGTTTTTTCAATGACATTAAGGATATTTATGTTCTCTCGACCCTAAGTAATCAACTACTGCTAATACAAATTTTTAAATAATAAAAATGTTAACTTTTAATTCAAAAATAAGCTCCTGTTTCTCCATCATACGAATCCTAATTTTAATTTCGATCAGTTTTGAAAGTTTAAAAGATCTAAAACAACCTTAACACCATACAATACGTTTTTACTACAAACTCTTTCTACTTAATTCATATCAACTTCTGTGAATTAACAGTGTTCTCGAAATCAAAAATTGTGTCTGTCGAACATATAGAGTAACACAGATCAGCTGACTTGAAGTACTCTAAATGTGTCGGGTTGTAATGGTTCAACGAACAGCGACGGTGGTGGTGTAAACCTCGATCATACATACAACAACGAGCGCGTACTGAAGGAACGCAAGAAGCGCCCTCTATATAGCAAAAATCGATACTTCTACCCGTCGTATACTACGCATTAACGGGCCCGATGACCTGAACCAAATACGCTTTACCGTGGAGACGGACAACGTTGCCATACACTCTCGGTATAAACTACCCCCAAAAAACGAATGTTCTCGTATTCTACTTTTGTTTCGATCAAAATTAATAGGGTGTCAAGTGAAATGTACGAAAAACAATGTTCCATAAATATTTTCGTCTACTAGCTCGTCCCGACGCAAAGGAGAGAGGCAAGGAAGAAGTCCCATTATCACCATGGTTTTTTCCCTTTTTACCTTCCAAATTTGTCGCTAAAGCATAATCCCAACAGTAAATAAAACTGTAACTTAACTGCGTTATCAGATTCCCGCCTAAATGTTCCACTAAATGGCCCTAAAAGTTCGGACTTACAACAAGAATGTTGCAACACAGTCATCGTTGGCGTCGGTGGTGAAACGTCAGGGGAAAGGGCGTCGCGACGCCCAACGAGGATGCGTGCTCTACGGGCCGTTCCCTTTACTCCACTTCCTTCCCCTTCCCCTTGTTCTCTTTCTGCTACGCCACGTTGCTGCTGCTGCAATAATCTTGTCTCATGGACGGGAAATGGAAGTTTTCCGCGCGTTTCCCACATTTTCCTACTGAACAGGTGAATGTAGAAGTGATATTTCCGACGTGTGCCAAAAAAACGGTCGAAAAAAATAACGAGAACAATAAGAGAAATAGAAATTTGGATTAAAATTTGATTTGCTACTCACAAAAGAAAAAAGCAATGGGATTTTAAATTACAACAGTAAATAACGTTAGAGGAAATTCGTTTTAAGAGATTAGCCTCTAATTTTATAAGTAAAAAACTTCCAAAAAAGTCATGTGTTTAGTAGCCTTCATCAATTTTGGCTAAACGACGGGGGTAATTCAAACTCGGCACAGAGATTAGAAGATTTCACTTTTAAAATGTTTAAACTCGGCACATGAATAATGATACCTCTGCTTGGAAGAAATAGACTGATGCAATAGTAAAACAAAATTTATTAATTTAAAATATACCTACATAATACATATACAGTGTGACCCCCACTTCAGATCGCAACACCCAGTTATAGGGTTTAATTGACATTTGATTAACTTGAAATTTTGGTGGTTTAAAAAGGTAGACAATGCATTAAATGACTTCACGTACAATGTTCTTTGTTCAAAATTAGGAGGCATTGCATTAGATTTCATAATGTGTAGACCAAACCTAAATACATGGCCCTTAATTAGAGAAAAATTAAGAATTACAGTTGGCGACAGACTCGATCATCAAACATTAACTAGAGATTTTTTACAACTGACAATATATAAAAACGAAAATATTTTAGATTTTATAAACAGAATAACTGAAATAAAATAGCGCTTAGAAATAAAAATCAACTCAGAAAATTTAAGTTTAGAAAGAAAATAGATACTTATGGAAAAAAATGAGGGAAACGCTATAGATATTTTACTTGCTAACGTTGACGATAAATGTAGAACAATTTTAGACATCAGATCCCCTAAGACTTTTCTTGAAGCCACAGATATAATATCTAGACAGTACTTAACGACCAAAGAATAAATGCTCTAAATCCAAATACACAACCTTGCCTGGATACACATTACTGTGCATTCTCGGACAAGTTTGAATGTCTATTGTAACGCTAAACCCTTATTATTCACTTTAATTGTCGTAAACGCCCATTAATAAAAGAAAGTTTAGCTTTAAGTCCCTGCTCAACAAAAGACCAAAGAATTGAATTCTACATGGTACAAATGAACATTATGATCTTTTTATAAAATAGAGATTATGGTACTTTCCAAAACTATTAAAATGTTACTACAAATAACTTTGAGTGATCTACGATTCTTCAATTAGCACCGTGAACAATATTTCAAACTCTTTAACAAATGAATAGGGAATCAAGTATTCGAAATGAATGTTTTATGGACTGACATAAATTAACTAACAGGACACTATTTATCGCTTCACGGTAAAGTGGGTAATTACTTTATGTCAAAAAATATCACTGTTCAACCGACAGAGTTATAGTCTGAAAGAGAAAGTTCTACCCCCAAAAAACTTGGGAATATCTACAGAAATTAACCAATTTACAAACAGTCAGTTTTTCAACATCAGACAGAACTGAACTAAAACCACTCTGGATAGGTCGACATAAAAAAGTGTGACAATTCCTCGCGTTCGATAGATACAGTGTGCGTAAACTATATCTAGATCAACCTGAAGTGTTAAAATATCTCTCGCGTTACGACGCAATATAAAAACGTGCAAATTTCTGTGACTTCGTTCCAGGATTAGCGGAAAAGTATATATATATATATATATATATATATATATATATATATATCTACCACACGAGCATTTAGTCTCTTTAAGAAAACTGTAACCAACTATCAACTCGCTGTGGACATTCTTGTTGCTCTATTTTGTTGTAAAGTGATTTACGTGTTAAAAATTGTCGTATTTAAGAGTTTTATTAAACGTTACGTAAAATTACGACTGGTCCTTCTTTCCACAACCTTATCGAAGAAAAAAAACAACACATCTACCTAGGTGAAGTAGTGAACGACAAACTCAACAGTCCACTCGACTAATCTAGTTCATTACAAACCCTAAGAATATGTATTTTTGCTTTTGTTTATATTAAGGTCCCTAAATCCAGAATCAGATGCCTACAGAAGAAGCAGACAAAGAAAGCCCCAGAAATCAGTGAGGACCATTCTGAAAATAGAAACCCTCTATTTTCCGAACTTAAGAAGGAAGAAATTATATAGGAAAAAACACTCATTATCAAAATTCCACAGTCCATTAGCGATAATGATCAACTTTAGTATAAAAAGAAAATAACGAGCAGCCAGAGACACTTCTATCCACGAGTTCAAGCAGTTGTCATTTATATATTGTTTAATTGTACTATTGTTATTTATAAAATTGTGTAATAAAGTTATTAAAAAGACAAGTTCCGAGAAGATAAACTTAATTTCATTCATCCATTTAGATCCAACATATTTCTTCAGATCATCTGCCGAACTAATTTTTGGACTTTTGTTCTTTTACAATTCCCCGGGCTCCAGTGAATTATCTGTTTGTTCCACCTTTGGTATTTTTGTCTGATGTTATCCCTAGCAAATTTCCACTTTTGTCGTACTGCCTGTTTCCTGACGTTTATTACTTTTGTTATGTTTCTAATTTATTCGTTCGTTTTTTTTTGTCTTTTATGGTAAATATGCAGTATTTATCTCTGCATTGATCTGTGCTCCTGGGTAATTTTATCCATATTAGCTGTTGGAATTTTAATTTAGTTTCAACAAAAACCACTCTATTTTATTGCTTCAACATTCTTGTGTGAAATAAAATTAAATTAGAATAATATCCTTTCTTACAAATAGTTGTCCTTTGACACATGGTTAGGTTTTATGATACCCATATAAAAGGGAGTATCTGAATATCCGATAAGTAATATATACACACAGTTTTTAGAGTATACACAAAAGAACCATATGTTTGTTTTGAAGTGTGCGAAACAAGAAAAGATATTCTTGTGATTTTAAAATTATTTTTGTCTAAATCGAAATTCTCTAGTAGAAGGATATACCTTCCGGGTGCTATCAATTTTAAGAAATTAAACAGTATTCAAACATTAATTATAGTTTAATTTAATTCGACCGATCAAAGTCTAAATCCTCTTCCATATCCAACATTAGCTTTTGTGACTGTCCATGTTTGGGAACCGTAGCTGAAGACTGGGAGAACACACTGGTTGAATACTAGTTTTTTGTTCCCTAAGAGTTTAGCTTTTAAAAAGATACCCAAGCCAGCCCTCATAAGCCAAAGATAATTTTGTTTTAAGAATTACAGAATAAAAATTTTTGCTTATAAGGATTACGCATAAAATTAAACGATAATTTCCATTTTTTAATGTATGACTGACTGTTTCGGCAAGCTGCCAGGAACGTAAGTGGTCATTATTTCTTTGATATATTCAGAAACAAACACCAATCAATAATTAAATCGACTATAAAAGTACATGTTACATCAACGGTAAATTTTGAAATAAATTTTTTATACATTTTATATTTATTAAATGACTATGCGACAGGTGTAATATTTATTCGACTATTAATTAATCGAGTAATCTCACCCGTCAAGTTCCGGAAGTGCACAATTATTTCAATTACGATAACGTCGTTATTGTTCAGTCATTAATTCTAAGCTAAGTAGCCAAAGTGGTGGCACCCTAAAAGAAAGTCGAAACCACCAAAAATAAATATCGGTTATTCGACCATTACAACAAACGAACGTTCTAAAAATAGACCATTGAATTTATCTGATAAGACATAAAACAAGTAAAGGCTTTTAAACGATTTTAAAGGGAGTAAGATGATGAAATAACGAATAAACAAAGATGAAAAATAAATAAATCAAAGATTTTAGGCACAAAGTAAATAAAATAGATGATTTATACGGGGTGCAACGAAATTAAACCACATATTGTCGTACAAAATATATCTCGTTTGAACCTAAATAAACGAGGTAGAAACAAGCTACCATCAACGATCATAATTCTATTGTATCAGATGTTCCCAACTTTTTTTTCAGTCATGATTTGCTGAAAAGATCGCGACCCCCCATTGCATTAAAAAATATTGACATTTCGTAACTTTATATAAAAAAACGTTTTTATAACATAAATATCATTTTTATTGAAATTTATTTGGTACAATGTTAATGTGATGACTGAGCTTGCATCTCCATAAGAAGTGGTAGTGATCCGTAAAGGACAGTAACGGCAAAAGGACATTAGCTTAGAAATAAGATTTAAATTTAGGTTAATATTTAATTACAATATTTAGTGAGCATTGATCTAGGAAGACCAAGGTTAGTTGTGTGTGGAAGCACGTTCTAGTTACAATGTAAACAGACACGTTCAATTAATAGACGAAGGTCAGGCACGGAGTACAGCGTGCGTACACTTCCTATAAAATGAAAGTATAACGAACCAGGATTATTGTTATTGATAGTTTGAATAAGTCAATTGATATTATATTTGTGTATTTTTAAATGTATTAAACGAGCCCAGTGATTTTGTATAAGTGATGTCGTTTATTTTACTCCCGAAGACAGGTTACTAGGTAAGTGTTTTCCTCAAAGATAATATGCCTTTATGGTAAACGTAAAGTATACGAGGGACACTTACTAAGTAACCACCACAAAGTGTTGAAATTCTCGGTTGAGTGCCTGTCTAATGTCATCTTAAACATCCAGTTTATTTCTCGTCTTTGTTTTAATTTGCAAAAGAGTTGAAAAACCACTTTCACAAAGGTAAGTCGAAGCAAATGGTACAAGCACCCGGAGAGAAAACAGAGTGACATTAGGATACTAACGACGCATGGTACACCAAAATTCAGTCAACGTTTTTTCCTGAAATAAGGCAGTGCTGTGGAATCATTTTTAAGATCTAAAAATTCATCTTGCAATTCATCAGGAACGTCGGCAACATCTAACGAGGCATGGAATGGGTTCCTCACTACTGCAGCTTCTTGTTCAGACAACTCGGGAAAATAACGTTGAGGTTCATTTTCAAGAAATTGAAGGTGATAATTAATTTCCTCCTTTAGAACCTCCACAATCCCTGCCTCCGATGCTTCAACCATGGTGTTCAGGTGTTCAAACATTGCAAAGTTTCCAAGATTTACTATACGTCGCCAGTTTGCAAGCTTGGAAATAAATGCTTGAAGATTATCTCTACAATAGATAAGGTGCAAGTCCTTTCCCTGAAGTTTTTTTTATATTTAACTTGTTTAACTGTCCGATAAATACGCAACTCTTTGGATCCAAGCTGGGTCGTTAAAATGTTCCATAAAATCATGTTTCCCTTGCATTTCCAAAAACACTTCAAGTTCGTCTTTTAGTTCAAATACACGTTCAATAACATTCCCTTTCGACAACCAACGAACAGCAGTATAGAACAGAAGAATCTCGTGATCAGAATTCATGTATTTAGTAGCAAGGGCAAACCAGTGAATCATGCAGTGCAAGCCCATTGCTTGAGGTACATGCTCTATAATTTTTTTCTGATAGCCTGACCTAGATCCAAGCATAGCTGGTGCTGCATCGGTACAAACTCCACCCATATTTTCCCATTTTAGTTCGTTAGATTCAAGGAATGAACGTATCATCTCCATAACGTCTTCACTCTTCGTTGTGGTTTTTAAGGCTTTACAAAACAAAAAACTCTTCTTTAATATTATCCAAGTAAACATACCTTACGAAAACAAGTAACTGGGTAATTGTAGACTCGT